>JAOTOL010001184.1:0-317500 GCA_034440575.1 Imbricaverruca yamaguchii
GTGGACACAGTTGGTCAGTACCACTGCCGGTGGACAAAGTCGGTCAGTACCACTGCCGGTGGACACAGTCGGTCAGTACCACTGCCGGTGGACACAGTCAGCCAGTACCACTGCCGGTGGACACAGTCAGCACCACTGTCGGTGGACACAGTCGGTCAGTACCACTGCCGGTGGACACAGTCAGTACCACTGTCGGTGGACACAGTCAGCACCACTGCCGGTGGAAAGTCAGTACCACTGCCGGTGGACACAGTCAGTACCACTGCTGGTGGACACAGTCGGTCAGTACTACTGCTGGTGGACAGTCAGTACCACTGCTGGTGGACACAGTCGGTCAGTACCACTGCCGGTGGACAGTCAGTACCACTGCTGGTGGACACAGTCAATTAGCACCACTGCCGGTGGACACAGTCGGTCAGTACCACTGCTGGTGGACACAGTCAGTTAGTACCACTGCCGGTGGACACAGTTGGTCAGTACCACTGCCGGTGGACACAGTCAGTTAGTACCACTGCTGGTGGACAGTCAGTACCACTGCTGGTGGACACAGTCAGTACCACTGCTGGTGGACACAGTCAGTACCACTGCTGGTGGACACAGTCAGTACCACTGCCGGTGGACACAGTCAGTTAGTACCACTGCCGGTGGACACAGTCAGCACCACTGCTGGTGGACACAGTCAGTACCACTGCTGGTGGACACAGTCAGTACCACTGCTGGTGGACACAGACAGTACCACTGCTGATGGACACAGTCAGTACCACTGCCGGTGGACACAGTCAATCCACTGCTGGTGGACCAGTCACCACTGCTGGTGGACACAGTCAGTACCACTGCCGGTGGACACAGTCAGTACCACTGCCGGTGGACAGTCAGTACCACTGCCGGTGAACACAGTCAGTACCACTGCTGGTGGACACAGTCAGTACCACTGCTGATGGACACAGTCAGTACCACTGCTGGTGGACACAGTCAGTACCACTGCTGGTGGACACAGTCAGTACCACTGCCGGTGGACACAGTCAGTACCACTGCCGGTGGACACAGTCAGCACCACTGCTGGTGGACAGTCAGTACCGCTGCCGGTGGACACAGTTAGTACCACTGCTGGTGGACAGTTAGTACCACTGCCGGTGGACACGGTCAGTACCACTGCCGGTGGACACAGTCAGTACCACTGCCGGTGGACACAGTCAGTTAGTACCACTGCTGGTGGACAGTCAGTACCACTGCTGGTGGACACAGTCAGTACCACTGCTGGTGGACACAGTCAGTTAGTACCACTGCCGGTGGACACAGTTGGTCAGTACCACTGCCGGTGGACACAGTCAGTTAGTACCACTGCTGGTGGACAGTCAGTACCACTGCTGGTGGACACAGTCAGTACCACTGCTGGTGGACACAGTCAGTACCACTGCTGGTGGACACAGTCAATTAGCACCACTGCTGGTGGACACAGTTGGTCAGTACCACTGCTGGTGGACACAGTCAGTACCACTACCGGTGGACACAGTCAGTCAGCACCACTGCCGGTGGACACAGTCAGTTAGTACCACTGCCGGTGGACACAGTCAGTTAGTACCACTGCTGGTGGACAGTCAGTACCACTGCTGGTGGACACAGTCAGTTAGTACCACTGCCGGTGGACACAGTTGGTCAGTACCACTGCCGGTGGACACAGTCAGTTAGTACCACTGCTGGTGGACAGTCAGTACCACTGCTGGTGGACACAGTCAGTACCACTGCTGGTGGACACAGTCAGTACCACTGCTGGTGGACACAGACAGTACCACTGCTGATGGACACAGTCAGTACCACTGCCGGTGGACACAGTCAGTTAGTACCACTGCCGGTGGACACAGTCAGCACCACTGCTGGTGGACACAGTCAGTACCACTGCTGGTGGACACAGTCAGTACCACTGCTGGTGGACACAGACAGTACCACTGCTGATGGACACAGTCAGTACCACTGCCGGTGGACACAGTCAATACCACTGCTGGTGGACACAGTCAGCACCACTGCTGATGGACACAGTCAGTACCACTGCTGGTGGACACAGTCAGTACCACTGCCGGTGGACACAGTCAGTACCACTGCCGGTGAACACAGTCAGTACCACTGCTGGTGGACACAGTCAGTACCACTGCTGATGGACACAGTCAGTACCACTGCTGGTGGACACAGTCAGTACCACTGCTGGTGGACACAGTCAGTACCACTGCCGGTGGACACAGTCAGTACCACTGCCGGTGGACACAGTCAGCACCACTGCTGGTGGACAGTCAGTACCACTGCCGGTGGACACAGTTAGTACCACTGCTGGTGGACAGTTAGTACCACTGCCGGTGGACACGGTCAGTACCACTGCCGGTGGACACAGTCAGTACCACTGCCGGTGGACACAGTCAGTTAGTACCACTGGTGGTGGACAGTCAGTACCACTGCTGGTGGACACAGTCAGTACCACTGCTGGTGGACACAGTCAGTTAGTACCACTGCCGGTGGACACAGTTGGTCAGTACCACTGCCGGTGGACACAGTCAGTTAGTACCACTGCTGGTGGACAGTCAGTACCACTGCTGGTGGACACAGTCAGTACCACTGCTGGTGGACACAGTCAGTACCACTGCTGGTGGACACAGTCAATTAGCACCACTGCTGGTGGACACAGTTGGTCAGTACCACTGCTGGTGGACACAGTCAGTACCACTACCGGTGGACACAGTCAGTCAGTACCACTGCCGGTGGACACAGTCGGTCAGTACCACTGCTGGTGGACACAGTCAGTTAGCACCACTGCCGGTGGACACAGTTGGTCAGTACCACTGCCGGTGGACACAGTCAGTTAGTACCACTGCTGGTGGACAGTCAGTACCACTGCTGGTGGACACAGTCAGTACCACTGCTGGTGGACACAGTCAGTCAGCACCACTGCCGGTGGACACAGTCAGTTAGTACCACTGCCGGTGGACACAGTCAGTTAGTACCACTGCTGGTGGACAGTCAGTACCACTGCTGGTGGACACAGTCAGTTAGCACCACCGCCGGTGGACACAGTCGGTAGGCACCACTGTCGGTGGACAGTCAGTACCACCGCCGGTGGACACAGTCGGTAGGCACCACTGCCGGTGGACACAGTCAGTACCACTGCTGGTGGACAGTCAGTACCACCGCCGGTGGACACAGTCGGTAGGCACCACTGCCGGTGGACACAGTCAGTACCACTGCTGGTGGACAGTCAGTACCACCGCCGGTGGACACAGTCGGTAGGCACCACTGTCGGTGGACAGTCAGCACCACTGTCGACAGACAATCGATCAGCCGACAAGCTCCTGGCACGCTTCCAACTTCCAATGCGATCGAATGAACTAGCAGTCGTTTAAAGCTACCGAGCAATGGACCGAGAATGATGTGAACAGTGTCCAGTCTGTAACAGATTGAAGGCATTACCATCAGTGAACCTTGTGGCAGGAAAATGTGACTACCAGCGATAAACACTGCGACAGACAGACGGGACTGCCAGCAGTGGACACCGGCAGAAGGGATGCCAACAAACAAAAACGCACATACTGCAGCGTCAACAGTGAAGCTTCCGGCTTTGGTCCAACAGGTCAGGTCGGAGTAAAGCGAACGCACCCATTGTGCCTCTCGTACCGTCATCCTTGCGATGTCTTCTCCTAATTGATTTTTTTTCGCTGGTCGCTCCCAGCGCGATTAAACTGTGTCAAAACGGACAGGCCCCAGCGGAGGAAAAACGCGAGACCTCTCCGCGCCCGATCCGGCGACGTTTTTGCCCCCGCGCCAGCCGTATTTCCGCAGGGCCGAATTAAAAGGCGTGCCGGTGAGTGCACGCTGCGTGGGCGTCCCACAGTGCACCGTCTGCACCACCGCCAGCTCCTGCCCGCGCGTCCGCTATCGGCCAATCTGAGGTGTGAGGGGCTCCGGGGTCCGTCACCCGGCCGGCTGAGTAATGACAGGGACCCACCTGAAAGAATGCCATTCGGGACACCCGGGCGTCTGAAAAACTGACGGTTAACAGTGGGAAACACGGGCGAACGATACGCTGGCGATCGGGCTGCGATAGAGCCGCCGAAAAACAAGATTAAAATGACAAACAGCCCGATTTTTGTGAATGCGTCTTGACATAGAGTGTTTTACTGAACAGAATGACTTTGTTATGCACCAGTCGCCAAACATGCGGCTGGAAAAGAAAACAAGCTGGCCTTTGTTGTCAGTGATTTGATTAAGCGTAACTGTTTGTCATCAAGCCTACGTGCCTTGCCAAGCGGGCGTTTCACCGTTTCAAGCTGTGTGCCCTGCAGTAGTTCGCATTCGTGCATATGCATTGTGCAAAATAATACACTGAGTATTCGCCAAAAACCGAAATGCAGGTGCGAGAGCAGGTGGAATCAACTTGGTTGATATGATCCCGGGTCATTTGCGTGTTAACAATCTGGGTGAAATTATGCCGAGGGGAATCCCAAGACAATGGCGAAGCTGCTGGTATTTGAAGGTGCCTGTGCCGAAGCTATTCAGTTTTTTGGCGGCTGCGTCCTCGCATTAATAGCTCTTAAGTTCCCTGTTTGCCCGAACAGCTGTGATGCACAACTAATACACTCGTGCATTGATCTTGACCAAAACCAGGCCCTCATCCCTCGTCAGACACCTGCACTGTGAAATGGTGCACAATTAAGGCCCTTGGCTTCTAAGCAACAACCGAAACCCCATTACGGGATGAATAGAGCGGGCTTGAGCACTGTTTTACGTCCGCTTTACTGCCGAGTGGGCCGCCGAAACGATTGATGCGCCACTCCGTGGCAAAGTTTCACGTGCAGTCTGGGCACACTGGGATGATGAAGATGCAACGGCGTCGACCTATCCGGGCCGTGATGGCACATCGAAACCGACCAACCAGGCGCCTGGGGTCATGAAGATGCATCACCGCCGCCCGGCTGGGATCGTGAAGTTACACCGAGCTTCCGACATCGCAAAGGCCGCGGGCAGTGGCCGCAGACATCCGTCGGTGCGATAGGGCGGACCGGAACCACAATCGATCGAGGGTAGAATTTGGAGGTGGTAGGTGAAGGGCACACCTGAAGCAGCGACCGGGTAGATTGAGAGATAAACGGACAAACAGCCCATTGGATAGGGCATGCCTCAGATAAGAGGACGAAGGTCACACGAATGACAGTGACAGAGTGGGTAAGATGAAAAAAATGACGAACGGATTTGAATACCCGGCGCGCGTGCTTCAAGGACGCACCAATGCTTCATGTAAATGCAGTTAACCTCGACTGCTCACGCTGACCACGAATTTCTACCGCACATTATCTGAAGAGGTGCGTTCTGGCTCTTTATTTCAGCTCTCTCCACCTGATTCTGCCGAGCGATGTCACACCGCGCTTTCCATTGGCCTCCACCGGCTGCGATCGGTCACAGCATGGAGCTGTCCACTTCTGTTAAGCGAAAATGACTGCTGCGCATATGATTGCACACACCAGCGGCTAGTCACGGCGGAGGTATTTGGTGCGAACAAAAGACGCTACTTCCAGTGATACCATGAACCTGGAAGAAGCGAGGCCACTTATATGTCGTAATTACCGGTTGGATCTGCTGTGTGGAAGAAGATGAGGCGGGGAACGATCGTCGGTCAGATGAGGAGGGTGAGTGGTCGTCGGTCAGATGAGGAGGGTGAGTGGTCGTCGGTCAGATGAGGACGGTGAGTGGTCGTCGGTCAGATGAGGAGGGTGAGTGGTCGTCGGTCAGATGAGGACGGTGAGTGGTCGTCGGTCAGATGAGGAGGGTGAGTGGTCGTCGGTCAGATGAGGAGGGTGAGTGGTCGTCGGTCAGATGAGAAGGGTGAGTGGTCGATGGTCAGATGAGGAGGGTGAACGGTCGACGGTCAGATGAGGAGGGTGAACGGTCGTCGGTCAGATGAGGAGGGTGATGAATTGGAGTCGCTCCTCACTAACTCTCATTCCAAAAGGCGCCAGCATTCCCATGCATTGCATGCTTCTCTGCGGGTATTTCAGAATATTTATAATCAAAGTAAAATAGTAAATAGCTTCATGGAGCAGCGCTGTCACTAGATTAAAAAACATTCAGCTACATGCAGTGACGGGGAAGGTTTTCCCTGCGGTGGAACGTGTGGCTCTGTGAAGTGGATGGCTGTTGGATGGTTGGCTGATGCGATCATCGACCCGAATAACCAACCAACCAACAGCCAGCACTTCATAGTCACACCTTTCCACCGTTGGTTCAACCTTTGCTGTCGGTAACACGTGCTTCAATGCTTTCAAGCCAATGCCAGCGTTGCACCTGTTCCATGTCTGCGTTGGAACAAAAGTTTTCTTTGCTGAAGGTATTAATGCGTCAGACGAATTTCTCCATCTCCATTCCAAGCAAACGCTCCCGCAAATACACCATCTGTGGTCAGCTATTAGTGCCGAAGTGAACGTTCCTGGGAGCTACCAGGTGTGCGGTGCGGTTGTGATTTTTGCATTCATCTGTGTGAATTCGTGGCACATGGGAGTGTCAGATCGTGCAACTAATTACCGGTGGTGAGATGAGGTTTTAGCCAGAACTGCCCAGCAAACTCTTGATTAACGTGATGACGAGGTGAAGTGCATGTGACACTTGGCGTGACCTTTTCAGGGACCATCATGGCGGCGGGTCAGCCTACTCGGCTAATTTAATCACAATTAGCCGCTGTGAAGACAGGTTTGAGGTACCGCTAGCTGGTCTGCACGTCAGCACCCGACACACTGCGCTCACTCCGTGCAGCCGCGATAAGGGTGGCGGCCATCCGCTGGCGTTATCTTCGCCATGGACGTGGCGCACAGAGCGGTCAGCGCATCGCCAGTCGGGGTCCCTTTCAGCGTCGAATGATTGCTTGTTTTTCCACCGCTATCTGGGTGCTGGGGTGCCGTCAATTTCCCGCTGCTCGCTGTGATCATGGTAGCGGCTATACTCTGTGGCCTTTGCTCCCGCATCGCGGACTGCCAGCATTGGGTGGAGGACAACACGTCAGCTAGTTACCACCTATGGCTGAGCCGCATGCTCCTCACTATGTCAGAGGACACAGTTACTGAACCGCATGCTCCTCTCTCTCTCTCTCTCTCTCTCTCTCTCTCTCTCTCTCTCTCTCTCTCTCTCTCTCTCTGTCAGAAGACACAGTTACTGAGCTGTATACTCCTCACTCTGTAAGAGGACACAGTTACTGATCCGCATACTCCTCACTATGTCAGATGACACAGTTTCAGAGCAGAATACTCATCATTCTGTCAGAGGACACAGTTGCTGAGCCGCATACTCCTCACTATGTCAGAGGAAATAGTTCGCGCAGGTAAGATTTCCACGCGAACGTGACGTAAAAGGACGGAACACTTGATTTGTATGAATGTAATACAAAGCATTGTTTAACTGGTGACTTGAAAGGAAGGGGCACTTGCTTTGTATGAATGTAATTCGAAGCATTGTGTGACTAGTGACTTAGCGACGCACCGCCTGTCTCGGCAGCCAGTAACAACACACCGGAGTGTGAGCCTCAGCTATGCTTCTGCTCATCCATGGGTGGGATGAACACGTCCAGCTTGTGCACGCATATCGCCCAACCTCAGCACTGTGGACACCGGCACCAGGCGTCATTTGGGGAGCTGCACGAGCCAGGCCAAGAGGGTGCCCTGGGGCTACAGGGCTTCAGAAACAGAATCTGGAAACATCATGGCATTGCAGCAGACAATTTGTCGACCAACGGCAACTGTGCTCTTCGGACATGTCCATGTGTTGTGTCGACATGACCTTGTGTTGAATCGACACGTCATTGTGTTGTGTCGACACGTTCTTGTGTCGTGTCGACACGTCCTTGTGTTGTGTCGACGTGTCCTTGCATTGTGTCGACATGTCCTTGCCTACTCGCTGTTCAGATGTGATCACTTGATCAGGCCGTGTATGGCGCGACCAGCCTGCCTGCTGTTCTGATGTGAGAGAGGCGACGTCCACCCACCGTTGCTGATGTGACCGGCCACCGTTAGTGTGACCGGCCACTGTTAGTGTGACCGGCCACCGTTAGTGTGACTGGCCACCGTTAGTGTGACCGGCCACCGTTAGTGTGACTGGCCACTGTTAGTGTGACCGGCCACCGTTAGTGTGACCGGCCACTGTTAGTGTGACCGGCCACCGTTAGTGTGACCGGCCACTGTTAGTGTGACCGGCCACCGTTAGTGTGACCGGCCACCGTTAGTGTGACCGGCCACCGTTAGTGTGACCGGCCACCGTTAGTGTGACCTGGCCACCGTTAGTGTGACCGGCCACCGTTAGTGTGACCGGCCACCGTTAGTGTGACCGGCCACTGTTAGTGTGACCGGCCACCGTTAGTGTGACCGGCCACTGTTAGTGTGACCGGCCACCGTTAGTGTGACCGGCCACCGTTAGTGTGACTGGCCACCGTTAGTGTGACTGACGACCGGTGGTGATGCGACTGGCGACCGGTGCTGATGTGGCCGGTCACTGTTGACTGGCGACCGGTGATGATGTGACTGGCGACCGGTGGTGATGTGACTAATATCGTTAGTGTGACTGGGGACCGATGGTGGTGTGACTACCCACCGTTAGTGTGACGACCGATGGTGATGTGACCGGCCACCGTTAGTGTGACTGGCGACCGACCGTTAGTGTGACTCCACCGTTAGTGTGATTGGGGACCGATGGTGATATGACCGGCCACCGTTAGTGAGATTGGCGACCGATGGTGATGTGACCGGCCACCGTTAGTGAGATTGGCGACCGATGGTGATGTGACCGGCCACCGTTAGTGTGACTGGCCACTGGTAGTGTGACCGGCCACCGTTAGTGTGACCGGCCACTGTTGTGTGACCGGCCACCGTTAGTGTGACTGGCCACCGATGGTGTGACCGGCCACCGTTAGTGTGATTGGCGACCGTGTGGTGCGACCGGCCACCGTTAGTGTGACTGACGACCGGTGGTGATGTGACTACATATCGTAAGTGTGACTGGGGACCGATGGTGGTGTGACTACCCACCGTTAGTGAGATTGCCGACCGATGGTGATGTGACCGGCCACCGTTAGTGAGATTGGCGACCGATGGTGGTGTGACTACCCACCGTTAGTGTGACTGGGGACCGATGGTGATATGACCGGCCACCGTTAGTGAGATTGACGACCGATGGTGATGTGACCGGCCACCGTTAGTGAGATTGGCGATCGATGGTGATGTGACCGGCCATAGTTAGTCAACGTTTGCTGGTTAGTAAGCATATTCAAGCATCGATTAGCCAGCGCTTCACCATTGGTGATGGTCCTCTAATGCATGGCTATTGTATCCTTTCCCCCGCCTTTCGCAGGCGCTGAAATCGTCGGCCTGCGGATAATCGTTAGTCCACCCGCAAACGACTTGAATCATTAGCAGCTAGCTAAGCAGCTGGGTGCCATCGTCGCCAATTGTATTGACTGAGATGTATTTTCTTCACTATATATATATATATATATATATATATATATATATATACAAACAGAGAAACGCATACCCCTATTCGCGTACGCGGAGGATTGTTCGCAACGTGCTGTAGTTGGAGTGATGTTCCAATCAGGATGGAAATATATATCGGGAAAGTTCCACCTCTGCCCGACGTCTGATGATTTCCCCTTGGTGCAGCTTGAGTTATAGCAGCACTGCACACACTCACCTGCTTCACTATTCGGCTGGCACCGATGCCCTTTGCTATTGGAGCAGCTGCAAAAGTCATATTGGATTAAAGGAATAGTACTGAAGCTACATCAACTGGGAGAGATATCAGATTAAGACAGGACTGTTGACTACTCATCATGCTGCCAAATATATACCTATTAGGTAAGCGCCCATGTGCAAATCTTGCTGTTGGCATAGTCGGATGTCTACCGCATAAGTGGTCTGGGAGGTAAACGGGACCAACGTCACGGCACTACCACCACCGTTTCAGGCCATCTAAGCGAAGCCGATAAGTTGACTTCTTGTTTAATACCACCTAAGCCCGGTGGGTAAGTTGACTTCTTGACACCTGCCTGACACCACTGGAAGAGGGTCTTGTATGTCTAGGATTAAAGCAACACGTCTGAAGAGCTTGCGATCCGAAAGAACATAAGACACGAAGCTCCTCGACACAGTGAATTTGATGCATGTTGTGAGTCTCACGAGGAAGTAAACTGTCCAACTCCCACAGTGCATAAATCAGCCAACGGGTATTTCCGGAAATGCAAAATGGTGCACCCGTGAATTAGCTCACAATACCACCAGCTGCTTAGCCATTGATTGCGTACTTGACTTGACGTGACATCATCTTCCGCTGTGTGACCCCAAAGGCGAATTTGCGGGCAGCCGATACCCTAGCTTCCGATACTCGAGCCCTACCGATACCCGCGGTACCAATACACGAGCCTTACTGATACCCGAGCTGGTGATATCCGAGCCATACCTACACACGAGCTACCGATACTCAAACCTCACTGATAACCAAGGAACCGATATCCGAGCCCTACCGATACCTGAGCTACCGATACTCGAACCCCACTGGTATCCGAGGTACGGATACCCGATCCATTCCGATACCCGAGCCAGTCACCTGGTAGCTATGAAATAAGCTCCACCGAGTACCCACCTCGAGACCATGGACACCTTGGACTTGAATGCACCTAAAGTTTGAGTAAGTCTGGATTATTTTGCGTGTACTATTTACCAAGTAAAAGCTCTGGATCATTTTTATTTCAATATCCACCTACAAAGGAAACCAAGTATCAACATCATCACATCAGTAGAGTTCAATGCAGATAAGAGGATACCTTGCAGCTCGGCAAGCTGCAGTTATCGTGGCCTCATTCCTCCGTACGTGCTTTTCGTTGGTCATCCGCGAGCAAGAACTGAGCTGCTCACGCCACCAATGCATCCGTCAGACTAAACTAACGATTTGCCGATGCTTTCGGAGACTGACATCACTACTTTGATGACTCTCTGCCCAATCACCCTGCACAGCGCCCGCACATGGGAACTGAAACAGCCGCTGCATCTAGCCGCCGCACGTGGGAACTGAAACAGCCACGGCGTCTAGCAGCCAACCGACGGACACCACCGAAGTGGGGCGAGATCACCACTCCCACCGGTCTCGGCAGCCGGCTCGTGGGTACTTCGCCGAGAAAGATGGCCGACTCTGCACAACAATCTCGAGCTCGTATATCACTCTGAACCGGAACAATATGCAGTTGATTGAATAGTAATGCATGCCACATGAAATTGTATCACCAAGGATAAAGTATCAAATGAGCGACCATATCTGATACGTAGCACCCTTTAAACACACACACACACACACACACACACACACACACACACACACACACACACACACACACACACACACATATATATATATATATATATATATATATATATATATATATATATATATACATATATATACATTATGTGTGTCTTAAACATGTATGTGTGCATGTTTAGGGGGAAGTGTATGTGTGCGTGCACGTGAGCGCAGGAACAACGATTGATGTCAAGCTTGTGCATCACCAGTTCACATCACACCTATCTTAATGACACGGTATGATAATTCCATGCCCGGCTGGCACAACCCATCACGCCGTGCTAGGCAGAGGAGAGAATGGCTGGGTTGAGACAACTGCAGCCCGATATCACCGGCACGTAATCTAATCCATCGAATTCGAGGCATCACATGGCAAAGGTCGACGCGATGACCGCGGCGCGTACACAGCGGTAATGACGTTTGACCGAACTATGGCGCCGACCTTTACTCCAGTTGAGGCGCTTGGCCGGAAACACGTGACCCTCGCCATCCCAGGTCTGCAATTGGGTGGGTCCACTGGCGTCTCTGCACAGTGCACTGTGCACAATGGGCACGTGTGCGCTGTGGCGTCTCCTGTGTTGCTCAGAAGATGTGCACGGTGCGCATTTCGAAGCAGTCTTTGGAGGCAGGGGGAAAACCAATGCCATCGCGAGCAGTACAGGACAGGACAGGACAGGACAGGACAGGACAGGACAGGACAGGACAGGACAGGACAGGACAGGACAGGACAGGACAGGACAGGACAGGACAGGACAGGACAGGACAGGACAGGACAGGACAGGACAGGACAGGACAGGACGGGACGGGACGGGACAGAACAAGACGGACAGGACAGAACAGGAAGTCCAGTGCAGCAGCATGCGCCCTGGCTGGTTAATGGTTGATTAATGTTTAGATTCTAGCACACATGGCCAGCGGCGCAGCCCCATCTAGCACGCAAAATATATCAGATGAAACGATTAATCGTGATGTTTTACAACGCGAAACGTTTTATTTTCGGAGCGCTTCGTGCGCCGAAAACTTTCTCTGCTTCATCTCGTATTTTTGGCTCGTCCCCTTAGGGCATTTCTGGCTGCGCTACTGCCCGTGGCGATCCACCACGTATGGTTGGTGGGGCATATGCACGCCATCTGGCGCACAGGTTGGCAAGGTGCATATTACCTAACTTGCCAGTATGAAGCTTGTGAAGAAAATCAAAACCATGTATAGAGCACTTCATTAATTGCTGAGTAATGGCTTGTTATTACTTACATATTACCGGCATACCTATAGATCATCTATTGTCTATATTATATATGCATAGATTATCAATTCATTTTGCGGTTAATTGTGTGCATTTTGGAAGAAAGTTGTACCGCCTGCGGAAAATAATTTAGTCAAAGAACTTCTTTGAATAAATTCTTCCTTGAAAGAAGTAATGCTTCTATACCGAGGTGAGCATTTTCATTTCAAGTTATTTGACTCACACTATTTTTGCTTAAAATAGGTCGTACACTAACATACACCAAATGGTGCATACTATTTTGCAACGGAATTTTGCATGTCAAGAGTTCGTGCAATGGCATTACCACACGCCACAGATATCGGTCTAGATCCCTCGGGTTTTGAACAGTTAAAATGTTCAATGGGAGTGAAAATGATGCGCCTATACGGCCCAGTTATCCGGTGTTAGTATTCAAAGTAAGACTTGCATGCTTTTTTTTCAAGTTTTTTTTTAGCACGGAATAAAAACCGTCAATAGCGTGACGTTATAGGCAAATGAACCAAGTCGGTATCCTAACAAATTTTTTTTTTAGTGTTCTTCATCTCTGACTCCCGTCGCAATCAAATGATGTTAGCATTAGGACTTCCAGTCTCTTTCCTCAAAGAGCGCCATGTTCGCATGCCATGGTCGTTTGCCATACTGAATGGTAGGTTACGACATATGTGTGCCTGACAGAATGATTGCTGATCAGGTCACTAGAGCGAAGGCGAGTATCTCACAACGAACGGCATTCCCGGTGATCCCCTCCGAGAACGTGACCTCATGCATACCCGCAGGTATTGTCTTTGGATGCGGCAAGGGCCTGAGTGGTGTGTGCATTGGCAGGGAGGCTGGCACAGGAGGTGGGCTTCGTGACGTCATCGCGTGCGAGGTAGCCGAGAACGTCTCTCGCCAGTCTAGGGCTCGGGCCGACTTTAGCGATAGCTGCCACCGATGAATGTGCACGATTGTTCCCAGCCGAACCGTATCGCAAAGTTTCCCGACTCTGCCGAGTTGGAGGCTGCACAATTCAACTTACGAGCTGCCGCCGCCTACCTCACGCATGCGTGAGTGGACTCCACCTCACGCGACGCGAGCCGGCTATTCCAGTAGCATTGACAGTACTCTGAGTGCAACAGGATCTCGTCAGTGGCAAAAGCGCATGCTCCGCTAATTCGGGCGAGTTCCCAATCCGTCGGCAATCTACACAAGCTGACAGCCAGCCGCGTATATATATATATTTATGTATATTTGTATATATACACATATATGTGCATATATATCAGTGTATATATATATATATATATATGCATATATATATGCATATATATATATATATATATATATATGCACACATCTCTGTATATATACATATATATGTATAAATAGGTATATATATATATATAATATATATATATATATATATATATATATATATATATATATATATATATATATATATATATATATATGCATAAGACCGGGGAAAAACCACAACGTCTCCTGCTGACCACCACGACACAGCATTGGAATCCACTGAGCTGGCTCGCCGAAGTGCGTATTGACCGTCGGTAGCTGGCGGTGACCTAGCTGACCCTACACAGGCGAGGCCGTCATAATCAGTGGTCAGCCACTCGCTAGGGGGAGGGGGTCGGCGTGAGTCGCGGCGGTTTACCTGTGGCACAGCTGCCACCAGGGAGCCGCTCTCAGCTCGGTGGGTGTGGTTCCCGAACTGGAATGCGATGGCTCGTGCCATGATATCGCCTCTGCCAAGTCTGGCAGGCCTCACGAGTTGGGCGGCCGGCTGAACATCCTGTGAGGTTGACCAAACTGCTGGGTCGCAGGAGACACTCGCTAATTTCTGTCTTCTACAAGTAGTGGTCGCAATTGCATGCGTCGGAAGGTAGAAGGCAGAAGGTAGAAGGCATAAGGCATAAGTGGTGTAGTGATTTCTTATTGGAGCTTTAGGGCGCCTTCGTAGAAGACCACTTTGCGTGAGCCAAATTCGCTTCCAATGATCCGTTCTGTGGAAGTCAGTGTAGTAATTAAATTATCGAAGTAGTTCACAGGTAAATTGATCCCGCTGGTTTATCAGGTAGACTGGTCATCTGACCGCATCTGGCGACTGGATATCCCAGTGAATAACCACGCTTGATCGTTGATTGCTTGGGATAGCTCATTATCCAACGCGTTCAGTTGCGACTGGAGCTGCGTCATTCCTTCCGACAGCGCGAGCATCCCACCAAAACAGGAACCAAACACGCGTATCGTCAACTAATGGCGCAAAACTAATGCAATCGATGAACACTAGCCTCGGGCCATAAATCACAGCGAAACGATGCTGTCAGTTGGACTTCTACTGATACGTCAACCAGGCTGCCATTGATACCGATGCGCCTTCCACTCGGTTCAGACTCAAAGGGCGTCCCGAACCGCTGCACAAAGACGGAAAATTTACCTCAGATGGATCCCTTGGAGAGTGGAAGTGGCCAACATTTGATCATCACGACTGTGTATATTTGTCGACGAGTTTGGCTTTGGATGGTGCACTCTTTGACGGCAAACAAGGGCACAGGTTAGATATTTGTCGACTAGACAAACAGCGGAGGAGCAACAGGAACAACTGTGGGCGGCGAATGAGTGCTCTGCGTGCGACCGTGAAGGAAGCATGCTAAGAGTGCGATTAGTTTGTCCCTACGACCGTAGTGAAATGAACGCACCAGCTACTATTCCTGCGATGGTGACATTTTGGCCCTCCCATGAAAAACTCCATTATTACGGTAGAATGCTTGACAAGTGAAAAACCAACTGCAAAGGGAGCGAGGGACAACAGCAGTTGCGACACAGCCACCAGCTTGTCATCGCCGTTTTAAGTGTTCTTTTATTTAAGTAAGAATACCCTTTTGGTGCTGTGCCCACAGGTGATAAATACACAAACGTAGAGCTACAACAAACTACACACAGCCGCATTTAGTACGGAAGTGCCCAGCCGAATGCCAACTCTGTGTGGAAACGTGCCGCCCTGACGTGGCACAAGGCTAAGTAATGTCCTACAGCCGACCGTTAACATGTCGGCTGCGCTGCCCCGGGTCGATCGCTCTGCGTGCGGGGAGACTTACCGGGCTGTACACAGCCACCGCACGTGTGCCATTGTTTCTCCGATCGGTGCCGGCTCCCCTGCCCTCGACCAGTCACGAACACAGGCGGCCACCGGAAACAGGTGGGCAGGCGGCTCAGGTGTTGTTCAAATAACCAGCCGCCGGTCTAGGGGGCGTAGATCTCCCTTGACAAACCAACTAGAAAAAAGCGGCCGCATGTCGGCCGAGCCCAAACACGTTGGCAGGAACAAAGCCGGCTGTGTACCGCCGGGCGTCCGTCCCCCCCGAACTGCGGCGGACACCGGTGCCCGTTGCGCCACGTCTGTGGGCGTCGTTAGTGCAGTCGCTGGGGCACGGTGATCACGTGGTTGTCGGCGCGCCAACGCGGCCAGCACGGCGGGGTGTGCGCCCGAGAGCTCCGTTGGCGGGCGGACCGGCACCACCTGGCATCAGCCGATCTGTCCGCCCAGTTCCTGAGCTGCCACGCAACGGCACGCGCCCCTACAAGCCGGCCAGCTGTCCATGGTGGAGTGACAGCACCGATGGTCTGTCTGTAGTGGTGCGACACAGAGCCGTCAGTCTGTCCGTAGTGGTGCGACACCGCGCCGTCAGTCTGTCCGTAGTGGTGCGACACAGCGCAAATAGTCTGGCCATGTTGGTGCGACACAGCACAAACAAACTGGCCGCGTCGGTGCGACACCGTACCGATAGTCTGACCATCTTGGTGCGACACAGTACCAACAGCCCGAGGGGTGCTGGGCGCAACGGCTTAGCCCGGGCTGACGCGAGATGCTAGACGCCACGCCTTGACACAGACTAACGAGAGGTGCTGGGCGCCACGCCCTGACGCAGGCTGACGCGAGGTGCTGGGCGCCACGCCCTGACGCAGGCTGACGCGAGGTGCTGAGCGCCACGCCCTGACGCAGGCTGACGCGAGGTGCTGGGCGCCACGCCCTGACGCAGGCTGACGCGAGGTGCTGGGCGCCACGCCCTGACGCAGGCTGACGAGAGGTGCTGGACGCCACGCCCTGACGCAGGCTGACGAGAGGTGCTGGGCGCCACGCCCTGACGCAGGCTGACGAGAGGTGCTGGACGCCACGCTCTGACACAGGCTGACGAGAGGTGCTGGACGCCACGCTCTGACGCAGGCTGACGAGAGGTGCTGGGCGCCACGCCCTGACGCAGGCTGACGAGAGGTGCTGGGCGCCACGCCCTGACGCAGGCTGACGAGAGGTGCTGGACGCCGCGCCTTGATGCAAGCTGAGCCGAACGCAGTGCGGCAGTTTAGCCACGGCGACACTGCTCACTATTCAGCCACAGGCCGCCAAGAGACTTCGCAGTGGTGAGACGGGCCAAACTTCGTTTCGTTCAAGCCGGGTCGTCGGTGCTGTTTTGCAGCAACTTACTGCTGGCGTCGGCTGGAGGTGCAGGCTCGGTCGAGTCAGTCGCTCGCAGGGTGGTGACAATGGAGCGTATGGCGCCTGACGCACTTGGGGTGGCAGCTTTGATCACCTTGGTGCACTGCAGGCCGCCTGTGCTGTATAAACAGTCGCCATTCGGCCACTTTTCATCACGACCGGTCGGGCTACGACTACTCCGTCGTGCCGACAGCTATAAAATTGCACCGTTCCCGACAAACGACAGACTGCTGATAAACTGTATCCATCCAAGTTCAGCGCATACTTCCGAGGTTCCAAGGTCGCATACGTACTTACGCTTCCGTGGTCCACCGTGCCACATCACAATCCCACCATCCCTCCAAACCGTCCCACCATTCCACCGTCCCATCAACCCTCCCGAGCCACTCCATCCCTCGCGACAACACCACCACCCCATCAAAAACCCATCACCCGATTCTATTTCCATCGAATTCATTCTAGACATTGCGTGAGACGAAATGTACGACCCTCAATATACCAGGAGGTGCTGAGTTTACATCAAAAGTAACGTTAGGGATTATACTATATTACTCAACGTTTCGGCCAGGGGCCATCGTCAGGAGTGATATAAAAAATAGCAGGGTTAACAATGGAAAAAAAAACGCGGGAAAAAAGCGTGCAAAAATACACGTGAATCACAGAAAAGCATCCTCATTAGTGCAGACACTTCAAGAAACTCCAAACCAGAAATCAACTAGGTCAAGATAGAGTCCTCTGAGGAAGCTCGAGCCGATGGTCCATATACATATCGACACACACATGCACGCACATATATAGATATTTATCCAATATAACGCGTAATACATAAAGTATACTTTATGTTTATGTAATTTTATGTGATATACCAAGACGTCGTTTGCGTGTTTAGTTGCGGCCGTAGATTACGTATGTGTAGAGATTCGAGGACTTTCAGATCAGCGTTGTCCCTTGCTGTTGCTAGAATTTCTACTTTGAAGTTTGTGCTAGTGTCGCTGTGTTCCATGTTAGAATGTTTGTCGATCATGTGTTCGCCTAAAGGTGTGTATTCTCTCCGAAGTCTGGCATCTCCCATGTGCTCGTTGTACCTATCCCTGATGCTACGCTTGGTTTCTCCGACATAAAATATTCAAAGACAGCCGTTGCACGTTATTTTATAAGCTACGTTTTCCGCGTGCATCTACCTTTGAGCCCGTTGCTACAGGTGTGGCACGTTCGTCTACCAGCAGGGCATGGCGACAATTCCAGGGCTGAGCGGACCAGGCAAGATTTCAGCGTAGGTCCGCTAGTCCAGGTTACCCTAACATGGTTTAGATGAGACGAACGGATGGCTGCATTTACCTCTCGACATAGTTGGTCATCGACAAAAGGAAGTATCATGTAGACATAGTTGGGATTGCTACCCGCTCGATGCCGATGTAAATGTGGAGTACTCGTCACCCGCCGATGCCGCTCGATGTAAACTCAGCGCTTCCTGGTATATTGCGGGTCGTACATTTCGCCTCACGCAATGTCTAAAACCCAGGAGCACTTAAAAGCCATTCTTCGTTGTATTCAATAATTCATTCTAGTTTCATCACCTATTCCAAGTCCCATCTTTAGCCGTCCTAGTTCCTAGTTAGTTGCTCTTAATTCGTCCCAGTTTGTTGTCACTCACAGTCCACCATTTCCACCTGGTCCCCCATTCTTACTCACAGCCCACAAGTTCTCGTCTGTTTCCACCTTTCCACTCACACCCCAGCATTTCCCACATGATCCCATTTGCTGCAGCCATTACCACAATTTCCAGTCCTGCTGTATTTCCTACAGCTCAATCAGACGGTCCCGGCTGTACTCTCACCCTGCAGCAGAGGGTCACGGTCCCGGCTGTATTATTTTCCTGCAGCGGAGTCCCAGGTTCCCGGCTGTACCCTCTCCCTGCAGCTCAGTCCCACGGTCCCGTGCTGTACTCTCTCCCTGCAGCTCAGTCCCACGGTCTCGGCTATACTGTCACCCTGCAGCAGAGGGTCACGGTCCCGGCTGTATTATTTTCCTGCAGCGGAGTCCCAGGTTCCCGGCTGTACCCTCTCCCTGCAGCTCAGTCCCACGGTCCCGGCTGTACTCTCTCCCTGCAGCTCAGTCCCACGGTCCCGGCTGTACTCTCTCCCTGCAGCTCAGTCCCACGGTCTCGGCTGTACTCTCTCCCTGCAGCTCAGTCCCACGGTCCCGGCTGTACTCTCTCCCTACAGCTCAGTCCCACAGTCCCGGCTGTACTCTTCTCCCTAACTCCCTACAGCTCAGTCCCACGGTCTCGGCTGTACTCTCTCCCTGCAGCTCAGTCCCACAGTCCCGGCTGTACTCTCTCCCTACAGTTCAGTCCCACGGTCTCGGCTGTACTCTCTCCCTACAGCTCAGTCCCACGGTCTCGGCTGTACCCCATCCCTGCAGCTCAGTCCCACGGTCTCGGCTGTACTCTCCCTTGCAGCTCAGTCCCAGGTTTCCGGCTGTACTCTCTCCCTACAGCTCAGTCCCACGGTCTCGGCTGTACCCCATCCCTGCAGCTCAGTCATACGGTATCTGCCCATCCAGTTCCAACATCGGCGACTACGGTCATTTTCCACAGCTGCCAAACGTTCCGAGCTGCGAGTCCGTCGGCGCAGTCGACGGTGCCGACGCCCGGAGCCGCACAATTTCGGCTGGCCATACGAACACGGTCGTTTCCAGTCAGCTTCAGCAGTGTCGACAAACAATTTGGCAACGCGGAACGCTATGCCTAGCGCTGTAAACAGCGGCGAAACGAGTGTTGCACGTCCACCAGGGAGTGCTCGAGCGCGGCAGTGCCTCTGGACGACGTGGTATGCGGTGGAATGTTGACATGTGGGCGGCGGGTTCCATCTCCCAGCCTGTCGGCCGGTCACCAGCCGGGACAAGCCAAGCTGCGAGCGATATGTCGCTCTGTCGCACCACCTCCCAATGCCAAGTTGGAGGCGAAACGTCGCTTTGTCGCCCCACCTCCCAATGTCAAGTTGAAGGCGAAACGTCGCTTTGTCGCAACACCTCCCAATGTCAAGTTGGGAGCGGTACACGCTGTACGTCGCTCTGTCGCACCACATCGCGATGCTAAGTTGCGAACGATATGTCGCTCTATCGCACCACATCACAATGCCGAGTTCAGCTGTTGTCTCAGCCGTATGGCTGAGACAATGGCTCACGACTGAAGACAGTGATATACGACAATATATAAAAAATAATGCGACATGATATACCGCCATTTCAAGCAAAATCCCAATTCTAAAAGGCGTATTCTACCTGCTATAGACAGTCATATATGCCATATTTGTTTTGCTGGTGAGCGGGTATGTGAAAGCAAATGTGGGTTGTTGAAGGGCAGAAAAGCATATCAAATTAGGCGGGTAGGTCTTTGAACACATAGTCCAGACTGGGTTCCACAGCTACCGTTCATAATTTCGCGGCTTATAAATGCACTTTGTGGTTTGATTTCGATGTACAGCACGGTATCGGACCGAGTTCGAATGGTGATGGCACCGTCTAGATGGAGGCTTAGGAACATCGTAATAGCCGATTACATTGTGAAAAATTGCGTTGAAAATGGCACCCTTACACATTTCTCAATGTAGCTTCTTCTCTTCCAAGGCACTAATTTTCATCGTAATATACGCACGTTAAATAGCACACATGTTTACACTGCCACACCCTTGATATATTTTCTTTCATATGTTGAATTTAATCTCGACCCCTGCAGTCGACCGAGGAAATTTGGTACAACGAAAACCAAATACTTTTGACACTTGTGACCAAAATGATCACAGAGAACCAGTGGCTGTTGCAGTTATTTCTATTGGAGATAATTCCTCAAGCCGTTCGGCCACTGCATCCATGCAAAGTTGACGCATCAGGGGCATCTAAATGCGGTTACACTCACTGAGTAAAAGTGATGTATTAATGGACCACGTTAATTTATCGACTCAAACATGCATGATTTGCCTATAAATAGCTGGAAGCCACCTTTGCAAATGGTGCACAGTAATTCGAGCTTGTTTATCAACGTTCCCAAACTGCGAAAGAGATTCAATGAATGATCACGAACTTTGCTGGGCTTGGCTGAGGTAGGAAGATATTTCTGTAGCTGTGAGCAAGGCTATTTCAGAACAAGACATTTTCCGGATGTTTCTGGGAGGAGGAGGGATCACAAACATTTCGAAGCTAGATTTGATATAGTGTACAACCATAGGCCTAATAACTGAAAGTGCAAATTGTTATAGAGGCCCGAGCCCTCAAATATATGGAAAATTCCACCACTGAGCCTTGTAAACTGGAGTGGGTACGATTGCCATCCACACAAGTCGGCAAAAATGTAACAGTAGGCACTGAGATCCGACAGTAAATGGGCTGTAACTTCCGCTGGAAAATGGCCTGGTATTGCTTCGATGCTCGGTGTAAGCGAATTACCGAACATTCGACGGGCGCATGCTGTGCTATTGTTACTTTCTTCACCTACGAAATATGTCCCCAAATCAATTTGTTTTGTAGCTTTACGGTGAAGGTAAAACCAGGCAATCGTGCCTTCTCTGTAAATACGAATCTCTCTCGGCCTGGAGCAGGTCATATGACTACTGTGCTCGCAAGCAACAGCCCGCGGGCATGACACTGGCCTTGGCCTGGCGATGGGTCAGAGCCTTCATGGTCATGGCAGCAGCCGGCCACTGCAGTTCCGAGCATCTTTGATCACTGGCGCCACTGCGCGCTTTAATACTTAGCTGGAGGAGGGGGCGGAGAATGCAAACACTTCCTCTTTGGAGTTGAGATGAAGCGTCTACCCTATGCATATTTAAGTGTGCTATAATAAGGTTGGGTCTACGCAAAGACTTCAGCATTCTCGATACACCTACCGAACAGTGCAGATGGTCTAGTCGAAGCGTGTTTACCACACTGCACCTAAAGGCAAGCAACAATCTCATAGCGCTCTCATAGCGCATCACAGACCAATGAAAAAGAAGGGATAGTGAAGTTATCGACCAGCATACCACGTCTTCCAACCCGGCCAGACGACCATACTACCACTACATGCAGGCGCCTCAAAGACGGTACCTTCTTTCGAGTTGATGGTGGCGACGATGCACCGGTGTTTCGTGAGAAAAATCTTCAGCTGTAAAGCTTGCCTTAGTAAGGAGTGCACCTACTGAGCGCAGCACGTCTAACACTTGTCCTCTCTTCCGCATCTCATGGCTCGAGATCTCGGGTGGGTCGGGGTTCTGGACCCCTTGGCTTTGTACCATGCAAATGCCAATTTGTCATTTTTCCCTATTCAATATGAAAATACGTCTTAAAAATAAGGACGTCAACCCCTGGCTTCGTAACAGCCCTCCAGCCCTGCCATATGCACAGGAAGTGAGCTCGAGACAGACCGTCTGGAGTGTGAAGAGCACAAAACCCACATGTACGAACAGACGCTCCACACATCACTGACAGAATACTGATCGCCATTGGGAAGAATGCCAATTTGTTTTCGGCGCGGAGATGTTGAAGATTTTTTTTTATTCCGTTACTGCCTCATTAGGTATTGCATTTCACCTCACGACCAATGATATTCAATGAGGCGTGTGCTGTTCTTGATCAAGTGGAAAGTCGGCATCAGCAGAAATGTCAGAACCGTGGTCAGCAGGTCGCCATCCTGTAGCACGAGGGGGAGATGGGGAGGGACGTCGGGGATGTCGCCTCAACACTCTTGCATTTTGTTTTGCAAGGGAATAGATAGGAGAAAAAACGACAGTGGTGGGCACCGCTAACAGAAAAGTTAGCTACGCTAACTGCTAATCCGCTAACTAAAAAGTTAACTTCGCTAATGCTAAACCGCTAAACTGCAAACAAATTCGCGGAAGCTAACGCTAACCGCTAACTTGTATTATATGACTTGAGCTTCGGTTTAGTTCTTTGGCTCTAAACGCTTACAACTCAAATGATTATATTAATAAATCATTTATTGAAATGAAATTGTACCTCAGTTTACAATCACATATTTTCAACATACACTGACTTTATTTACAGCAAAATGTATTAAACTTAAATATTTTTATTACAGTAAAAACTACATTAACTTTGGCTGGTCCTTTTCCATCGCCTCGACGTGATGCTGGTTGCCCCTCATAAACATCAGCCTCTGAAAGTTGCCATCTGACATGGCGGCTCTCTTGGCCCTCAATATAGCTTTGCCTATAGAGAATATGGGCTGTAGTTGTATATATATATATATATATATATATATATATATATATATATATATATATATATATATATATAATTGAACGTTGATGATGAAACATGTAGGGATTTTGCTAGCGGACTTAGTACAGAAGTACAGAAGATAGCACTTCAATATCTTGAGACAGGACACATCCATGAGCGTGGACTCGACGCATGAACACTAAGCATTTTGTAACAACAAAGCATGTTCCAGACTTTCAGGATTTCGCTACCATGGTCGACACGGGTGAGGTCTGAGCAACTTCTGTAAAGGGGACAAGCTACAAGAAGCTGGACGACTGTATCGGCCAGAAAATGATCGAGCTCCTCGACAACGACAACATCCAACCCAGGATCAACGGCGTCAAAGCCAAACCCAAATGTCACGGGGATGCTGTTCATGAAACTAACGTATGCCAACCGTGGAAGGAATGTAATCTCCCGAGGAACACTTACGATCCAAAAATGATATCCGTCACCAGGACATCAGAAAACGGACGCCATCTGCAAGAAGCCTACTTTATTGTCGCTATACACACATAGCTTTTAGCCATGTTCGCTCGCAGGAGGTAGAGCGACCGGGAAGGTTCTGACTGTGCGACAAATCAGGTCAATACTGGGTCGCATGCATTACCACCCGGTAACAGCGCCCACGTGCCACTGCCGGACCCGGTGCACCTGCGGCCGTGCTCGCCGCTCAATCGCCCAAATTGGACAGGTATGTGTACGGGGTCGGGATTTAGTCGCATTGGCTGGGTCCGCACGTGTGACCGAGTGAGTTACAACAGTGCCGAACTGAGGCGAGCAGCGCTGCTCGGCGCTGATACACTGATTGGAATCGCCGAACGACCCGTGTTTGTCGCTCAGTTGTGTGAGGGAGTGACGAGAGGACTGACTTTGGACTGGGTTTGGACTGAAGAGGACTGAATTTGGACACCCATATCTAATGGCTACCGGGAAGTGAACATGATTTGTGTTCCTTCAACGACACGGTGCTTGTGAGATGAGCTGACCGCAACCAAAATCTGTATTTTAGATTGCTTGCACGTGCCACACCGACAACGCAATCGAGAATACCAGCAAAGAAACTTGCCAACATGCTTCCCCAGAGGCATCGGTCCATGAAGCACCATCGTCACAACAGCAATGTATGCTAATGACTTGAAAAGGATAAGTATTGATCCAGATTATAACCGATTACCTGTGTACATATATATATATATATATATATATATATATATATATATATATATATATATATATATATATATATATATATTATGTATTTTTATATATATATATATATATATATATATTTTATATATATGTGTGTGTGCATAGTCGATAAGGGATGAGAAGCGAGCACAAGACAGGGTTTATGAGGTGCACCTTTCAAGGATGAATAGTCGTGCCAACTGCATTACAAAATATGTGACCTTAGTTGGGTGGAGAGATGCACAGGGTTAAGCTCATTGCTGGCATTTCAAGCGAAACTTCAGAGTGTTGATCCAATTGTCCAAACAGACGTTTCAACTCGCACACCGTTGTCCGGAGGCATTCCTTGCGAACAATGCTCGTTGCTTCTCAAAGGCTGTCTATATTCACAAATTCTTTTCATGGCAAACTGTGCATCAAACGATTTTGTGCATCAAACGATTTCATTGTGCCAGCTTAATTTTGTTTATTCAACATGATCCCACCGTTTATCCGCAGGTTAACTGAACTACAATTGAGGATGGAAAATAATACTTTATCGAGTATGCAATGAAAAGAAGCGAACCCATTTACAGATGGGGTTATTGTGCACATGTACACGCGTATGTAAAACTATCACATTTCAATCGATTGTTTGCTTCGCAGAACCACATGTGTCATTGCCCTCTATACTTAATCGAGTTACTTCCTGACAGTTGCTAAAACAACCTATTTGAAATAATGCCGAAAACTCTCCTTTCGGTTCTCCTTGGCACACGATTATATTCTTAGATACTTATGGGATATGTTCCCGATCCGCATTAGGCATTAGGCAATTACCTTGCTATCAGATCAGTTAAAGCATGAGAGTTTGTCACATGCAAAATAGGGTGACCCTGACAACACCCAAAGCAAGTTTGAGCGCCGCACAGGCAGACATTACAATAAGACAACACGCATTGCAGATGCTGATGACATTCAGATGATCTTCCGAAGATGATCTAGACCTTGGAGGCTTGCATGTCAGGATTGGTTAGCCAGGCTCGACATTAATTTTCTATATATAAGTGAAGTTCAGGGCCGCTTGTGAATTATCCTGCTAGTTAAATGTGAGGAAAACTAACGTCGCATCCTTCTCTCTACCCCATCCTCCAATTGTCCGTCTTCGGATTCACGTTATCTAGCGAGCTAGCCAGCTAGCATACAGCAAATGCTTTCTGTTTCGTCATAAATCATGCACAAGCAAATATATGGCATTCCGTCGAAAATATTACCTCATTTTGTAGGAATCGGCTGAAGTGGTATGCGCCATTTCAAGCTCGCTGTTCCGTGGAATAGATGGGTCTTCACAGAAAAATCAAAAGTACTTAGCCACCTCATAACACGCCAATATATCATGTCCGATATGCTTTGTTGGTCTATGTGGTGTCCACGTTGCCTTCGCATTGAATAATTTGTCCACGCCGGCAAGTAGCTAATTGGGCAAGCCTAAAAGCAAGATGATAAAGCTCCCTCCCATGTAATGAGTACTGCCTTACTTCATATTTCAACTCATGAAGAAGACAAATCAGCATAGCTCATCATTGCAGAAATATCTGCGATAACGATACAACGTTGGGGTCAGGCGTGTGTGGCATCTGATCTTCAGCCTAGCACTGGCTATTGCAGCGACAACCGTTAGAAAGCCAGACGCGGACGCGGTCGCTGACTTGTCGGTTGGGACTGTTAGCAGCACGTCTGGTCGGCTGCCATGCACCACTCAGGGAGCAGTGAGGCAGGCTGAGAGATTTACTGGATAAATGGAGTCAGGGCATGGGAGCAGTGAAGAAGGCTGAGAGGCTTACTGGACACATGTGTTCAGGGGGAAGTGAGGAAAGCTGAGAGGTTTATTGGACACATGGGGTGCGAGCGGTGGGTGACACGTAACGCGCTGTTGTCTGTCAAATGGTGTAGGTGAACGCCTCACTTCGTGTATTCGTGGAGTCATGCGAGCCCCATCCAAACAACTTGACACTGCCTAAGCAGGCGGTGCCAGGCTGCCATTACGGACAAGCCGTTAATGGCTCGTGACGGCGCCACTTCAGCGTCCGAAACAATCTGAATAAGAGCCATTGTACTCGGAGCATCAGAATTCAGACGTGCGAGGGAGCAGCACGTGCTTCCTCCCACGTTCGATCAGTGAATAGCAGCACGCATCCACTCCTCGGTGCCCGGTCTCCTGAGCAAGCGCCTCTCGGATCACCTAGCAGTGGTCCTATGTTGCTTAGGAGTCTACTGTTGGGGCTTAGCACCGACCAGCCGTGTTTCTGAGATATCATCTTTATGTGGGCTTAACTAGCATGATGCTGGCATGTGGGCTAAATGCATGATGTGTGCTGACACTGATGGTCATGTCACAGCGACCTGATCGTCGTCAGAGTAACAGTAATCTGATCGTCATCGGAATGAAAGTCATCGTCGACCGGACTGCGAGAGGTTGCATCGGAATCGCGGGAGAATGTGTTTGTGGCTGGAGGGATGTGTCCGGGGGACGTGACTGGGCTGGACAGATGTGTCCAGGGGAGACGTGACTGGGCTGGACAGATGTGTCCAGGGGAGACGTGACTGGGCTGGACAGATGTGTCCAGGGGAGACGTGACTGGGCTGGACAGATGTGTCCAGGGGAGACGTGACTGGGCTGGACAGATGTGTCCAGGGGAGACGTGACTGGGCTGGACAGATGTGTCCAGGGGAAAGAGACGTGATTGGCCTGGACAGATGTGTCCAGGGGAGACGTGACTGGGCTGGACAGATGTGTCCAGGGGAGACGTGACTGGCCTGGACAGATGTGTCCAGGGGAGACGTGACTGGGCTGGACAGATGTGTCCAGGGGAGACGTGATTGGCCTGGACAGATGTGTCCAGGGGAGACGTGACTGGGCTGGACAGATGTGTCCAGGGGAGACGTGACTGGGCTGGACAGATGTGTCCAGGGGAGACGTGACTGGGCTGGACAGATGTGTCCAGGGGAGACGTGACTGGGCTGGACAGATGTGTCCAGGGGAGACGTGACTGGGCTGGACAGATGTGTCCAGGGGAGACGTGACTGGGCTGGACAGATGTGTCCAGGGGAGACGTGATTGGCCTGGACAGATGTGTCCAGGGGAGACGTGATTGGCCTGGACAGATGTGTCCAGGGGAGACGTGACTGGGCTGGACAGATGTGTCCAGGGGAGACGTGACTGGGCTGGACAGATGTGTCCAGGAAGGGAAGACGTTCCGAGGAAGCAGAAGCGTATCCGGAGAAAGAGAGACGTGCCCGGAGAAGGAGAGATGTACCCGTGAAAAGACGCACCAGGTGCTGGAGAGACTTGCCCGGGGCGGAAAGATGTGACCGGTGCGGAGAGATATGTTGGAGCTGAGGAAATATGTTGGAGCTGAGGAAATATGTTGGAGCTGAGGAAATATGTTGGAGCTGAGGAAATATGTTGGAGCTGAGGAAATATGTTGGAGCTGAGGAAATTTGCCCGGATATAAACGTGGCCGGGGCTGGGGAGACGTGCCCAGGGAACGACAGATGTGCCCATTGCCCAGAGATGGAGAGGTGTGGCCGGGAAAGAGAGACGTGTCCGGGATTGGAGAGACGTGCCGATTCTAGTCCGTCAGAAATCGAAGCCCCCGAGAGGTTCGCGTCGCTAATAGGTCTAGCCGGAGCACCTTTACCAGCCGCCAGTCGGCAAGCTCTCGAGGGCCCAGAGCCGTCGCCGGGAATGGCTTCGGGCTATTCGACCAGCACAAAAGCGATCCGGGCTGTCAGCCGAAATGGCTGGAGGGCTTCCGACTGGAATGGGCGCGGACGGCTGGCGACCGCAGGGACGGTTCGGCGTTGGCAGACGGCCAGGTCGGTCGTCACCTTGGCTGACCCGGTGACCTCGCCAACGCCGGCGGCGCCCAACGGTGGGTGACAGTTCTCGAGTCAGCCCGTCCCGGAGGAGCGATGTGCGACGAGTATCAAGCGGCGAGTCGCGCGAACAGCCGCTCCGCTGCCATCAAGTGCGCGCGGACGCTGACGATACGCGTCGCGTCGACACAAGTGAGTCACCCAAGCGTGCGACGTGCTGCCGCTCGAAATACGACCCGAAACAGGCGACGGACTCTCTTGACGAAGTGCTTGTTTCATCAAAATAGGCACTTCGGCCTCCTTAAGCCATTTCGTGCCGTGGACAAAAATGCAAAAAATGTTATGTTGTAAAAGTCAGTTTATAATTTCTGGGGCAAGTTGGTTTGTCGAAGAAAGATGAAAGGTCATCTCCCAGTAGCTTGATTAGAAAAGGGTGTTCATCTCCCAGTAGCGTGTGCAAAGAAAATGGAATGTTGTGTGTTCGGAAGTAGTAGGTAACTGCTTCTTTTTCGAGGGTCATGGTGTTGTTGACAGTATAGGAATATATGTGCGACTGTAAGAGGGAGTGATGCATTATGGGCATGCATGTCGAAGTGAAGCCATGCATATATGTCGATGGGTAAGAAAAGCATGGCCAATACGTAAACGCGACAGTACTTTTTCTTCGAGACGGTTTTATCTTTGATGTGGTCCATGTGTCGATGCCAGATTTGATGACGCGTAAATGGGTATGATTTGTGTTTTGTGTCCTTGGAAAACCAAGATACTGGTTTTCATTTTGTGAATGCTTTTGTGAGTGGAATAGTCGTGGAAGCTGCCTCGAAAAGTGTATTTGTAAGTGAGCTCATGTTTTCTGTAGGAGAAATATGGGGATTGTGGTGAGTATGCAAAAGTTCCTGAAATGTTCTCCGATCTGCCTTATAAATTCTCCGGCGGGGTAAAACTTAGTGTGGCATCGGTCGGAGTTAAAAATGTGGGTGTTAGTTTAATGGGGTAGTGGTCGCTGTCATGGATGTCGGTTTCTATGGTCCAATCAAAGTCATTGGCCAGGATTGGAGAACAAATAGATAAATCAATGGTTGTTGCTGTATTATGTCCAAGGTGAAAAAGGTTGGTTCTCCGGTGTTAAGTACTACTAAATTGTGCCGGTCTAAAATTTGCTCTATGGTGTGGCCGCGGGTGTCTTCATGTGTACGTGCCTGATCCCAGGCTGGATTATGTGCATTAAAGTCTCCGAGTAACATGAATGGGTTCTTGAAATGTGCTTTAAGGTTTTCTAATCGTGTCAACACATGTGCGTTGTCGATGTGTGGTGGAATATAAATGGAACATACATTCCTACCGTGCAAACTTCAAGGTGAATTAAGTGTAATTTTGTGTGCGTAAAGTCATTGCTGATGTCAAGTGTTGTACCACCACTGCGATGTGATCCACGGACTTCGTCGTGACGGTACAGCGAGTAATTAGAAAAAAAAACATATGTATCGGTGGGTAAGAATCGGATTTCCTTTAGTACGATAATAATCGGTGTGAGTAAACTAAGGAAAACCTTCATTTATATCCATTTCGATATTAAACTACGGCAGTCCGATTCCAGAAATATGGACCTGAGTGAAAAGAGAAGTTAACATTTTCAGCACATCCCGGTGCGTCTCGGAGCCAGGATTGCCATTCTGGAGGGCATGTGGGCTGGGTGCGGACGGCCCGGTGCGTGTCGGGCCAGGATAGTTATTCTGGAGGGCATGTGGGCTGGGTGCGGACGGCCCGGTGCGTGTCGAGGCCAGGATTGTTATTCTGGAGGGCATGTGTGCTGGGTGCGGACGGCGGCGCACCCTCCAGAGACGTCCGGCAGGCTGGTGACCTTAGCAAGGCCACGGCGACCGACCACTGCCGCGGGGATGCTCGCCGGCTGTAAGTCGGTCGGGTCACGTGAGCGCCGACCAGCGCTGGACACACAGGACTCAACCGGCGGCCGGCTGACGGTGAGCGAGAATTTGCTCCCGCGGCGGAGTGACTGCGAGCCTATCACTCCTCCGTGGAGTGGTCCGTTTGTTGGAAGCCGGAATGGTTTGTGTGTTGGGAGTCAGGGTGGTTTGTGTTATTGTATTCAATGGTGTGAGCTTGTTAAGTGAAGCTAAGCCAGGAATGATGTCGGTTTCTAGCGAAGTAGAAGTGGTATTGATGCGAGGGTGGGGAAGCAATGCTGGTTGCTTGTGTGTACTTTTTGGTAGAGGAGGAGGTGACCTCGACAGAGCGCCGGGCCTGGGAGTAGGACACCCCGGTCGTGGCCTTAACTGCGCAGACCTTGTCCTTGCGCCAAACTGAACATAGGAGTGATGTGGTCAGGTGGTCGGATGTATTACAGTTGAGGCAGTGGGCATGCTTGGAGTAGGTGAATTCTGGATGAGGTGTATCGCCGCACTTGGGGAATCGGGCTGGTTGCCGGCACGTTTTGCTGCCATGGCCAAAGCGCTGACAGTTAAAGCAGCATAGAGGATTGGGAATAAAGACACGGATTTGGAATCGTAGGTATCCGGCGAGGAGGGTCTTGGGAAGAGTGGTAGAGTTGAAGGTAAGGACAAGGAGGCCCGTATCACGTTTCTGGTCGTTTTTGAAGGAGGTGATGCGGCGGACGTGGGCCACCCCCTCCGACGTGGGCTTCCCTTGAATATCTGCTTCAGACATGAAGCGGAGCTCCGGTGCGAAAACTGTGTCATTGGTGGTATTGTGGTTGGAATGGAGGGTGACGGTGACGGATTTACCACAAAATGTGGTGGTACGAAGGAGGGCTTTGGTCTAGGCTCAGGTTTTTTTATGACAAGAGTTCCGTTGGCATGAGCTTCGATGTCAGGATTGGCTAAGGAGCATATGTCGAGGAGTTGTTTCGTCGGCCAGAACACGTTCATACGGCAGAAGGAATCGGTTTCCTCGACAGGTTTGACTACTATGTAAGAGCAGCACTGTCGAGGAAGGGTTCGACGGATTGGATTGGTTCAGGTTGGAAGCACGTGGTTTGGAGCCGAGCGTGGGTCAGTGGTGTCGAGTGTGATGGTCTAGTCTGGATTGCGAGGCGAGGTCGTGGTCATGGGTCGAGCAGATGTCGGTGAGGAACAGAAGGCTTCTATGGCATCATCCAAGGGAATAGTTCGACAAGGGTCATCAATGGTTTGGTCAAGTGAGATAGCATCAAGGGCCAAATCCGTTTTCGTGCGATGGTCAGGTACGGGGTCAAAGGCGAAAATTCCGAGTCGGAGTCCGCTGGCGAGCATGGGTCAGTGTCCTTCTTCCACTTTTTTCCCATAACGGGGAGAAACCATACCCAACAAAATCTAAACAAACGCGGGGAACAAAGGGAACAGAAATGCTGCGACGATGAAAGCCGAGTGGGGTGTCGGGTGTCACCCCACTAGTAAACGAAGTAGAAAAAGAGCGACCGGTGTCACCCCACGAAAATTGAAAATATAGAGCAACGGGCAGTCAGTCGCGCCCAAACAATGGCACAGCGGAGTGAGCAGAGAGCTTTGGTATGTGATACGCAAATAGTACTGAACACGCCATGTGACAAAGTAAGATCCACACAGGTGCTGTATCCGGCGGAGGGACGGGGGCGCTCACCTTGTACCGAGAAGACCGCCAGCCAGGCCAGCACGGCCGTCCACCGCCCACACAGACACATCGCCGCGACCGACGGACTCCTCGTCGGTGGCCAACACTCACGCTGTGTGTGCCCGACGCGGTGGCCGCCGGCATTCGCCCTGCGCGCGCGCGCGCGCGTCGTTCGACAGGCAGAGCCATCTATGCGTCGGCGCGGTAACTAGCGTCGAGCGTCGGCCGGCAGCGTTCGGCCCCGGCGTGGCGCCAGGGGTCGCGGCCCGGGTCCAGGTTCAGGCTCACGCCCGCCCAGCCGCCGGCAGCGGAAGGGGATTCGCCGCCGGGGCCGGGGAGGAACACAGCTAAACAGCGGAAATAATTCGCTGGTGGACCCGGTATTAGGACGGCGGATGAATCCCCGGAGATGCGCCGCATCCGGTGGGGATGCGGAAACCCCTGCTGTGATGACGCGACGTGCTCTGCGGTGTTCAGACACTTCCATAACGTCGACAACATATGGGAAATGTATTAAAAATTCGGCGACCACGAGCTCGCGCGAATACACCCCGCTCTGTTGATCGCTTCGGACGGGACCTGGGGCATGAACGTAAACTTCCGCGCCGCCTACCGGCTTTGAACTTTTGAGCAAGTTCCAATAACAGCTCGGCGTCTGAGTTTTGCCAAGCCTGCTAATTTTGCCGAACGGTGAGCTGGCCGAGCAGAGGAGTCCGCCGAAAACCGCATCAGCCACCTTCCAACGACTCGGTTGTATTTCAAGCCTTCGCCCAACAACAGATTTTGCTTCATTACCAATGAAGCACGGTTAAATCTTAAGGTCACAATGGTTATACAGGGTGTTCGTGGGCCGATGAAGTGCTCGCCATACATTTAAACTTGCTGACGAAGCTTTATTTGGCTTACACACACAAAATCGATTAATTGATGCATTATCATTTGATCTCTGCCTAGAAGCAAGATTTTTGCCTAGAATTTGGGATATGTGCCATTTTTCAACATTTGGCCAGATGAATGCTGGGCGCATGAATGTAGGATAGTGCATGCAAAAATCCTAGTATGTGGCCTTGGAATGCCACTGCGACCACGACACTATGTATGTTGACATATTAGCTCTGTGGGAAGTAATTTCAAAAGCGTTATGCAATGATCCATTAGGCTATGTGCCAGGTGACTGCTATGCTTGAATAACAGTTATCAATGTGCATTTATCAGTGTGCGACCTAGTGAAGTGCGCAATGCTTGATGAGAAACTTTGGAATAGCAATGCAACGTCTATCATAGATAGGTACATAGCCGTTTTGATTCCTCGAATGATGTTGATGCACAGCAAAATAAAACCATAGGCATGAATGGTACATTTTGGTGTCATTTCAAAAATGTTTGAACTATTGGGTCACAACTTTCGCCATACCTGTGTATTACTCAAAACGGTGTCTTAAGTGTATTTCCTCTTGCAAAGTTTTTTTTTTAAAAAAATCGTACCTGACAAGCTTTATCTTTCAATCTTCATGCACAAACATTCATTTGACAATAGCGGAATCTTTTCAGACGTGTTGCATTGTCTATGGTCATGCATCATATCGAAGTTGTCGTGGATCAAGTTCAATCACACATAATGGCAAATTAAAATATATTTTCTGGCATTCATGCCAATGAGCTTAGAGCAAAGTATTTAGTTTCCTTTTGCCAAACGCCATGGCTAACTGCTAGCAGTTTTCGGCTACGAACTCGGGTCACATCAAGAATGGCACAAAGCGCACAAGCTTACGCTGCCTTGTCTAAGCCATACCTTGGGCACTTGAATGACTGGCTGTCTACGTGTGCATGCGCCGGGGACCACGTGAGTGCTGTATCATTAGTCTATCTGGACCGGCTTCCATTGTGGCTTACTGTTCAAGTGCATTTTTGCCATACTCTGTAAACATCAACATAGAGCTCAGACAGCCAACGCACGCAAATTTCCTAAACAAGGAAAATATTCCTGGATGACATTGGGTATTATTTAATTTGTTTTCCCAGCATACGACACTTTTGAAGGCACAAGATGCCTCGAAACATAAAGGTCGTTCCCACACCCATAATCCCGTGGAACATATTAATACACATTGCATCGGCATGTGTTGCATAGGTTTTAGATTTCGGCTCACCTGGCATGCACCAAGAAACCAATACACTCCAAACGTGTACCAAAAACAAAAGGCAAATAATCAGGCTTTGACATAAAATTTACATTTGACCTGACCTAATGCCTCAACCATTGACCTGACAAAGTCTAGCTTCCTTTCCATCTCTGGATCTCTGGACAAGTTATTAGCTGGTTTTGTTCCATTTTCTAACGATCTTGACTTCGAAATGCGAGGAAATGCAGTTCGCGCAGAAAGGAACGTACAAGATTTGAATTCCTCTACGTTCTGAAGCACAGAAAGCTGAATGTGTTTGAGGATTCCAACCGCATTGGCAAACAATCATAGATAGTCGAAATATAAAGTTGCGTGGCCTTCGTTATTGCTGAGCACAAAAACAGCTTGAATATACAGTGTGTGTCCGGCTATTGCAAATGAATTAGATATATCGGAGATAGTGTAAGCGAACCCGCGTTGTTTCAGGTTTCCAATAATTGTCACTGTTGATAAATATCAAAGATAATCATATTATTCCGTGCCTTCAGCGGACTTCTGTACCAGTGGGTCCACCTTTTGTGACGGGATTAGCATGCAAGGTGCAAAGATCCATCTTATATATAATTAACATACTGTGCAGGATATTCTGCGAGCATGGCAGCTTTCATATTTGGAAATGCTAATTGATTGTAGTGCTAATTGATGCTATCATCAATGCTAATTGAAAAGTGCATTGCATGCGTACATTATCTTAACGTGCAGATATGAAATGCTTCCGAAGACTCGATTTGGTCTTAAAAAAAGATTTTGATGTTAAAATTCATCTAAAGATAGAACTTTGTGCTATTTTCAACATCATTTCTTGCACTTTCCGATGGCACTCAGGTCGTTTTCGTGCAACAACGCTTAGTTTGCATGGTAGACGCCGGGATCTTTAAGGCCCCCACCCAAAACGGGATGTGAGGATCTGACCGGAAAGGCGTTAACGTAGCACACGCCTGACGAGCACGTGGCACATAGGCGCCCTGCCGCCTACGTGAAGCGCGGCTCACGTGACTCGTGCAATGGTGGTGCAAAACGTGTGCACATGCCGACTGCCAGCGCCATGCCACCGTTCCACCATAAATCGTGTGTGCGCAAATTGGCTTGCTGACGGGCTGGCCGCCCGCCAGCTGCCCTGGTCGTAGCTTATGCCGTTCCCAACAGGAAGGTGCTCAATTAGAAGTGAAAGCACCTGTACACGGTACACGCCACAGCGATGCCAAGTACAAGCAATGTTCAGTCAGCGGGAGGTGTACGCTCTGACAAATCTTCAGCCCATAAGACATCCGTTGTGACCATCAGCGCCGACTGATCCAAACGGGTGGAAACGATATGCACGTGCCACTCGGCCGTACCCCGGCGACCTCCGCGAAGCATGGGCAATGCCTTCATGATAGATTGCCCACACACCATAGCACGCTACGGCAAACAGATGGCATTCGTAAGAGTTGGAAACCCGGAGGTGCCTCATACGAATAAATGCACTGGCATGCCTGACTATAACATGGTACACCCACCCGCCAAATATTCTGCAATAGTCTGAATACGTGTCGGACGCATACCTTACAAAATTAATATCAGAAGGTGGTGGTCATTGGCATACATTCTTGGGTGCTCAGACTACGGGGACGGTTCAAAAGGAGCACACGCACAGCACGAGCACACCCCGGCACCCATCTCTATAGAGTGGACATGTCTGGAAATCATGATGACGGGTTACTCGCCCACCATATTTGGTCGTTATCTAGCACACTTGCGATAAAATTTCCTCAATGCGGAAATGCCCCACTAAAACAGTTGCATTTGCCTGATATATGCATTCATATATATATATATATATATATATATATATTATATATATATATATATATATATATATATATATATAGAAAGAGCGAGAAAAGAAAGAGAGAGAGAGAGAGAGATTAGAAAGCGAAAAACATTTCCTGACAACTTTGTAAAACAACAACGTTGCAAACTTTACAAAGAGATCGGTCCTATTTTGCATTCGGACTTACCCGATGTTTACTTAGCACTCCGACGTAGCGGGCGCATCACGTGTTAAAATTTGTCGGAATCGGCTTAGCTGTTTTGGCTCAGTATGCAACGAAACTGGGTACCTCCTCCCCACTCACGCAGGCAAATACTTCGCAAAGAACTTCGCAATACGACCACCATGCATAGAACTCCGATAAAGATGTCTTGTGCTAGGCACGCAGCACTCAGCTTCCGATTTATAATTGTGGAGATATGAACATGATGTCTCAGGCTGAGGTGGTCAGCCAGGGGATGGCCAGTCAGGGGATGGCCGGTCAGGGGATGGCTAGTCAGGGGATGGTCGGTCAGGGGATGGTCAGTCAGGGGAGGGCCAGTCAGGGGATGATTAGTCAGGGGATGGCTAGTCAGGGGATGGCCAGTCAGGGGATGGCCGGTCAGGGGATGGCTAGTCAGGGGATGGTTAGTCAGGGGATGGCCTGTCAGGGGATGGCCGGTCAGGGGATGGCCGGTCAAGGGATGACCAGTCAGGGGATGGTCAGTCAGGGGATGATTAGTCAGGGGAGGGCCAGTCAGGGGATGGTCAGTCAGGGGATGGTCAGTCAGGGGAGGGCCAGTCAGGGGATGATTAGTCAGGGGATGGCTAGTCAGGGGAGGGCCAGTCAGGGGATGGCTAGTCAGGGGATGGCCAGTCAGGGGATGGCCAGTCAGGGGATGGTCAGTCAGGGGATGGCTAGTCAGGGGATGGTTAGTCAGGGGATGGCCTGTCAGGGGATGGCCGGTCAGGGGATGGCCGGTCAAGGGATGGCCAGTCAGGGGATGGCCGGTCAGGGGATGGTTAGTCAGGGGATGGCCAGTAAAAGGACAGCCAGTCAGGGGATGGCCAGTCAGGGGATGACCAGTCATGGGATGGTTAGTCAGGGGATGGTTAATCAGGGGATGGCCACCCAGGGGATGGCCGGTCAGGGGATGGTTAATCTGGGGATGGCCTGTCAGGGGATGGCCGGTCAGGGGATGACCGGTCAAGGGATGGCCAGTCAGGGGATGGCCGGTCAGGGGATGGTTAGTCAGGGGATGGCCTGTCAGGGGATGGCCGGTCAGGGGATGGCCGGTCAAGGGATGGCCAGTCAGGGGATGGCCGGTCAGGGGATGGTCAGTCAGGGGATGGTCAGTCAGGGGAGGGCCAGTCAGGGGATGATTAGTCAGGGGATGGCTAGTCAGGGGAGGGCCAGTCAGGGGATGGCTAGTCAGGGGATGGCCAGTCAGGGGATGGCCAGTCAGGGGATGGTCAGTCAGGGGATGGCTAGTCAGGGGATGGTTAGTCAGGGGTGGCCATCAGGGGATGGCCGGTCAGGGGATGGCCAGTCAGGGGATGGCCAGTCAGGGGATGGCCGGTCAGGGATGGTAGTCAGGGGATGGCCAGTAAAGGGACAGCCAGTCAGGGGATGGCCAGTCAGGGGATGATCAGTCAGGGGATGGTCAGTCAGGGGATAGTCAGTCAGGGGATGACCAGTCAGGGGATGGTCAGTCAGGGGATGATTAGTCAGGGGAGGGCCAGTCAGGGGATGGCCAGTCAGGGATGGCCAGTCAGGGGCGGCCAATCAGGGGATGGTCAGTCGGGGGATGGCCAGTTAGGGGATGGTCAGTCAAGAGATGGTCCGTCAGATTGGGTATTGGCTTGCAGTCTCCCCCATCTAAACACCAACACTCAGCACCAGGATGTGCTTGGGCCGACAATGCGAATGACAGATCACCAATAACTCAGCCATTAGCGCATTCACAAGCACACTGCCCCACAACCAGTTAGCGCATCCCTTTGGCTCCGATATCTCTTCATCATTACGACAACGGCGTCGTCTATCCCGGGCCATTCATTCGCCGGAAGCATCTCTCTGCGGGATGCAATGCACACCTTAAGCGTCCCGTTCATCTGCTCAGAACATCACACTGGCGGTCCGATCAGCGTGCCACAATTACCCACCACTTGGCGGCCAACAATTGGTCGTTAGCCGTGGTGCGTCTCACTATCGCACGGCTCGCTCCCACGCCGCTTCATATCGGACAGGCGCCGGCGTGACACCGGCTGACCCAGACCTCGCCTGCGAGGTCACAGCAACGTCAGTCGCTTGTTGGCCCGCTTCCCTTGAGGGTGGCGGCTGTGCTTGTTGCTTGCTGCCACCATCATCCTCTCTCTCTCTCTCTCTCTCTCTCTCTCTCTCTCCTTCCCTCTCTCTCTCTCGCTCTCTCTCTTTCTCTCTCTGTCTCTCTTTCTCTCTCTCTCCCTCTCTCTCTCTCTCTCGGTCTCTCTCTTTCTCTCTCTGTCTCTCTTTCTCTGTCCACTCACCTCGCAACGTGACTATTATGTTCGGTTTGAGCGCGATTGTCTAGTGTGTGGTGATTTAGTTTTGCCAGGAAGCCGATTGGCCCTGTAGTCGCCCGGCTCGGCCACGTACTTTATCTTCTCGCGTATTAAGTTGTCACGGAGATAATCATGGACGCAGAAGTCAGCTAGAAGTCTGCAGTACGGGCGCCACTTCGAAGTAGTTTTTTGTGTACTATCATAGAGCTTATGGCGAGGGAGTCTAGGCTTATAGGACAACGCCATGTTTGTCCTAGACATTCCCACATACATGGATGTGATGTAGTGGTGGCAACAGCAACCACAGCCAATGACTCGTTGCCATACTTCCACTCCATATATATTGATGGTAACAGTAGTGCTGTTCCATGTAGGTTTCGCATCTGACATGGCAGCTTATAACCATGTTACATCTTTTTGGTGACACTTGGAACCATCCAGATGCATGCGGTGCAGAACGTACTCACAGCGCCATGGCTTGAAACGTGTGGAACCATCGAGGTGCATACGCTACAGCAGGTACCGCAAGTAAAAAGTGTCTTATTTCGCCATGAACTGGCATTGGGACAGCTTCAGTACAAGTTGAAACGCTGGCCACATGGAACCCAGCAGAAGATCAAAGCAGACGTCCGATATTCAACTCAATGAACTCTGAGAAGAATGTCAGCCAACTACGAATGATCCTAAATAAATTCGACGAAGTGTACCACTTAGCCCTCATGAGACAGACCAGTATGTGTAATATGATCGCCATACCTGGCATTGTACAATCCCCCAGATCGAATAAGTCATGCTCCTCTGGATTTCGAGGATAAGGAACGATGAAAACTAACAGTACTTTGCAGACGCAATTATATACACATGCAAAGTGGAGGCACTTTGAGCAGTACATTTGATTTCATCAGCGAAACAGATATTTCATATCGCATTACACGAAGTCGGCTCACCTGTAGCTCTCCTAATGTCTATGAGTGGTTAACTCCACGAAGCCACGCTTCAAATGAATAAACAAGAGAATGGAAACAGCTCCATCGGAACAGGGTTCAGCAGGGGTTCGCTCAATCACAGCTGCCAAGCATAATTCCAACATCACGCACCGTTCGAGACAAACAAATCAATCCCAATTGATGCGATGAGTTGTGAGCGGTGTTCCCCATCGAAATGTGTGCTGGCACATCGGGGCGATTGGCTTGTCTGACGATCAGAAGAGACACTCGGCATACATCAGCCGGGCGGTTGATTTCATAACAAATGACACGAGGTCAACAGGTCAATTGTCTACCCACATCGTCAAACGGCAATGAAAATCGACTACGGCTGAGGTGACGATTGCGGCTCCGGTGACGATTACGGCTCCGGTGACGATTACGGCTGAGGAGACGATTACGGCTGAGGTGACGATTACGGCTCCGGTGACGATTACGGCTCCGGTGACGATTACGGCTGAGGAGACGATTACGGCTGAGGTGACGATTACGGCTCCGGTGACGATTACGGTTGAGGTGACGATTACGGCTGGGGTGGCGATTACGGCTGAGGTGACGATTGCGGCTCCGATGACGATTACGGCTCCGGTGATGATTACGGCTCAGGAGACGATTACGGCTGAGGTGACGATTACAGCTGAGGTGACGATTACGGCTCTGGTGACGATTACGGCTGAGGTGACGATTACGGCTGAGGAGACGATTACGGATGAGGTGACGATTACGGCTCCGGTGACGATTACGGTTGAGGTGACGATTACGGCTGAGGTGACGATTACGGCTCAGGTGACGATTGCGGCTTAGGTGACGATTACGGCTGAGGTGACGATTCGCTTTGAACGGCTCGGTAACCTCGGCACAGCCGACGCTGGCAGGGCTACGCCGTCGACCGGCATTGGTCAAGGCCCTCTCCTGTCTGTTCTCCAGTTCAGCACCAGCCTTCACATCTCGGTCATTGTCAGCTCCCAGCCGCCCCTGCAGATGTCCCAACACGGCCGCCCGACTGCCGCGCTCTTGGCCTCTCCGGGCTAATCACCGTTTGTGTGCCGCTTCGGCTGGCGGCTAAGTACGAGCCTGTGTCGCGGCTCGGTCCCATTCTGGAAGCGAAATGCCAACGCTGTGTCAGCCGAGCTAACACAGTGAATTCTGTCAGCGAGGAAGCGGGCGAAAATTGCCGTAGTAGTTGTTGAAAACTCAGAAACTCACTTAGCATGCTCACACTTTATGACTGACTTGAAGTCTTTTTAGCACGCCCTGAAGACACATAGGCTCTCTTCGAGCTTAATTTAGAAAAGTGTTTCGAATGCGAGGTCACGGCCGGCAATTGTACGACGACCTTGGAACTGGCGTTCAGACCGGAGAGGACAAAAGCGGAGATTTTTCCAGACGCTGGCCGCCGAGTCGGTAGACTTCAGCTGACGGACTTACAACAGCTGTTTGGGATGCAGCTGGGCCAATCTGAGAACCATTGCATACATACAATAAACATACATACATGGATACATTGCATATTACACATATTACAATATTCAAATACACTGCGCATGAATACATACACTACATATAGATACCTGCATTGCATATGGAAGCAAAAGTTGGACACACCTACATACATTTAGCATACTCATACATTGCACACATGCACACCTTGCACATACATGCCTACGTACACTACACCCTTAAAACACTGCCCTCCTGTAATAACTTTCATGTGATAAAGCCAACCTTAATGAAATAAAATCGATGATCGACGCTTATTCATGAAAATAATTCAGCCGGTGGATAAGAAATGCCGTCACCTTGAGGGCCACGAAAAACCCCTGAACCGTTCACTCAATTCCGCCACTTTTACACCATCGAAAAGGTGCAGGATTACCAGACCCATATGTCACGAACATCTCGACTCGAGAAAAGCCCTTTGCCTCTCCTCTTATCCAGTTAATGACGGGCTGAGGAAAAATTGTTGAAGGAGCATCAAAGGGAGATGCCTAATCTGGAGTCAAGCACACACTGTCAGACTACGACCTGAATCACGGTACAATCGGGAGTCAAGGACACAGTATCAGACTACGGCCTCAATCACGGTACAATCGGGAGTCAAGCACACACTGTCGGACCACGACCTCAATCACGGTACAATCGGGAGTCAAGGACACAGTATCAGACTACGGCCTCAATCACGGTACAATCGGGAGTCAAGCACACACTGTCGGACCACGACCTCAATCACGGTACAATCGGGAGTCAAGGACACAGTATCAGACTACGGCCTCAATCACGGTACAATCGGGAGTCAAGCACACACTGTCGGACCACGACCTCAATCACAGTACAATCGGGAGTCAAGCACACACTGTCGGACCACGACCTCAATCACGGTACAATCGGGAGTCAAGCACACACTGTCAGACCACGACCTCAATCACAGTACAATCGGGAGTCAAGGACACAGTATCAGACTACGGCCTCAATCACGGACAATCGGGGAACTGTCGGACCACGACCTCAATCACAGTACAATCGGGAGTCAAGCACACACTCGGGCCCCGACCTCAATCACGGTACAATCGGGAGTCAAGCACACACTGTCAGACCACGACCTCAATCACAGTACAATCGGGAGTCAAGGACACAGTATCAGACTACGGCCTCAATCACGGTACAATCGGGAGTCAAGCACACACTGTCGGACCACGACCTCAATCACGACACACATCTCAGAGCCAATCAAGTTGTATGTAAGTGTAAGGACGACTTTGCAGACCCTTAGGTCCCGATATGAGGCCTGCTAACATTAAACAAAATGATCCGCACTTGTAGAAAACATAGGAGAACAGAAACATGGTTATTCTTCCCTCTGCCTTCGGTCGGAAAACTTGCGCTTCTTACCATGTACATCCTGAAATCCTGTTCCACAAATGCCTAATAATGACGAACTTGTTCAATACACACACATTAGTCATTAAAAAGAATGTCAGCACATATCGATAGTCTTTAGATCTTCGTCCCAGAACACACGAACGTGCTTCGCGCTTTTTTGCCACTTTTGAAGGTTTTCTAGAATACTACTAATCATAAGACAGCAATCGTGTCCTAATTCGCCTCGATTATGCCTGTGCTTGGGATCAGTCGGCTGAGCGAAACTAGCGCCCATAAATTGCACGTTAGCAACCTTCCTCGTCAAAACTCCATTAGATTGCAGAAGAGAACAAAAGGACCAAGAATATTCATGTTCGGGCGTTTCCGTAGCGGCCGTTAATGCACTCATGACAGGACGTCCGTCTCCGGAATGTAAAAAAAGTAATAATTTAATCCGAATTGTTGCTGGGGTGGCTTGAGGAACCAGGGTTCTATTGCTAAGCAGAGCTTGTTGCGTGAACCCTGGCTCCACCACCCGATCCATGAACCACCCCAGCACCCGTTCAACGGCAGAATTTAGACCGAAAGTTTAACGTGCCGCCAATGCACCGACACGGCCGCCCGGTAGCTCGTCCCCAGCCTTATCGGGCCAGCTGCCAACTGACACTCCCGGCTGGGGGCTAAATGCGAGCGCGCGAAGCGACTCGAACCCTGTGTTGCCAGCACAGGGGAGATCAGTGCAGGCCAGCGCTCTAACCAATTGAGCTACCGGGGCGGCAATCATATGTTATCATATGATATCGTAGAATTATGAAAGATCACCCGCACCCCAGTAAGCAAATACCCCAGGGAGTGCCTGTCAAGGTGGCCATCTTGATGAGGTGAGAGTGCATCCACAGCAACACCACGGGAATGCGTCCATGGCAACGTGAAACCCTCTGGAAGTCAAACTGTTTGGTTGTAAGCATGGTAGAAGCCTGTCTAAGATGACATCAGTTACCCGGAAAACAATTCGGACGGCCGTGAGACTTGCTTGTGGTCACTTGGACTGAACTGATGACTTAAGCCAATCGCCCTTTCTCGGCGCGGAGATGCAATCAGACCGCGCCCGACTTGCATGTTGTACTTCACGTAACTACGTCCATAAAGCAATTCTGTCGATGACCGCAGAGCCAAATGAGGGCTGTTTTAGCGCTTCGTTGCACTTTTCCTTTCAGTTAATCATGATACCGCCTTTGTAGCCCGCCAATACATACCGCCAATTAAGTAACTACAGTATCGGTATCACAGGCAGAGTTAGAGAGTCAGGATTAGACTGAGAGTCGGCACCACTGATGCACCCTCCTGTCTGATCACACAAATACCTCCAGCCGAGCGACCCACTGCGCGAAGTCACAGAGTCTCAGTCGCAATTACCGACACCGGAACCGGCGCTGATTATGCAGAGCTGCAATGGCGGTGCCTGGGCTGGCGGCGCAGGTCAGTGGCGTATGTCGGGGGTCAGCACGTAGTCGGTCGTTAGCCGACGGTAACCGCCAGCCTACTACGTGGCGAGACGACGCTTCCCATGGCGGTGGTAGTGGGACGCGCGGCGCAGGGTGCACGCCGCCGCCGGCGACAGACACCCGCTTCCGCTCCGAGTTCACCCTGTTTGTGGCAGAGGCGAATACAGGAGGATGGGGGAGGCATTGGAGGGAAGTGCCCTGCCCTGGTGGAAAGGGTGTGCCCCTCCGGCCGGGAAAGGAGCCCCTTCAGGAAAGAGCACGTCCCCCTTCCTCCGCTGAACGGATGCTTAGGCAAAAGGCAAATGCTTGTACCCCCATAGGTACCTTCAAGTGAAAAAGGCAGTCCTTTGAGACGAAAAGCGTGCTCTAGTGAACCCCACACCGTTGCCGCTCAATGTATCCCTTCGCCGAAGGCGTTACTCCGAGAGGAAACATGCCCCATTCGGGATGAGATTTCCTGGATCCGTCCCTGGTTTCTGGCGGATTCGGTCGTGTCCAGGAATCGCGCGAGCCGGACTGCGTCCAATCGGCCAACTCAAAGGCAGCAGTCCGGGCGGTGCACGCGAGCTGGGCCGACGCGACCTCGCCACCTCCTGGTGAGCGTAGCTCATCGGACGGCGCAACGGCCACGTCGTGGTTGCTCTTCCAATCAACCGCTAATTCTGGTGGGTTTTTCCCCTGGACGCCCCTTTCAGCAGTGGGAGCGCCACTACACAAGCTGCCAGCGGCAAAAACTGCTTTATGTAACCCGAGTTAATGGAGAATATCACAAACTGCCGGTGGGCGTGCGGGCCTCGAACAAAAAGGCGGCGGCCAAGGCTGGCGGCGGCCGCCCACCCGGCGCCTGTAAAAGCGTGATATCAATCAATGTATCTGACGGCAACACCAGCTGCGTCCGGCCGGCCAGATTGCGCCGCCGTGCGGCCGCGTCCTGCGGCACAGCAGGCAGGCGCGGCACCGGGGACTGCAACTCGTCACAGCACTGCATCGTACACACAAACACACACACACACACACACAACAGGCGACATTTATCGAACGGGCAGGGTGCCGGGACCAGCACAATGCTACTGCTGGCGCTGTTTAACGGTGACGTATCAGTGGCTGACGAACGACCCGTCAAGCTTGCTGCAAATACATTTCCGGTGAAAGTTGGAAGGAGTTTAATATATTGACCTGTGGGTCATGCCTTTGTCGTAGTAGGGCAGGCACGTTCTTGCCTAAAACTTTGCAGTTTTTTTCTTCTTCTTACACGCCTAGCCAGTCTTGTCTGAATTGACTTACTGGGAAGGTGTGAGTAAGCGAACGAATCCAGCGAACGAACGCAGTCATAATGCTGCAACACACTGCCGATTTGGGTGCTGTTCGCTCCCTCCTCGTCGAGAATGCGAAGCGATCGAAATTGGCCAGCTCGGTAGGCGGTTCGCAATTACCACACACCGGCCTATTGTAGTTGACGTAACGAGCGCGGTAACCATGACAACATAATCAAGAACAATTTCATAATTAGGTGTGATCATGACTCCTAGCAACGTACTGCAGATTTGAGTTCGGATTGTATTGAAGGCGAAACCACGTGCGGAGATGTGCATGTGCATGGATTCTGCCATCTATGTTCGGCTGCCAACGCATTGTTAGCGACGTTCGTTCGTATTGCTTCCGCTTTATGATATCAATGTCGCTACTGCGTCTCAACCGCCGCCAACCAACAGTGACAAGAGAGAACAACTGGGATGTTGTTGAAATTTGAAGGCTCGTCGCAGATGTTTCGGGTTTTTCGTCCGGCTGAACCTTTCATGTGTCACACCCAATAGCCAACAAAGTTATCCGGAACGTTCGGTCGTCTCGTACGTACCAGGCTGGTCATCGCGCTCGATCCCCGCTCGCCGACCAGCCCCTCGGTCGCCGTCAGCTGGTCATTCGGCCAAGATCAAGCGGCGACCGCCGAGCGCCCGGCAAGTGCCGCCGCCGCCGGACGGAGCGGCGCGAGGGACGACGCGCCAAGCCGGGGGTGGCGGCGGGGGCTCGGCCGGCGGCCAGTCGGGTCCAGAATCATGGCGAAATGGTCGCCAGTTAAGCCGGCGAGAGCGGTGTCCCGTCTCGGTCGGACGAACAAACAAGATCAACGGCGGCGGCAGGGCCGGCACGGTCGGGATCGCCGGCCGCTCCGGCCGTCGCGGTCCTCATTCTCACCGGGTCGACCACGGCGTGCAGTTCCGCTGTCGGCCGGCAGAGGCGCTGCCGGTCGGCCACGCAGTTCGGCCCGCCGGGCCGGTCATTGCGAGTGTGGCAGTGGTCGCGAGAGGGGTGTGAGTCGTCCGACGGAGTGTGCGAGCATGTGAGCAGGTCGGGGCGGTCAAGCGACGCGGAGCGTGTGCGCGACGCGGTTCGCCTCGGGCTGGCTAAGCTGCGGCGAGGCGGTGACCCACAGGCCCCCGTCCGAGTCCCCGGGCGCCGCTGCCTGACCTCGCATACCCCCTCCGACCGGAACGAACCAACGACAGAGACGGCACGTTCTGTAGTGCGGAACCGCGAGACTGTGCCCTGGTGCAGACATGGAGCGGTGGCTACTGACAGTGCTGCTCCATCTGCTGGCGGTGGTCGTCGTCCAAGGTACGTCTCCCTCCTACCGAGCGGTGCGCGTTGTCTGGCTCAGCAATTAAATGGGTCACATGACATGCGTTGCATTGATTAGGCAAGAATCTCATGTTGTCTCTCGTGCTTAGTTCTTCAGGTGGAAGGATACATGTGATGCGGGAAAAGATGAGGCGAAAGATGCTTGAGGTATAGCCTTCCCTTGCAATGTCCCAAGGTAAAATGCTCGATTCAGAAATGTGCACGGATGAACGCATCGTCAAATCTGAAATTCTTACTACGGTCGGGCATCCCCATGCTGACCTTATGGAGATAGCTCGACTCCCCATACATCACCCCGCCAGCATTAATCTAGTTACGATGGGAGATCGATCAATTTCCCTGGGTCTGCTACCTTTCCTCCACCTGTTGCGTGTCACCACTAGCCATACCGGTCGCCAATCAGACGCCGATCGCCAACACCACGCCTGTCGCTACCGACCGACACCGGCGGGGCCGTGACCCGCGCCGTGACCCGCGCCGTGAGAGCGCGCCCACCCCGTTTGGCCCGCTGCCGACACCGCCGGGCCGGAGGCGCCGCAATTAGCGAATTACAGCGCGGCTGGGCTACAGTGGCGAGACCGCCAGGGGAAGTGACGCTCCACAGACGTGGCGGGTCCGGCTACAGTGGCGAGACCGCCAGGGGAAGTGACGCTCCACAGACGTGGCAGGTCCGGCTACAGTGGCGAGACCGCCAGGGGAAGTGACGCTCCACAGACGTGGCGGGTCCGGCTACATTTGCAAAACCACCAGGGCAAGTGACGCTCCATAGGACGTAGCGCGTCCGGCGAACTTGAATTAACTTGTAGGCTGGTGAACTGCTGGTCCAGACTGAACACCCAACAGACTGAACTTGGTACCGAACCGACCACACTGAATACAGAACCGACTGACATGAATCCCGAATAAGTACACACCTTATGGAACTAAATACCAAACCGACTGAACTTAATACAAAACCGAACGGATAGATTAACCTGAATATCCACGGAATATATCCAAATATTTGGAATATTGACCTGGTGAAGTAGCCATACACAAACAATATGACAATGGCCAGAATCGAGTATTGAATTGACCGGTCAAATGAAGCTACATGCCAGATTGACAGTACTGAATCCGGACCAGATGTGACTAAACATGAAGCTGGCCTGTGCTGGACATCGGACTGACCGGAATCAATATTTAACCGACTGGTTTGAATATCCAGCCGACTGGGCCAAATTGTGACCAAATTCTAGTCAAGCTCGGAATGAGTGAGCCGAGCACTAAGTTGCACGGACACGTGCAGTATTGAACTGAATTGAGTTGCTACTAATGTGAATGAAGTGGGCTGAGTTAGTTCAATGCTGAGCTGAGCAAACTTTATACTGTGCTGCGGTGACTGGAATATCGGACTGATGATTGCGGTGGAAGCCAATACCGGACTGATGGACCATGGCCAAGGCCAGTTCCCAGAGTGATGATCCAAAAGCAGGTGCCGATGCGATCAGCGGTTAACCTGCCGTTCCAGATGACTGAGGACTGACGGGAGTACGATCTGAACTGACCAACCACTGCTGGACTTCCGAGTCATGGGCTGGTCATAAATCTGCTTTCTGAGTTCAAACCCGGGCTGACTAAAAAGGGAGTCATCGATTCAAACTGACTGCCCAACCACTGAGCATCGGTATCAGCTAACCTCATTTCTGATATCTTGTCTTACTGCCAGCTGGTCTGCTGCTTGAAGTGGATGCCAAACTGACCAACGTTTGACTGAATTTCCAGTTAGACTGAATTTCAGAGTTGATCGACTTTCAAGCTGATGCCATCTGCCGAGTGCAGTAGAGTGCTGATGCTCGTCATCGCCTGAGGTGCCACCAAGCCATGCTCCCAAACATAGCGAAGTTGAAGCTGCCGACAGACATGTACACATCGATGGAAGGCCAGTTGCCGACTGTCAGGCGGATGTGCCAGTGCTGGCCATCGCCGACTGTCAGGCGGATGTGCCAGTGCTGGCCATCGCCGACTGTCAGGCGGATGTGCCAGTGCTGGCCATCGCCGACTGTCAGGCGGATGTGCCAGTGCTGGCCATCGCCGACTGTCAGGCGGATGTGCCAGTGCTGGCCATCGCCGACTGTCAGGCGGATGTGCCAGTGCTGGCCATCGCCGACTGTCAGGCGGATGTGCCAGTGCTGGCCATCGCCGACTGTCAGGCGGATGTACCAGTGCTGGCCATCGCCGACTGTCAGGCGGATGTGCCAGTGCTGGCCATCGCCGACTGTCAGGCGGATGTGCCAGTGCTGGCCATCGCCGACTGTCAGGCGGATGTGCCAGTGCTGGCCATCGCCGACTGTCAGGCGGATGTGCCAGTGCTGGCCATCGCCGACTGTCAGGCGGATGCACCAGCCAGTGCTGGTCACCGGAGTGAACAACAATGCAGCTTCACTTTTCGCAATTGATGATTTGCTGACGCCTTGAAACACCGGTGCCAACTTCCTCGCAAACCGCTGCTGCTTTTAACAAGCGTGCATTGGATGCACAGAAGTGCCCGCCTGGCATTCGCCTCAGGACTGGCATAGTCCATGAACATTGCCGAGCATGTTGTTTTCGTCTTCATGTCCAAAAATGCACGCGTGATGAGAGGCCCTATGATATGGAGATCTGATAGGCATCTGATAGGGAGACTCCAGAGGTCGACCGAAGGCGTTTCCCATGGGCACCACGATCTCCTCGAACATTTCACAACGCAAATGCAAGTGCGCACGTTTACGACCGGCCTGAGAGATCTCCGACTTTCAGAGATCTCTATCATCGACACGCGCTACCTTTTAAGATCGCCCGGGCGACACGCTGGTGTTCGCACAGATCCGCTGTGGCACTCTGTAGAGTGTGGGCTGGGACGCGCCGGCGGCCCACGCGCTGATGTGGCACTTTGTCAGGTGTGGGCTGGGACACGAGCCAACGCCGGCGGCCCACGCGCCGATGTGGCACTCTGTAAAGTGTGGGCTGGGACTGGCCAAGCCCGGCCGGCCCACACGACTGAGAGAGTGATAGCGCACTTTTTCCGTCGTGTATCATTGCATGTCGCCGTCTTGTCTACGCCCGATACGTCGTCACTTAGTGGCGAAGGTCTTCAATCAGCATCTGCGTTATTAAATTTGCATCGGAGACTACGCCCAGCGGTTGCAAGTCGCACCTCAAATAACAATGCACGGCGGCTGCACGCAAGCACGATGCCCTGCGTGTGCATCGCACCGCCATCTGTTGGCAGTTGATGGAACTACTGTGGGCCGAAGAGGCGACCCGGTCGGTTTGCCCGCGCACCGCGCGCCGGCTTCTCACAACAGGCCGTAAACTGGCTGCCACCTCTGAGTTGCGGTATTTTTAATGTTTTCACGAGCCGGTGGTAGCTCCATGAAGGCGGGTAAACATGTCTTCGGCGTCCAACTACCAATTACGAGCAATTTTGAAAACCGGCGCGCTGGCCTAGCTGCAGCAGCCCGGTGCAAACTTACACACTCGGAGGCGAACAGGGCGCCGCCGGCGGTCGCGCTTTCTCCGTCGGCGTTCCTCGAGTCGCACAAAAGACAGCCAGCCGAGTAAGATCGAGTCAAGACTCGCGTGATGCACCTCTTATTATCATGCAAATACCCCCAGATACGGGAGATAGGTGACTGACGACGAGTGGAGGACGGCGGCCGGGCGGATGGATATCCAGGTACAATATGGATATGGATGGCGAAGCGCCTAATTTATTAAATAGATATGGATGGACGGCCGGAGGACGGAGGAAACAGACGCCGCTGCCGTGTTCTGCCCCTCGATCTACCGTGTCGCCCGCTCTCCAGCATTGACGTCGCTCAGAGTGATGCGGCTATATTGTGGCCCGATCACGGTCTTGATTAGGCGTTCTCGGATATTGCCGCGCGGCTAATTTGTTTCCTCCGACAAACATGACTGAAATTGGAGTAAAGATCGGGCAGACGGTCCATTCACAAACAAGCCAATTAATAACACCGGGCCGGCGGAAAAAGCCGACTCGGAGCGTGGCTGGGAAGGGAAAGACGACCAACCGGCCCGAACTGACGAAAACCAATATGGAACTGTGCCCGTCTCGCGGAGGCACGCTGCGCCGAACAAACAACGTTCCGTCACGTCGCTGCCGACGAGCCGACGAGCCGCTCCCGGCGACAGCCGCTTTGTGTCTGTTGAGCGGCCTGGCTCGGCGCGAGATACTGAAAATCGTTCAAACTTAGACTCTTCAAGTCGGCATGATCGGAGAACGCGTTCGCCTGCGATACCGGACCGACGGATGCGCCGGAGAGGGCAGGAGGGCGGTCGCTGCGAGCCGGCACATGTGTCCAGAAGCCTGGTTAACTGTGTCGGCTGATGCTGTCGGCCGTCGGGGCGCGTATACCAAGGTTGGTGGACGGGCTATGGGTACCAAAGGTCCCGGGTTCGACTCTAGCGCCACTCAGGACAGTTCCCAATCCCGCGGCCCACCGGCGAAAGCAGTGTGGGCGGCGCCATTAGCCGTGAATGTGCATAAAGTGTGTCGTGAACCAACCAATAAACAAAACAAACCAAGGTTGATGGAATGGGGATGCGGTCCACTTGCCACCTGTTGTCTTGACGGCAGCCACACTCACACCGTCTGCATCTCGCCGGCTGGCTGTTGGCCGAGGTCGACGGGTCAGGGCGGGTGTGCTCCTCGTGCCCGTTGTCGTCGCCAGGAATCACACAACGAGCCTTGACGTTTTTTGTGTTAACATGCTCACCGAAAGGCCTCTCGGATAACGCAAGCCGGAAGGGAAGCGGTGGATTCTGCCCAGCCGTCCTTCCCAATGCATCTCGGAAACTACTGAAACTAGAAGCACAAAAGTAAGAGGTGAAATTACGACTGTAGTGAACTATACGCAGTATGCATTTAACAATCCTAGGTTAATGACTTATGATATGGGACTTATGATATGGGACTTACGGGATAAAATGAGGTCGATCGGCCTGCACATTGCGATGCTGCGCCGACGAAAGCTTCGTAGCGGCCTGTTAAGGAGACTCCCTTGCACCCCATAGTTCCTATATTTACCTACGGAAACGAAACATTCTTTTTGCACGTGATTCGCTTACCAATTCGCAACACAACCACCGGGTTTCATAACAACGTCCCGCCAATGCATGAAATAACTTCGAAGACAGGAGGGGTGGGCGAATTCACCTACCATCATCCGGTGCGTTTGTTAGCCGTTCACGTCTACCGACCCAAATGCCATGCAGATTGCTTGCCAGGCGCACCATCGCTAAGACAACGATTGCCGACACGATCGCATTGGTGACGCAGTCCCACCTTGGCACACCTACCCATCGTCCTCCGGCGGCTTCGTCGTCTGACGACGGACGTCGACGTCCACCGGCCGACTGGCAACACAGACGGTGGACGTGGACGTCCATCGCACGTCTGGTGACGCGGACGACGGACGTCGGTGTCGTCGCGGCGACACATACGCCGGTGTCATCAGAAGGTGCCGCTGTGAGGCGACCCATCGGTAGCTGGCGGCGTCGCTGTGAGGCGACCCGTCGGTAGCTGTCGGCGCGCTCCATCTGTCTGCCGCTGGATGACCCAGTCACACTCGTTGGTCAACGCACTCGAGACGAATTGGCGTCGGTAGCTCAGCGGCTATGCTGAGCGTCTGACACGCCAGCGGTACGAGGTCCGACTCCCCGCGATGGCCGCCCTTCCTGCCAGGGGTGAGAGGCAGGCGACGCCGCATGGCCTCAGCTGCTGGGTGCGGCGTAGAGCCACAATCTAGCCACCTGAGACGAGTGGACCGGCGGCGGTACCGACCAAGCGTCGCCGCCGGCGTACAGGTCAGACCAGCCGAACATCCGCCATCACGTTTGGAGCGCCGGCGGGAGACTGGCCAACACACTGTCGGCCCTGGACTGATCGCATCACGTCTGAGGTGTTGGCCCAGCTCGTTTGCAGTGTCAATATGACGCCAACGCCCTTGCGGTGAGCCTGTGAATGGTGGTCTTCATTAGGAGTGCCATTGTCATCTGTTGTCACGCCAGTGATACATCATTACTTCAACGCGTGCCGTTAAGTCTTAGGTAGGTCGTGTGTTCATTTAGATGTGCACTAAAAAGCACATCGCACATGCTGGCTTACTGGCGCATACATTTCGAGTCGGAGCTACTGCGTTTTGGTAAGCTTCATTCACGAGTACGTGCGTTTATCTATCTATTTTAAAATCATGACCAGCGAAGCTGCATACAAATCCAGAGCAACCATACTGACACTTGCCACCGACGAAACTGTGTTTTTATAGGGACAGTTCTTGTGGCGGTCATGATTTTGTGAGTGGTACTTCTGACATTCTTCAAGCATCCAATCAGCTCGAATTGTTAAGCAGCTGTATGGTGCGGCGTCCGTCCTGAGAGGTGTGGGGTCAAGCGAGACAGTTAAACAACTTCCAGGATGTCCTACCAGAGTCTGTGTCGATGTGGACCAGCGATTCTGTAGTGGGCAATACCAAGCACACGCATGTGGACGTGCAATTATAACAGCTTAATGCTATGCAAATGGCAGCAGAAACAGGTGTGAGCGGGAGCCTATTTGGAGGAACAACAGGCACACTACATCAATGCTGTATGTGGGCAGCGCGATAGCATCATATCTTTCAGTCCGCTGTATTGTAAGCGAGGTCGATGGATTGAAAGATCATGGTCGGCTGCAGCGTTGTGGTTTGGTCCCACGTCATCCCACCGCCCGGGGCAGGATGTGGTGCGGTTAGGTTCCACGTCACCCCGCCATGAAGGGCAGGAGGTGGTGTGGTTAGGTTCCACGTCATCCCGCCGCCCGGGGCAGGAGGTGCTGTGGTTAGGCTCCACGTCACCTCGCCGTGAAGGGCAGGAGGTGCTGCGGTTAGGCTCCACGTCACCTCGCCGTGAAGGGCAGAAGGCGCTGTGATTAGGCTCCACGTCATCTCGCCGTGAAGGGCAGGAGGCGCTGTGGTTAGGCTCCACGTCATCTCGCCGTGAAGGGCAGGAGGCGCTGTGGTTAGGCTCCACGTCACCCCGCCGTGAAGGGCAGGAGGCGCTGTGGTTAGGTTCCACGTCATCTCGCCGTGAAGGGCAGGAGGTGGTGCGGTTAGGCTCCACGTCACCCCGCCGTGAAGGGCAGGAGGCGCTGTGATTAGGCTCCACGTCATCTCGTCGTGAAAGGCAGGAGGCGCTGTGGTTAGGCTACACGTCACCCCGCCCTGAAGGGCAGGAGGCGCTGGGAGCCCACGCTTTTTCTCGTCGGTCGCCAGCTCTTCAGGCCGGGTCGCGGCGGATTGGACGGCTTCCCGCACGGCCGGATTAAAGCCCGCACCATCGACGGCCGCTAATTACATCTGCGTCTGATGAAGAACGGCGGCGGCGCGGGCACGCCCCGTCGTCTTGCGGCCAGCGACGCGCCGCCGCCGCGCCGTGCGTGTATCGTCACCGAGATCTGGGCCGGCCCCAGCACGCACGAGCGCCGGACCGCCCGGTGGCGGCGGCGCGCCCGAGCAGGAGCATCACCAGCCGCCTTTGTCGGCCGGGGATCAGAAGCCTGAAGCCTCGATGTTGTGGCAGGCGGTCCGAGCCGCTATGGAAATGCCCGTGTGAGGCGGGCAGGCGCCGGCATTGTGGTGCGACAACGTGCGAGACGACGCGCCGCACTGAGAGATTACGACACGGGCACAGTCGCTACTGCGCATGGCATGTGAGATCCGCATAACTTATGAAAAGTACATGGCTTGTGGAATGCACAGACTTATGCGATGTACATATTTGTGGGATGCACAGTGTGTGAAGTGCACGCGCGTGTGAATGCTCATGTTAGTGAGATGCACATGTTTATGAGATGTACAGGCTAGGAGGTGCACATGGGTTGTGAGATGCACAGAGCGATTCTTGCATGATTGCGTGTAGTACGTCCGTGTGGCATGTGTAGAGTGTGTCGAATGTATCGGGAATGAGACCGCCACGCTGAGGCACAGCTTCTCGCCAGCTTGCCGGGCCCACGCTGAGGCACAGCCTCTCGGTAGCTTGCCGGGCCCACGCTGAGGCACAGCTTCTCGCCAGCTTGCCGGGCCCACGCTGAGGCACAGCTTCTCGCCAGCTTGCCGGGCCCACGCTGAGGCACAGCCTCTCGGTAGCTTACCTGGCCCACGTTGAGACACAGCCTCTCGCCAGCTTGCCTCGCCCACGGTTGAGTAACGATGTGGGAAAGTTCCGCCCGACAGCCGGTTTGCATGCAAACGGTGGCATGCCGACAACGCAGAGCACTGCACTACTCTGGGTGTTAATAACAAGCCAGCGGTGGAACTCCGAACCACTACCGAAGCTGGTTTCGGTGTTAGCGGCCAGCCAGCGGTGGAACTCCGAACCGCTACCGAAGCTGATCTGGGTGTTAGCGACCAGCCAGTGGAGGAACTCCGAACAGCTACCGAAGCCGGTTGCGAGTTGGCCGCGCAGAGTTGCATAGCGCTCGTAGGACTGGATGAGACCGGTGGATCGTGTTCGACGGTTTGTAGCACGATATACATTATGGCAGCCACCACCACACCATGAGTGAGCTAACCTCGTGCGCAGTGCGTGCTAACGGACCCGGTCTGGGCGCCGGTGGTGCAGGTGTCGACCCAGGAGTTGGCGCGCATTATTTGGCGCGACCGAGATCAGCTGGCTTCCGGCCAGGGAGAGCCTCAACCACTGGCAGCCGGGGCTGTCGTGTCGGGTACCTTACTGCCGCCGAAAGCGGCGTTCCTTTCTACTTCACTCGGAGGTCACAGGTTAAATTGTGTGTAGCGTTACACTGTCCACCCCCCTGCGTCCAGGTTGGGACCTCGCTAAGAACTGCATGCATGCGAGTTGGGGGTGGGAGTATGCTATGCATCTGGGAGATGCACGTTATTCAAGCAGAAGAGTCTCATTACAGTGTCAACTTTTCTATTTTGTATTTTTAATGAAGGGGATTAGAACTGAACTTGGCTGCCCATTGGCGGCTAGATATGAAATGAAATGACGGTAGTTCTCAGCAGCCTCATATTGCCTTGGACCTAAAACCGAGACAGCAATATCTGGAAGGCATTCCGTCCGGAGTTACAAATCCAGGCCGCAGGTGTTTTCAATTCGTGTCACTGGACACGATAGCAACAGCCATGGGCAGAGGAACTGGCGCAGTGCCGAGTCATCTGGATGATACTGGATTTGTGGCACCTGGCGACATCAGTCATGGAAAGAGGGGCTGGCGCAGCCAAGACCCATGCCCCACTTTTGAAGCGCCAGACCAAGCTGGTGCATGCTGGTGCCACTCCCCTAGATGGAGCCCACTCGGAAACGCACGCCCTGCCACACGTCCCGACTTTGTCGTGCCTTTGACACCGGTCGGTGGTCCAGGGTTCGCGGGCCAGGGGCGTCCAAGCGCGGCGGCACAGAGAGCCACCTGCCGGGCGGGCGCCACTTCCTGCCCCTCCCCCTCCGTCTAATGACCACCAGACGGCTGGCTGTGCGGTGCTGTGGGACGTGGGGCCGGCCGGCCCGCCACCTGTGTCCTGCCGACCAGCCACTTAGCTAACTGCCGCCGGAGCCAGCCTGACCCTCAGGAACCGTCCCCACTGATGGACGCTGGGCAGTGGGACGGTGGACGGGTTATGCCACACTGGACTATTACAGTCTGGGTGGTGTTGGATCGTTGGTGTCTGGATGACACTGAAACTTTAATGCATGGCTGGCGCTGGATGGCATTGAACGAGTCATCTGGATGATACTGGATTTGTGGCACCTGGCTGGCACTGAACCCGAGGGCACATTTCTCATTGTGTCCTTTGACTGAGTATTCAGTGTGCACTGTTTAGTTTCCACTATGTTGTCAAATGCTGTATTACATACTAATGTACGTATACTATTCAAACCGCATGATATACTAAATATACGAAGGCAAATATAATTATTATCAATATAGGTATATTATAAAAATGTATAATATACTAAATATACTAATGTAAATGCTATATTCTCACCACCACCAGGTGCAGTGAAAACACTGGAATATTTCATGACGCCGGTCGCGACTGGTGACACTGAACCATCTCATGATAGCGGTCGCGGCGGGTGACACTGAAACATCTCATGACACGGGTCGCGGCTGGTGACACTGAACCATCTCGTGACACGGGTCGTGACGGGCGACACTGAGCCATCTCATGGCACGGGTCGTGACGGGCGACACTGGACCGAGGTGTACACGCTTCGTGGCAGCAACTCGCGGCAGCAACTCGCGGCAGCCCGAAGAGGCTGGCCGCCATCTAATCAGGGCGGCGGGTCGCCGACGCAGGCACGCTCGGCCTCCGGGCTTTGCGACCCATTCGGCGACTCGGCCTGCACGCCACCGAGCCGTCGAATGGTGTCCGAGCGCCCCGACGGGGTCGTCGTCGCGCCGAGCCGCGGCCGTCGGCGGCGTCGGCGGCGTCGATGTGGTGTCGTGGCGAGCTGCGCGACGAGGCACAATCTGGCGCGACGGCCGCGGCGCCGGATGTAATTGGCGCCGGCGCGTCGCCCGGCCGGGTCATAAGGTCGTCCAGTGCAGCCGACATCGCTCGCGCCAAATGGTCGCGCGTTTCCCTCCGGATGGGCGGCGAGCGGCGCCGGCCGACGCCAGCGAAAACGCTGACGTCTGTTGAATGCATATGCCTCGGCGTCTCATGAGCGCTGCGTGACCAACGAAGTCGATGCGCCCTAAAGCCCTAATAGCTAACTAACTCGGCCATCCCAATGCACGTGAGATGACTGTAGGGGATCTGATCACTGATGAAAGCAGAAATCAACCATATCGACTCCGTTTTTACCAAAAATTTGTTTGCCTTTAGGATATCAATGGGTCCCAGACTTAGAGGGAAGTGGTTCCTGCAGTTCTCTTCTGTACACATTAGTGTTCAACCTTGTGCATGTGACAATTGACACCTTAATTGAGTCGCACATTGAGTATACTACGGCTTGCGTACCACGTCCATTATCCAAGCCTGACATTTTATGCACTTCCAAGTATCCTTTAAGTTAATATTTTTAGCTGCTTTGTGTGTATCAATGGGACAAATTGACTGCCTAATTATTCCATTTCATTTCCTTTCGTATTCTACACCTGGTTATTGTGTGCTTACAGAGTCAATGCACTCCAAGTCCAAGATATACTGTGATGCATTGTGAAGACTTCAGCTGATTGTGTCATCGTGTGGACTTCCCCAAGTCGCCATTATGCCATCCATTAAGCCTTCCACTTCTTTCAAGTAGAAATGGTTGCAATGCATCTTCTATTCCGACACCTTCGCCTAGAAAGTTTGCCCTCGTTCTGGTTTCGCCCGCCTGCAGAACTACTGGAATATGCATCCTGGATGTACTACCGCTCACCATGTGTCCAATGCAGTATTTTACGAGCCTAGCAACATACCTGTGACGTCTGTCGGACGATTCAGCGGCCTCCGACACACAAATGTTGAGCTTGGGAGTGGGTTTCGGCGGAGCAGAGACAGTGTCGTGCTGACAACGTGCCAGCTGACGAGTGCCGCATCTCGTGATGAGCTGTCGCCGCCGCGGTCAGCGCTAATGATGCAGCCACATCGGCTCACCATCGTCAGAGCATCACCAGCATAACAGTCATACGAAACCGCGGCGCTTGTTTAGGTCGCATGGCACCCATGCCAATCGCAGCCCTGCCCACTCGCAGCCCCGCCCACTTCTCGACAGGTCACGCTCGTTGCTATCTCTACTCTTGCTGTCGTCTCTGTGGCATTGCTGGCGCGCATGTTCGTCGGCATCGTTTGTACATGGCAAACGACGCACCGACGCAACATCTCTACCGGTGGGCGGAGTCGACTGGCCCCTACCAGGCGGAGTCCGCCAGGTGGGGTCCTGAGTGCCAGATCCATCAAGTGGGGTGCACCCAGCAGGGGGTCCACACTTGGATCGGCCGCGGTGGCTGGCGCACATCACCAGCCTTCAGTAACCGGCGGCGCCGGCGCACATCACCAGCCTTCAGTAGCCGGCGGCGCCGGCGCACATCACCAGCCTTCAGTAGCCGGCGGCGCCGGCGCACATCACCAGCCTTCAGTAGCTGGCGGCGCCGGCACACGTCAGACAGCCTTCACAAGCCGGCGGCGCCGGCACACATCACCAGCCTTCAGTAGCCGGCGGCGCCGGCGCACATCACCAGCCTTCAGTAGCCGTCGGCGCCGGCGCACATCACCAGCCTTCAGTAGCCGTCGGCGCCGGCGCACATCACCAGTCTTCAGTAGCCGTCGGCGCCGGCGCACATCACCAGCCTTCAGTAGCCGGCGGCGCCGGCGCACATCACCAGCCTTCAGTAGCCGGCGGCGCCGGCGCACATCACCAGCCTTCAGTAGCCGGCGGCGCCGGCGCACATCACCAGCCTTCAGTAGCCGTCGGCGCCGGCGCACATCACCAGCCTTCAGTAGCCGGCGGCGCCGGCACACATCACCAGTCTTCAGTAGCCGGCGGCGCCGGCGCACATCACCAGCCTTCAGTAGCCGGCGGCGCCGGCGCACATCACCAGCCTTCAGTAGCCGGCGGCCGAGCCGCGCGCACATCACCAGCCTTCAGTAGCCGGCGGCGCCGGCGCACATCACCAGCCTTCAGTAGCCGGCGGCGCCGGCACATCACCAGCCTTCAGTAGCCGGCGGCGCCGCGCATCACCAGCCTTCAGTAGCCGGCGGCGCCGGCGCACATCACCAGCCTTCAGTAGCCGGCGGCGCCGGCGCACATCACCATCCTTCAGTAGCCGGCGGCGCCGGCACACGTCAGACAGTCTTCACAAGCCGGCGGCGCCGGCACACGTCAGACAGCCTTCACAAGCCGGCGGCGCCGGCGCACGTCACCAGCCTTCACAAGCCGGCGGCGCGGGCACGGCTGGCGGTGCGAACCGTCGGCGGCGGAGTCGGCGGAGTCGGCGGAGTCAGCGGAGTCGGCGGAGTCAGCGGAGTCAGCGGAGTCGGCGCCGAATGAAATCCGCAGTTCCAAGCCGGGTCCACGTTAGGTTTGACTGAGCTGCGGCGGTGCGACCAGCTGGCGGCCGCCTGATCGGCCGGCTATCGATTCGAGCTTAGTGAGGATTCCTGGACGGTGACAAATTGATCCACCGGCTCATTGAAGCTAATTTGTCCAATCTGCTGAGGTGGCCAGTCTATTGAATGGAGTTTTGTGTGCGGTCTGTGGGATCGATGTAAACGAGTGCTTCTGGGTATGCCCGAGCAGTTGACGGCGCTTTCGCCGGCGTGCTCCCTGTGCCCGTCTCTCGCCAATGGTTTGGTGGCCTAACGACGCCGTTACATGGCGACCAGAACGAGCTCCAAACACCAATGGCCCGCCACATCTGCCCTCTCCCGACGATCCGCCATAACCGCCAGCAACGGCTTCTCACATCATCTGCGGCCAAGCGCATCAACAGCATCAGACCACCTCGACCGTCACCAAGCAGCTGAAGGCCACCACCGGCCAGCACCGTGACGTCACGCCTATCAGACTGGCCCGCGACCAGACCACTCGCGGCCACCACCGTCCGGGGCCGTGACGTCACATCTGGCTGACGGCACCACCGGCAGCAGCTGACCGGCTGACAAAGGCGGCCGCGGTGGCCGGCCAGCCGCCGTCGTGCCGCAGTCCGGGTCCGGCGGTCGGCCGCCGGAAGGGCGTCTTCTCGCCGGCAGACGGTCGCGCCGCTCCAGCTGCGTTGGCGCGCCAGGAGCAGGAGGCGGCCACCTGCCGAGACTGGAGCGTCGGGCCGACAGCGCGTGTCGAGCCGACCGCGACTCGGCTGACTCGCCGGTCACCTCTGGGTCACGCCGCCACCGCTGAGTCATACTGCCAACTTTGGGTCATACAGCCACCTCTGGGTCATGCATACCACGTCTGGGTTATACTGCCGCCCATGAATCATGTCGCTTCCACTGGGTCGCACTCACCTCTGGGTCATGTGCACCACCTCGGGGTCATACTACCGCTTCTGGGCCATATCGCATCCTCTGGGTCACACCCACCTCTGTGCCACTACATGATCCAACTACGAACAACCCAGCTACCTCTAAGTTATTTTGTAGTGTGCTTGTCGCTCTTGCCACCGGGGTGGTCGTAGCATACCGGGAAACCACTTCAACATCCACGGGATATCAATTCAGCGATATGGCGCTTTGGTGCGTCATGGCCCTTCACGGGACGTCAGCTGTCTTTCATCAGCACGGGATGAAAGGCTGGGAATTCACTGCGAAAAATTATACCCCACAAACGATGGAAGTGGACTGGTTGTGGTGGTCCGATTCCATACATCCCAGATTGTAGCAGTTAATCCTACCTTCGGGCGGCCCGTTCCACGTTTGCGACTTTCCAATGCCGGCTCCAATGGGCGTCCTTTTACACCGTGTGAACACTGCGCTGCCACTGCCTCGTTCGTCTGTTCTATGCTAATGCAACAGAAGGCAAGCTCACCGGGGCCCCGGGCGTCCATTTGCGATGCACATTTTCTCCTGTTAGTGGCTCATATTTCAGCAGGGAGAAAGTCCAATGTCGGGCCGCGTAATATTGATTATCGAGGCTACTTAGCGACCCGGTGGCCGCCACCATGATTGGTCGCTGGGTCAGGGATGCATCAAGTCTCTGGGTCAGGGATACATCAGGGCTCTGGGTCAGGGATACATCAGGGCTCTGGATCAGGGATTCACCAGGGCTCTGGGTCAGGGATGCATCAGGGCTCTGGGTCAGGGATACATCAGGGATCTGGGTCATGGATACACCAGGGCTCTGGGTCAGGGATCCATCATGGCTCTGGGTCAGGGACGCAGCAGGGTTCTGGGTTGGGAATATGTGAAGACTCTGGATCGGGAATGCTTCAAGGCTCTGGATTGGGAATACAGCGGGCCTTCGGGATGTATAATGGGTCTGGGTCAGGGATACCACATGACTCTTGGCCAGTGTTATATCAGGACTGTGTGTGAGCGACGGATCAGGACGGTGGGTTAGGGACAGAGCAAGTCTGGATCAGGGATGCATTAGGGCGATGAGTCAGGGCTACATTAGGGCTCCGGGTCAGGCATACATCACGGCGGTGGGTGAAGGCATAATCAGGGCTCTGGGTCAAGGATACGTCAGGGTGGTGGGTCAGGGACGCAGCAGGGTTCTGGGTTGGGATTGCATCAATAATCTGGGTCGGGGAAGCATCAAGGCTCTGGGTTATGGATACGTCAAGGCGGTGGGTCAGGAATACGTCAGGGTGGTAGGCCAGGGACGGGTCAGGGATATTTCAGGGCGGTGGGTCAGGGATACGTCAGGGCGGTGGGTCAGGGACGCAGCAGGGTTTGGCCAGTCAGGCCAAGTCTCTGCGTCGCCACGTGCCAGCTGAATGGGGAACGTGCTTAAATACTGGCCAATGGTGCGATGCTCTTGGTTGGGATGTCTCTGTATCTGATGAATGGTTCTGATATCGAGGGTTGTTGCTAAGCAATGTCATGAGATCGTCTTTCAAAGTAGAGTTGCAGGCGTGTCCCGCCCCACGAAACGGGATGTAGGATAACGTAACGACTGGAAGAGCGTGATAATTGGAGGGGCAATCCCTCTTCCCGGTGCTAGAAGATTATTTCCATTTTCAAGGGCAATGTCGGTTAAGCTAGGAATGTATTCATATTCGCGGATATCTCCGGAACGCTTCCCCCACCCTCCCCAGTGAAGATGCTTAAACGAATCCGTGGGGTCATGAGGTCAGCTGTCAAACCGGAGTGGCAGGCGTGTTTCGCCCCACTAATCTGCATCCGTGTCAAGGCTGACGATTGGTCTCTTTGTGTGACTTTAACGGTGGGAGGATCCTTATTTCACGAAGCTCGCCGGCGCAGTAAACGGACAAAAGAGCATACTCACAGGACGGCACATTGCGTAATCTCCATCGACTCGTATGACCGGCGGGCTCCACTGAGGTAATCCACACGCTGCCTGCCCATCGACCCGTGTGACCTGCAGGCCCACTGAGGTGACCCACCCGTCGTCTGCCCATGATGGCAAGTGGAAGCGTCCAAGACACTTGTAAAGAGCCCGGTCATCCGGGCTCTTTACAAGTGACCCCAATAGGTCTGGAACGCTCCGGTGTACCGCCGGAGCCCTCCATGTCCCTCACCGACGAGCTGTGCCCTCCCACCACTCCCACGTGTCACTGACTGCACGCTCTGACGTCACTAACGTCACTGAATGCACGCGCTAACGTCACTGACTGCACGCACTAACGTCACTGATGCCGCTGTCTGCACGCGCTGACGACACTGACGTCACCGACTGCACGCGCCAACGTCACTGCCGTCGCTGACTGCACGCGCTGACGTCACTGACGTCGCCGACTATACGCTATGACGTCACTGCGTCACTGGCTGCACGCGCTAACGTCACTGACGTCGCTGACTGCACACGCTAAGTACTACGTAGCCACACTGTCACTGCCGTCGCTGACTGCACTTTGAACGCTGACGTCACTGACGTCGCCGACTATAGGCTCTGGCGTCTCTGACGTCGCTGACTGTACGCGCCGCAGCTGAGTTGGCGCGTGGCGACGGGGCCACCACCCAGCTGCTCCCAGATCAGCACGATTGGCGCCTGGCCGACATCAACTCTATCTCACTGTCCCTGTCACTGTCTATCTCACTGTCGCACAGTCACTACACGCGCCAGCGAACACGCCGGTGGCGCGCCGGCGCCGATATTGCCGCAGTCACGCCGGCCACGAAGCACGTCGACCACGCGTCACGGATTGGTCACATTTGGTCACGAGTTGCGCTGATCACGTGTCACGATTAGTCACGCGTCACGATTGGCTATGAGTCACTGGTGGCCATGAGTCTCAAAATGGTACGACTCACGAGTGACTGTTGGTAATTCTCACAAATCATCATGAGTCGCCAGTTTGCGTTGGTCACGAGTTACGTGTCATCACGAGTCATGAGTGTCCATGGGTCACGGGTGGACACGAATCACGAGACACGGGTCACGGATACTCACGATATGCGAGTAGTAGCAAGTCACGAGTAGTCGTGCGTCACGAATAGGCACGAGTCACGAGTATTCACGAGTCACGAGTAGTCACGAATCACGGATAGTCATGGGTCATGAGTTGCCAGTATACGAGTCAATAACTGTCAGCAGACACGGGTTGTCATGAGCCGCGAGTTGGTGTGGCCTGTTCACGGACTGTCACGAGTCACGATTCGTCTCGTGTGGCGGCCAAAGCTGCCGCAATTGGTCATGGACAACGACTAGTTGTCACAAGTGGCCATCTTTCTTGAGGCTTGATGCTTGAGCCTGCATTGATCATGGGCCACGAATTACCACAAATCATGAGTGGTCACAGCTGACGATTCACGATCGAACCGTGGCTCCTGTGTTGTCACAGTCAGCAGCGTGACGGGCGCGCCTCAGGCACCCTCTCGTGACCCGTGTGTGCCGCCACACGGACGGCCATCGACTACTCTCCTGTCGTGACCCGTGGTCCGTGACCCGTGACCCGTGGCCCGTGACCATGATCCGTGACATATGGCCTGTGACCCGTGGTCCGTGACCCGTGACCCGTGGTCCGTGACCTGTGACCCGTGGTTCGTGACCCATGATCCGTGACATATAGCCTGTGACCCGTGGTCCGTGACCCGTGGTTCGTGGCCCGTGGTCCGTGACCCGGTGTCCGTGGCCCGTGGTCCGTGACCCGGTGTCCGTGACCCGTGGTCCGTGACCCGTGACCCGTGACCCGGTGTCCGTGACCCGTGGTCCGTGACCCGGTGTCCGTGGCCCGTGAGTCCCGCCTCACGCACGGCCGGCGACCACACTCGCGCCGTGGCTACACTGGCGCCACGCCTCTATCTCTGCCATCAACACGCGGCCATCTGCAGCTGGGGTCGCTCATTCATAGCGAAATTTACGTGCCTATTAAGACGCCGACTGTGGCCCGCCCGACGCTAACTTGTCTCGTTGCGGTGGCAAACAAGGCCAACAGCTATTGAGACAGCTGGCGGTGGTTGGCTGTCGAGCAGGGTCAGCCGTCGACTGCCGTCAGCACGAGCGCACGCGCACGCGTGAGGTTGCCTTCAAGAGAAGCACGCCGCGTGGTGGGCCTCCTTGTTGTTGCTCGGCCATTTTGGTGCTCATAATCGATTGCATGGGTATGCCAGAATTGATGAGTGACCCAGTTATCGCGCAAGAGATGACGTATGCGTGCTGGCGCACTGCCGAACACGTGCTCTCAGCCTACTGCCTGAGATGATAGAGCTCACCGTGAGCCAGGCCTGGATACAAGAATGTGCCGGGGATGAGAGCGGCAAACTCCCGAGGGGCGGGTGGCATTTCAGAACGACGAGAATGTGTGGGTCGAAAGGGCGGGCAGAACATTGGTTTGGCCCGATCAGTTGTTGGAGGGAGGGCGGGGCGGCACTTCGAAGTTGTGGCAGAATCTGGGTCACAAGGGCGGCACCCTGGCCTCATCCAAGACAGTCGTTGTGGCGAAGGGAGTGAACAGCATTTCTGAGGGACGACACGATGTGGGATGAAAGTGTGGCAGTTTGATTTGTACGAAACTCATAAAGGCAGAGGATGCATACTGTATTCGACAGGTAATCTTCAGGGACAGAAACGGATCGTTGAATAAATATGTGGCCATTCTGCAAGGTAACAGGTGTGAGACTCGCCTTCGGCCCGCTCCCCATGCTTGTGACATAGGGATTGCATTAAAGAAAACGTAACCACCTAACCATAATGCTGAATTATGCTGCAATGAAAGATATGAATTGATATGCTCATGCACATTGGGTTGCCACATAACAATGTCCACTAATTAATGATAGTGATAGGCAAAGTGGATGGGAGCGAGGCGTGATGAAGGGAGATGGGTTACTTCGTCCCTGGAGCTCGATTCGTTTGGTTGTCGAATTGCATTCGCACCTGTGTTGATCATAATGTGCACAACGAAATTTTCGCATAGGGGAAATGTAACTCATCTTGCTCCTTCCTTTTCGCATGCACGTGAAGTGCCGTTTATGCGACTTTTATCAGTCCGTGTCGCTTGCCCACCCCTCGCCATGAAATGGGAGTTGTGTGGACAAGTTATCGATAACGGCCTCCCAGCTGGCTGGCAATAGCGGCCTGTCAGCTGGTTATCAATAGCGGCCTGTCAGCTGGGTATCAATAGCGGCCTGTCAGCGCTGGGTATTAATACCGGCCTGTTAGCTGGTTATCAATAGCGGCCTGTCAGCTGGTTATCACTAGCGGCCTGCTAGCTGGGTATCAATAGCGGTGTGTCAGCTGGGTATTAATACCGGCCTGTTAGCTGGGCATCAATACCGGCGTGTCAGCTGGGTATCAATACCGGCGTGTCAGCTGGGTATCAATAGCGGCCTGTCAGCTGGTTATCAATACCGGCCTGTCAGCTGGTTATCAATAACGTCCTGTCAGCTGGGTATTAATAGCGGTGTGTCAGCTGGTTATCAATGGCGGTGTGTCAGCTGGGTATCAATAGCGGTGTATCAGCTGGGTATCAATAGCGGTGTATCAGCAGGCCATAGAAGCGTGTCCGTCGTGAACGCTTACGATAGTCTCCGTGCACGACGGCCATGCTTGTCATGTCGTCAGCACCTTGTCTCCGTGCACGGCAGCCTTGCTTGCCACGTGGGCGGCACGCGGTGACCGGGTCGCCACAGGTGTACAGCGGCCCGGCTGCCGCTCTTGGCGCCAATGTCGGCGACGTGTCGCACCTGCCCGTCGCCGTGTTCCCACCATTAGCGCCAGGGCCGGCGGCGGCAGCGCGGCCGGACGCCCGCCGTCCGGCCGCTCCGTCCAATTAGCCGACGTCGGCCGAGTGTGGCGACCGTGGCGATCATGGCGCCGACGGCCGGCACGCGCGCCTCGCCGGCCGCGGCCACCGCCACGGCGCTGCGTGCGCCAGCCGCCGGAATGGGCTCGGTTTCCTGGTGTGTCGGCACGTGCCGCTGCGCCGCCGGCTCCTCCGGCTGCGGCCGTCCGCCGTCACGGCCGGCCGGCGGCGTGTCTGGGCAGCTGCAGCACCTGCTCGACGGCCGGCGGCTGTCGCGACTGGCAAACTGTGACAGCCCGTCACACCGCGGTACTGGGCAGCGGCCCCACCAGCCGCGGTGCTGTGTCCACTCCTGTGACCCGAACTCGGCCCCGCCCGGCTCGTGACCGACGTCCACCCCACTGACGTCTCGTCTCGTCTCGTCTGTCGTCTGTCTGTGCCGTGACGCGGCCGCACACATCCGTCTGGCAGACGTCCATCCGACAGATGTCCGTCCGGCAGATGCGGCAGACGTAGCAGCTCGCCGGACGGCGGCGTCAGCTGGCACGCGGAGCCTGCCACGCCGCCGGCCACCGGATGCCAGCGGCGCGGCGCTGTGCAGTGTTCTCCCGCTGCTCTTGTTCGCGTACACGGCGTAATCAACGTGCGAAGCGCAATTTGGCCGCGCCGCAGTAGCGAGCAGTTCGGTTCCCAGTGTCGGCCTGACCCGGTGGCGCGATGCGGTTGACCCCGTCGGCGCGCCTCTCACACGGCTGCACGATGCCGACGTGACGTCACGGCCGTGTGACGCGCTCGTGACGCGCGGCGACCGGCGGCCGGCGGCACGTGATGGGCGACCAGCTGCAGCGGCGTCGCCGCCGCCGCCGCCGCCGCACGGACGCCCGTCCGCTGGCACCGGCCAAGACAAGGGCAAAAATGAGTCCACCGTCGGACTCCGCTTGGCACCGGTGCTTCTGACTCATGCGGGCGGCGGCAGTGTTTTTGTGAAGGCGCCGGCTTGGACGGGCAGCGGCGGCGGCGGTGGCGGGGGCGGCGGTGGCGGCGGCTGACAGCACGCTCGAACACTCTGCGTACAATAACGCAATGGCCGACTGACTTCCGGCTCATTGTGCAGCGTCTCATCGAGGTGGCGGCTGGCTAAAGAGCTGGTGACGTGTGAGGTCACCGTGGCAGACCGCCTGACCCTCGCCGGCTAACCTCGCGCTACTGGGTCATGCCGTGCGCCAGAGGTCATCACACCGACATGATCCACCGATAGGAGCCATGCGGCCGGCACGGGAAGTTGAAGGAACTGGTTTTAATAAATTGCGCTGCAGATGGACTTACGATGATATCATGACTCGTGATTACATTGTCTTGGGTCTCTGTGTGTGAAGAGTCCATAGTAGCGGGACTTGCTAGCAAAAACTAGTCACATTCGGTGTTTTGCGAACAAGGGAAGCTTCGTGGAGAAAGCGAGAGGCGTAGTGCGGTGTACGGCGTGCAGGCCCTATCGCTACAGCTGGGAGAGGCCTGGCACAGTGTACACCATACATGTCTCTGTCGCTTTAACTGAGGTTTGAAACGAATCAGGGTCGATTGGGGTCAGCGGTGCTCCACTTTCGCCACGATATGAGCATATTCTAAGAAAAAACCTTCCTAAATGTTCCTCATTTCGTTGCATATGATGCATTCTGCTGAAATATGCAACACAAATACAATGAAGACAGGAAGGACAGGAAATATAACTTTCCGATGCCTCAAGATTGTGCTATCATTTTAATATGTGGCCGACCGGAACATTTTGTCTAACCCAAATCACATCGGGCGCTCGCAAGACGCACTTCTGGATCCGGCTGGCTGGGGCTGGCTGCAGATAATGCCAATAATGACCACACACAACTGACAACCTAAGGCGACCGCCAGACAGCGTGCTGCCATTATAGCGCCTCCGTTCGCGGCTTATGCCACGACAGTCGCCTTGCACGGAGCTGTTCCCTGACATCTCGCGGTATCAGCGCCAGCTGGTGCGCACCCGCCGAGGCAACGCAAACGCGCCGTGCGGCCTGGTCGGCTCCACACGTGTCGCCACTCCGGGCGCGCCGAATTTAATCCCATCGAAATGTGTCGGCTCGAATCAGCGCCGGCGATTGTAGCGCCGGTCTCGAGGCGGTTCGGTCGGCGGGTCGGAGGCGGGTCGGAACCACACTGCGTGGGGCGAGCGTGCGGTGTTTGCAGCAGCGAGACGGCCTCTCCGACGAGATGAACGGCCCGATGCAGTGGCGAGAAGTGCGTGCGACAACGCGGCTCGCTGCTGCCTTTTTCCAGTCGATCGATGTGTGTGTGTGTGTGTGTGTGTGTGTGTGTGTGTGTGTGTGTGTGTGTGTGTGTGTTGGGCATGCATTGGGCTATCTCGGCGGGCGGAAAGGGGAAATGTTCTCATTGATTAAATCCGGTAGACGTTGATTTCCCCCCGGTGGCGCTGCGGCTGGTTTTTACGACAAATTGCTTTTCCCGCGGTGTCACCCGGATATTCACGAAGTCCTTTGTGTGGCGACCGGGCCTTTCGTCGGGAGCACAGCAAAGGCACGGACAACCACGTGAACCGGTTTGATAAAAAGAAAGCACCACTTATTCCTAGCAATCGATGTTTTGCCATAGTTAACGGCCCCTTCTTCTCGGCTTTATGAACTGAAGCAAGTTATCCATGGCACAAAATTACCAACAAGCATCAAATCGAAACATTTGGTACATGCCTAAAAATGGCACAATGTTCCCTTATGGAGCGTGCTGTCGCCTTAAACTGACATGCTTTTGTATCAATTGGGGGCGAAGATGAATTCGCAACGCCAGTAGCAGCAGAGCCGCCGGCCGTCTGACCAGGCGCGTGTCTGTCGGAGGGTGTGCCGTCATTTGCGTCGAGCTATGGCCTCCCCTCACCGGCGACGCTGGAAGGTGGGCGGGCCTGGTGTTCGCCGCCTCAAACTGCGCCATCGTTCCCAGTTCGCTTAATGGCCCAGTGAGTAGCTGTTTGTCTGATTTATCTTGGGCGTTTCAGCTTCAATCTCCTCACAAATACAGCGCATTTATAAATGCCACCGGACGATCTGGAAAGGCGTGCACGTGTGCACCTTGCGTGTCCGGGCGAATGGGTCCGCCTTGCTCCCGCTCGCCCATGCCTCACGTGGACTGTGACAGGTGCGCCGAGCTGACCGGCCGTCTCTCAATTGCAGGTGAGCGGTGGGAGCACGGTCGCTGTCGAGCCGAATGTCTGCGTGCCAGTCGTGAGTACACGTCGCCCAGAAGTCCACCGTCCCCGATCGCACATTCGCGCCATCGTTTCGTCCGGATGGACGCGGCCGCGCCGGCCCGGTCGGCCGGCTGCGAGTTCGGTCCGAGCTCGTACCGCCATCCCCAGCGCGCCGCCAATCCAAACAATGCTCGCCTGGAACGCAAGCCAACGAATCGCCATGCGCGCCGCACTCACACCTGGAATGTCTGAGCGGCGGCGCCGCGCGAGTCACACTCGCCGACACCAGGGGGCGCTTGAGCTGGTACCATGTCGCCCTGTCTGTACCCCGCCCACCGCCCGAGTGGGTACCGTGTCGCCCTGTCTGTACCGTGCCCACCCGAACCCGGTTCGGCGGCCATACGTCGGTCGTCTTCCGTGTGTGCCGGCGGTGATGTTCTCGAGAGCGGCGACCTGACGCGGCTCGGCCGTCTGGCCCAGTTCGCCCCGACGACGTCGACCGCTCTGCAGAGAGAGAGAGAGAGAGAGAGAGAGAGAGAGAGGGGGAGAACCATGGCCAGGCCGCCAGCACCTGGGTTTTGGTGACGTCGGCTCGGATCAGACACTGCGGACGGCGCGGGCGTTTGTCTGTAAAGCTCTCGATGCGATTGATGGGTCTATCAATTGTACATCTGGGCGGGAGGCCGCAGCAAGCGTACCCCGACACCAGTGCATGGTGCAGACGTCGGCCGGGAGTCGGCCATTGCGCAGTCCAATCGATCCTGATCTCCACCCAGTTGGCTACACGGAAAGCGCGCATTAAGCTCGTCCCCGCTCTGGGCGTTTCTCTGGTCAAAATAGAGATGTAAATATAGATGCTGGTCTAGCGGGCCATTGCGCCACGCATACTCGAGATCTGGGTGGCTGGGAAAACAATACCAAGACTGAAATCCAATTAGCCGAGGTGTAATGGGCTGATGCTAAGTGTGGCAACTGAAGTTGTTATTGTGCTTTCTCACGATCTATACAAGTTCTCACGGCCTGCTTCTAGACAAAAGAGCATCATCGCCTTGCGATTTGAAAACCGGCAAACGGACTTACTGCGCAATAATTGCGACGTCCTTTTGAACAAACTATCGAGATTCGTTGCCTACATAATATTGTCCTACCATAACTGTGCAGCACACATTAATTAAGCCAGTGTGTCTGGAACTACATCACATTTTCGATGCTTGCGATGCTACGGTTTTAGATGTAAAGGTGTTTTTTTTCCTTATTGCTTTTGATATTTAAGCTGGTTCAAATCCAATGTTGTCCATGTGTGCCTATGCTCCTCAGGGTTGAGTAATGAAATCACTATTGGGGCTCATGTCCCTCCAACGTAATATGCAAAGCTCTTATGTAATGTGATACCCATTTTCTGTTCCACTCCTGCCTGGAGGTCGCGAAAGGAGAGGAACCCGCCCGTGTTCTACCATCCCGCGGTGAGGTGTCCACTACACATGTCGCCGTACTTTACAGAGATAATAGTTCTGCGAGTTTAATCAGATAACGCGTTCCTTCGCTCGACTCGTTAAGCCACCCTCCTGACGGGGGCGTAAAAACAATTCCCGTGTCGCCTCCGCCGGTCCCTATTTGTCAGGCGCGCTCGTTCTCCGGTAGGCGACGCTCGCCCCTCGCCGTCTATCTGGCGGACGCATCTTCCCACACCTCGCGCACGCTGGGCGGCACAAAAAAAACCGCTTGGCGCGGAGGCACCGCAGGAGCGGCCAGCTCCGAGCTGGTCGCGTCACGGTGCGCCACACCGCGCGCGCGCGCGAAAAATGCCAGTCTCCCACGTCCATCCCGATCCAGTCAATCGGCCACACATTGTCGGCCGCTGCTGGCCTTCGAGCGCGACGGGCGGCGACTTTTGTCCGGCCCGGCTCGGCGTCCGACCACAGGCTCGCCAGCTGACGGCAGGATGCAGTCGCTGCACTGCGGCACAGCTTCACTCTGCGCATCAGGGGCGGGGCTGTGCTCGTGTTGCTGCTGCACAGTCTCCCGGCTCTGTCGCGTCCAGCCATTTATCCTCTCGCTTCCATTCGCTGGCACAATGGCGGATTGCGGTACCGCGTACGCGTAATTTGCGTGACGCACGTGTTTCATAGAGCACTGCTCCTGCGCTCCCCAGACACCGACAAACTGCCTAGTCACTCAGAAAATTGTGTCGGGAACAATGAGCCGCCTGGCTGTCCGAACAAGTCCTCTGGTGGAACGGATGTCACCGAAGGCTTTCTCAGGTTTAAACGAGATTCTTGCAGTTTACCAGCTGGTGTAGCTGGTAGCGTGCTGCAGCTGGTAGCATGATGTAGCTGGTAGCGTGGTGTAACTGGTAGGATGATGCAGCTGGTAGCATGATGTAGCTGGTAGCGTGGTGTAGCTGGTGACATGGTGTAGCTGGTAGCATAGTGTAGTTGATAGCATGGTGTAGCTGATGGAATAATGTAGCTGGTAGTATAGTGCAGCTGATAGCATAGTTTACCTAGTAGCACGGTGCAGCTGGTAGCATGATATGCAGCGGCAGCGGCGCAGTTCGCAACATGGCATAGCTGGTAGCTTAGTGCATCTGGTAGCATGGTATATGGGCGCGAGAAGCTCGGTGTATATGATGAGGCACAACGGAAACATTTACTGAGAGCCTGTTTGCCCACTTGTTTTCAATCTGGAGCAAAGTCAGGTATGGATTCTCAGGCAATTATGACCCTCCGGACACATTAAAATTGATCAGATAGCGACTGGGCTGGAAGTTGACGACGCCTGATGTTCGCTGACATCACTTATCATCCTTTCGCTGCATTAATTACAATGAAAGCTAGTACAACGAGACTGTCACCTCCCATTAGCTTCCATTATAGTACAGCGGCGGCCATACCGACAATGATGGACGAGAACACGCTGTAGAGCGGCCCCGGAGGAAGGCCGGACAGACACGCTGTAGAGCGGCCCCGGAGGAAGGCCCGACAGACACGCTGTAGACCGGCCACCTTGGACCAACTTCTCCAGAGTGCCGTTCCGTGCAGACGTGGTGACATCTCCGCCTGCTGGCTGCTCGCTGCTGTGCGAACAAAGCCGCCACTGCTCACGCACGTGCCATTATCGGAGCAAGCCCTTGCATGTGTGTCACGGTGTCCGGGGAACAAAATCGCTCCGGCCCCGTGCAACTACCCGGTGCGCCATTTTAAATGCAGGGAGGGGAGGAAGTGACGCAAGCAGGCAGGATATTCAGTGTTTCTGGCCATTTACGTAAGCTTTCAGTTCGTATCACACACAGTGCTGAGGCAGGCCGCATGCTATCTCCTATATCAGATGTGGTGCCGCGAAAGCTATGTAGACCAGCTGTCACTTTTGGTCCGTTTTCGTCCCTGGTTAATGGGTTGAAGCTAGATCTATGTAAGTATAATCTTAATGCGGTCATTGCAGTTTGAATCTGGTTGGTTTTGACCAACCGGCTTGTTTCGTGATGCGAAAACATGGAGAAGCGTTGAGAGTAAGTTATCTCAACAATTTTCATCCACATGAAACCGTGTTATGGTTCGAAGAGACACCCGCAAACGAAACTTAGTGGCCTACACACACGGCCATTATGCAGATTTGTGTCGTAATGCTTATTTAATAGAGCGGGATAATTCTTAATCGTCTCTCATCTGCATGTCTAATTTTCGAGAGCGATGTAGGTCGGTACATGTCGGAAGGTGGTCACCGTCCCATGGAACTGAGAATCTATTCAGCGAGAACAAGACTCGCGTAAATTGCCTGGGTGTCCGGGTTGACGAAGCCACAACACCGGTGGCGTCGCTAGCTCAGTGGTTATGCTGAGCGTCTGGCAGATCAGCGGTAACATTCCATTGCCGGCGGAGGCCGCTCTCTATGTCGGGATGAGGCGCCGGCGACGCCTTACGACTGCAGCTGCTTACTGCGTCGTAAAGCAACAATCAATAAGAAGAGCAAAATTCTCAGTTTTATTGCAGCATCACAGAGGCAGAGTTACACGCGCTAGTTTGCTACAAACGCGGGCACAAACACAGTTGGCAAAGCTAGCATGAACCGACCTGTACGCGGCCACACTGGCGGTGTCTGGCTGGAGGTGCAATGGTGAAAAGGTGGCCGCCTCTCTCACAGTTACGGGCCGTTCCGGCTGGCCCGCCGGATCCCGGGCGGCCCGCGTCTCGCCCCATGCTGCAATCTTCACCGACACAAAACGACCAAGTATTTACACGACCAGACTTGGCGCTAATGGATGTAACAAATTTCGCTTCATCGTTGGTAAAAAGAGATGGGCAGACAATTGGAGAGTTGGGGATGTCGACCTCTGTGGCTTCGAGACGGGCCCGCTGACGACACGCGTTGTTTACACGCGAGCGTAAAACACCACAGTCGGAATGCATCTGCACTTCCCACCAGAGCGTGGGCTGCCCGATTAACGAAGTTGTTTACCAGTCGGGCAGTGAAACTTGATTGTACCGACCAAGTGCCGCGGGCAGTAATGCCGCTGATTGCCCCAGTGTATTATCAAGCTATTCAGAACTAACCCGAAGGCTACAGGAAAGCGTGACTTGGGAGCTTTCTGTAAGTAGCAGCGGTACGTGGACGGGCTGTTTGCTGAAGTGCCCGCTTTGGTAAGATGCATCACATCGCCACCATACCTACATACAAGGTAACATTTCTGACTCGAAATGAATTTTCTGAACGCAGCCAAACACATTTTCTAATAATGTAGAATTATCGCTAGGACGGCAAATAAACCTATCGAGCAAACATATTTATTCACACACACACACGCACACATATATATATATATATATATATATATATATATATATATATATATATGTATATTTTTTTTGAGTGAGTGCATCTGTGTGTGTTTGTGTGTTGTGTGTGTGTGTATCATCCTCATTTCCTAGCTCTGTTCTTCAGAGGCACATTGTGTATTCTTAGCGACACACCTTCAACGTTTCGTCACGCGTATGTGACACCTTTAGGAATAACAAAGCGACAGCGATATCGTACATAAACACACAACCTGCTCTACTCTAAATAGTAAACAGCACGAAAGTTCGTGATGAACATCACAATATACAGTCACGGTGGGAGAATTTCGTATGCTTGTCATGTGTATTTCCCCATGCTTGCTTTTCACTGCATCGCAGGTTACGTGCTTTCTGTACGATATCGATGTCACTTCGTTATTCCTGAAGATGTCACATATGCGTGACGCAAGGTTGAATGTGTGTTGCTTATAATAGAACACCGTGCCTCCGAAGAGCAGAGCAGAGAGAAAGAGAAAATGATGGAAGCTAATCTGAAATCCAACAATGAATAATGATCAAATATACCCATGCATCTAAACGCATATGTATGAATATATATATATATATATATATATATATATATATATATATATATATATATATATATATATATACACATATATCGTCCCTAGGCTGGCGCATAATTGTTGAAGGAGAAGATACATTGCAATGCGCGCATGAAATATCATTAACGATTCAAGAGTTGTGAGCCAATCTCATGTCGAGCATTTATAAAACACTTTGCCCTATGATCATTAGTGGATAGCATTAGAGTAGATCACGCCCTGCCTTTTTGCTGAGTTTAAAGCAGCGATCCGTGCAAATACACCGACTACGAGAGACATTGACAATGGTCATAGTGGCGTGTCGTGGCAATGCCAGGTGCATTCGCAGTGGAGTTTACAGTAACAGAGGCCCATTTGTGATGGAGTCCAGTCCAGCGTAGCGCCGATGACGACACCCAGCCGTGGTGTCCACGGGCGGAATGTGTCGCTCGACCGCACCGCCGAGCCATTTCCACACGTATCCGGGCGTTTGAGGCGCGGTGTGTGTTCATCAGTCTGTGTCACGATTGCGCCCGGCTACGGCCACGGCCGCCGGGCCCGCTCGTCTTAGAGCTCGGCACCACCGCCAGCAGACATCCATCCATTCCGGTCGGCGCCGTGCTCGACTAACCATTGGGCCGCGGCGGGTTTTGTCGGCGCCGGGCGTGGGCAGGCCGCCGCATCCATCGCCCGGCGACTCCTGTGTGTTGTTCACGCTGCGGGCGTGCTGCGGCGCCCGTGTCGCCGCGCCAGTTTGGTACGCCCCGGGGGCGGTGACCCTGAGCTCGGCCGGCCGGAGGTCTGTGGCGCTGTCGCCCACACCTGACGGCCCGCTCGACGGCCAATTACAATGTTGTCGCCTGTAAATATGGCCGGCCCATGCGCTCCCACACTCGAATCGCTCACGCGATGTGTCGTCCGGTGTTGTCCGGCTCACAACGGCGTCTCCTGCTTCGCTGACAAAGCGTGACATCAGTTCCTGCGTGCCACTGAATCTAGCTGCAATGTGCCGCTCGTTTGTGTCTTTGCGTTAGTTCGTATCTTTAATGCAATGGTCTTTCATCTATACGATAGTCCAACAAATCTGCTAAGCGCATTTTCTGGCTTGTGCTTTGCGCGTACATTATGAATAAGCAGCCGCATTATCTTCTGGCAGTTGCATTCTTGTACCTTGTGAAGTTGATTTGTGGTGCGGTGACATAAGCACGGCCACGATGTTGTAGGCCATCGAGATCGTTCATGCCAGCACAGTTCATTTCATCCTCATTCAATGGGGCACTTCTCGCTTCGCAATTCTACGTACCATAATGAGTGCTGATAAACATCCCATCAAGCTGCTCGCAGCTGCATCTCATTATCGCCGCTCACCAAAATACAAAGTCAATCTTAATGGTGAGGTTAAATTTTACACGGGCTAACTTGAAGTTGTGAGTCATCTAGAGAATCTGAGGATCTGAGAACAGACCTCCGTTCGCATCTTCACGCAGGTCGATCGCATCATGCACAGACTGCCTGTGCCGTCGCCCTCAGGTGATCCGTGGCATCACCCTCGGGGCACCTGTGGTATCACTTTCTGGGCACCTGTGGTATCACGCACGGTGTGGGTGTCTGACAGATGACAACTGACAAACCGTCGTGGCCAGCTAATGTCGGGGTCAGCTAATGCCGGGGTCAACTAATGCCGGGATCAGCCACGGATCGGGCCGAACGCGTCTCGCCGGCTGCGGCGGTCCCGACTCACAGGGTTGGTGCCTCTGGGCCCAGGTCACACCAGGGCCGGGGGCGATCCCGACTCACAGGGTTGGTGCCTCTGGGCCCAGGTCATACCAGGGCCGGCGGCGGTCCCGACTCACAGGGTTGGTGCCTCTGGGCCCAGGTCATACCAGGGCCGGCGGCGGTCCCGACTCACGGGGTCGGTGGGTCTGGGCCCAGGTCACACCAGGGCCGGCGGGGGTCCCGACTCACAGGGTGGGTGCCTCTGGGCCCAGGTCACACCAGGGCCGGCGGCGGTCCCGACTCACGGGGTCGGTGGGTCTGGGCCCAGGTCACACCAGGGCCGGCGGCGGTCCCGACTCACGGGGTCGGTGCGTCTGGGCCCAGGTCACACCAGGGCCGGCGGCGGTCCCGACTCACTGGGCCGGTGCGTCTGGGCCCAGGTCACACCAGGGCCGGCGGCGGTCCCGACTCACGGGGTTGGTGCGTCTGGGCCCAGGTCACACCAGGGCCGGCGGCGGTCCCGACTCACGGGGTTGGTGCGTCTGGGCCCAGGTCACACCAGGGCCGGCGGCGGTCCCGACTCACAGGGTTGGTGCCTCTGGGCCCAGGTCACACCAGGGCCGGCGGCGGTCCCGACTCACGGGGTCGGTGCGTCTGGGCCCAGGTCACACCAGGGCCGGCGGCGGTCCCGACTCACGGGGTCGGTGGGTCTGGGCCCAGGTCACACCAGGGCCGGCGGGACTACGGGGTGGTGGTCTGGCCCAGGCACAGGGGGCGGTCCCGACTCACGGGGTCGGTGGGTCTGGGCCCAGGTCACACCAGGGCCGGCGGCGGTCCCGACTCACGGGGTCGGTGCGTCTGAGCCCAGGTCACACCAGGGCCGGCGGCGGTCCCGACTCACGGGGTCGGTGGGTCTGGGCCCAGGTCACACCAGGGCCGGCGGCGGTCCCGACTCACGGGGTCGGTGGGTCTGGGCCCAAGTCACGCCACGGTCGCACGCAGTGCACCCACTGACGATGTGTTGCTAGATGTGAGTCGCAAGACTGACGCGGGACAGTGGATGCACCCGTTCGCCGAATGCTGTCATTTCAAGCTGGCGTACGATGCCGGAGGTGTTGCCCTTTGTCCAAAGGTGTGGACGAGGTATAATACCACGGCACCTGCATAAGGCGTTTTGCAACTCGCGACTGTGGATGTTTCCCTCTTTAAATTACACATGGACCTCCGTGATGCAGGTGCAGTTGCATTATTCTTCCAGCATTCGTGATCGACGGCATTTTGCCCGAACCGATGCCCGTACATAGAAAGCCCAGCCAGCACGCGCGCGGCGAGAGCAAGGCGAGGCTAATTATTCACTTCTGAGGAGGCTTTCCTGAACATCTGACCACTTCGGCTGACCAGCTCACCGATACATCACCAGACGGCCAGCGCGTGCCGTTATAATTAACGCACACTCCAGCCTGACGAGACGGTCGGCATCATCAAACAGCAGCAGGGAGAGATACAGAGAAAGAGGTAGAGGAACAGATAGGCAGACAGACACAGACACAGACACAGCTACAGACACAGACACAGATACAGATACAGATACGAACACATACACAGACACGGACACAGAGACAGAGACAGAGACAAAAACAGAGACAGAGACAGATACAGAGACAGAGACAGAGACAGTAGCCGAAGCAGAGACAGTAGCAGAAACAGAGACAGAGACAGAGACAGAAGCAAGTTAGAACCACTATCAGCATTGAACCAACACAGGTGCGTAGGCCTGTGCTGGACAACCACCAGCCTCCCAGCGTTCTCAGTGCGTTCGTCGAAACGGCTCTTACAAACAACTTCGATGTGATTTACCGTCTGCACTTGTGGCGGGCTTGGAGAGAACTGGCTGTCGTGACTCACACCACCCGGTGAGTCCTGCAAATTCCCTCCATGCCCGCTCAGCCGAACAACAAACCGCGCGACCTTTTCTCCAGACATATTGGGTGGAAAAAGCAGAGAGATAACGTTACGTCGTGGGATGATTGATTCACGTGCTCTGTGCTAAGCGCCATCTGTTCAGAATATGCCAATATTCAGTTTCGCCACTATGCCAGCAATTTATATGATGGGCTAGCGGGTGAGTGTGCATTCAAAAGACTGCAAAAATGAGTGTGATGAAGGGTATCACGAGATGCTCTTTGCTTGCCATGGTAGCACTGCATCTTGCTGGCTGACAGGCATATACACATCAATGGATTTCGAGCGTAGAGAAGCGATCCATTACCTGCGTTTAACACGTATTGTGTTCACAGCGAAAAGTGGAAATTCGCGCACGTGCTTCCTGACTTATGGCATTGCAGTAGTAACACAATGCAATGCTGCTTTTGCATATGCCTCAGGGTCCCGGCAGTGAAAAAATGTACCGTAATTATTTACCGACGGATTCGCACGTAACATGCGATCTTAACGGCTGGTTATTTCACCTCTTAATTTCCTTTTGGAATGGTGCACTCAGAAGAGCAAGAGGAGCTATGTTATATGTTCCCCTACCTTTGCAACTGCCAGATGAGCTTTCATCCCTCCGAATCTAGCAACTGTTAGAAGAAAATGCTTAACGGATGCTCGAAACGAAACCGTGCTCAATATGTCGCCAATCGAACAATAAATCCGTGAGAAAGTCTATTAAATGTCCTGAAGCTTCAATGTTAGGGCATGATTATTTTCACACAACAAATTGCATAAGCCTGCTTTCTGACACTCTCTTCTATTGTTGATGATTAGACGTCTCTGAGCGATGGGTTTAGGATTGGGATGTTAGAAAGCGCGTCACTTCTTGGAAAATGGAACATTCCAAGATTCGTGAACAAAAGAACATGCTACTGTCATTTTAATGCCTCGCTGTTCCTGAGATTAACTACACAATCATGGGTGCTGTATGACCGAAGCAGTCGATGCGCCCCTAAGCCCAAATAACCAACCAACTACACAATCATAACACTTTTCTCGTGTACATTCACAAATATATGGACTGAAATGCATCCATCGGGTTATATTTTTGACAATTATTGTAATCACATGCTATGAAGAATGGCAATTTAAGCGTGGGACAGGGGACGCGACAGAGTGCATTGTACCAATAGTCCTGTTGGCCATAAACTCCACATGCGCATGCGCCGAGATGGTGCTCACGTGACGACCGCTGATTTCGGGTGCATATCTCAATTATTTGAAGCAAAATTATGGGATGCATGCCTGCATATATCAATGTATATATATAAATATATATAAATGTATATATATAAATATATATAAATGTATATATATATATATATATATATATATATATATATATATATATATATATATATATATATATATATATATATATATATATATATATATAGGCAGCGACAGGTATCATCTCAACGTTGGGCAGCAACTTTCCATTTTTAACAAACCATCCGTTTTTTCCATAATTTGTTGATGTTTCAATTGGTAGTGCTCTGTTCGTTCCGTGTAATATATATTTGCTACGTCTTCCGGATAACCCACGTGCTCCGTTTGTTGTGCGCTATATGTCTGTTTTGTGTGGCTTGAGTGATGGTGCAATCTGTGAGATCTGAATGATGTGTGCGGCAGGTGATCTGTGAAATCCACGTGGACTTTGTGATCCGTGATGCACCTAACGGGAGCAATATTCGGTATATATTCTGGCAGCTCAGGTATGTTGCCTTATAGTCCCTGTCAGCTGTAAGAAGCATGGGATAATATTGTAGGTCATTGTAATCCATTTAATTTCTTTATTAATTTCGTTAACAATGAAACTTAGTCGATCTGTTGGCTTCAATCACCTCGTATTTTTCAATAGTACATAGACGTATCATAATACTTTACAAAATGCGTTTTTAGAAATACAATAAAAACCCGTCCGCAGGAACAAGTGAATTACTTTCTTCTCTAGATCTCTTGGAAGGCCGACTTTGGGGTATGATCTTATGCTTTTCCATGGAATCTTGGCTATGCCAATAATCAGTTTCGTAATACCTGTGTAGATTGTTCTTAACGGTATGTAAACTACAATGGCATTCAATTTCATTATTGCATAGTCAACCCCATCTGCGAGTGAAAGCATTCCATTTCTACCTAGTAGATGGTGAATATAGTTTGGGATGCAAATTCACGGTATGAATATTTAAGTTCAGTTATATTACCAGGTAGAACATCATGATCTGACACCGAAGGAATTGAATGCCAGGTACACTTCATTTATCACAGAGTTATGTGATGCTATCAGCATTTGAGAGTGGACGTTGAAAGGTGCATACAAAGGAAGCATGATTGGTACCAAGGTGACGCAATGGTCGGATTTAGCATCAGGGTATGATTAGCATAATGGAGATATTATTGGAGATGGGCAATTGGAACACAATTGGTGACTACATGGACTAATTTACAAAAAAGGCATGGGTGATATATATCATCATCATATATATCTCGTTCTTTCCATCCAAGTTCGGGGCTTCCTTCAGCTTCATTGCTAAGTCATTGTCATTGTAATGCATGCTTTGTACCTCAAGCTCAAGACAACAAAGTGTGGATGTAAAGAACAAGGAGACAATTTTCAGTTGATCAGGGAACCAAACCACCATGTTTTGTTTATAGTCAAACAGCCTAAGTTGTAGTCCTTCTAGACTTTTTCCAACCTGAAATAGAATGGCGACCTGACTCTTAGTGATACTTAGTGACCCTTGGTGTTGTATATGCTCATGACACGTGGTACCAACGTGATCTCTTTGATCCGCTTGATCTGGTGGCATGCGCCGCATGTATTTGTGTGAGCCATGGTATTTGTGGGATCTGTCGAGCGATTTCCATTTATGAGCAAGTACCACATCACACATGGCGCCACAACATGAACCGTCTTCAATTTTGACGCTGGTGCGGCCCAATAAAAGACAACTTCAGCGGCAAAAGCCATTCGCGTCTCGACAGCCACCGGGCGAAGAGACAGGCGACGGAGCGCGCCGAGTGCGCCGCCCCAGCCGCCGGAGCGTCTCGACAGCCACCGGGCGAAGAGACAGGCGACGGAGCGCGCCGAGTGCGCCGCCCCACCCGCCGGAGCGTCTCGACAGCCACCGGGCGAAGAGACAGGCGACGGAGCACGCCGAGTGCGCCGCCCCAGCCGCCGGAGCGTCTCGACAGCCACCGGGCGAAGAGACAGGCGACGGAGCGCGCCGAGTGCGCCGCCCCAGCCGCCGGAGATGAGCTCGAAGCCGGCTGGGCGGCGGCTGAGACTGCCGACACGGGGCCGAAGCACCAGCGACGCCCGACACACTCCACGACTCGATTTCAATGACGCTCACTTTCACCCGCATAAAACACAATTATTGATCGAAGCGGCGGAGATGGCACAGTGCACGACCCGTGCCCCTTGCACCACGGGTCACGAGCAGTTCCACCACTTTCTACTCGGCCGGTGTCTGTCGACTCTCGCGGCGCGGCGCCTACACGCCCGGCGTTGTCGGCCGACGGAGCTTCGGCACAACTGGCGCGTCGGCTGCCCGGTCGACCGATGGCGCCAACCGGCAGGTCACCAGACCGGGCACACGGCCGCACCGTCGGCCAATTATCACGCGTGCAATCACTGTAAGCGGGCAGTGGCAGCGAGCGGCGGAGCAGCCTCACGCGTGACCTCGATCTGCGCCACCCCGACCGTGACGTCACGACGTGCGGCACGCACGGCACCGGCGCGTCCGACGGCTCCGTCATGAATTCAATTTTTTCCGTCCTGGGAGGCGCACAACTATGCGTTATAAACGTAGCGGTTCGCCGCGCCGCTGCTTCGGCGCAGGTGAATAATTCTGGGCAGGTATGAGCGGCCGGGTTTTATGGCCCATCGCCGGCACGAGGAGGAAGCCACGAATGCCCGCTGAGGAGGCAGCCGGCTGTTTGGGACCGTTTGTTTAGTGCGCCACTGATGCACCGGCCACACATTCTTCATTGATTCCTGAACTGTATATCTTCCGCCGGTCAAAAGCGGCGCGCGCTGATTGGTGGTGGGTGCACCGGCGAGCCGACCTACCTCAGGAACGCACTTCACTGTCAGGGTGTTTGCCGCACAGAGAACTGTTGACTGGCCGGCCAGAGAACGGACAGTCGAGGTCGGAATTACGCAGTAGTGGGTATGGAACACAGATAACTTGAGTAGCAAACCGGTAGTATCGGAGCGTCAACGGTCAACGGTTGCGGCTCCGAAAGGTAGGTCGGAGCGGCACCTGACGGATAGCTCGGAGCGGCACCTGACGGATAGCTCGGAGCAGCACCTGACGGATAGGTTGGAGCGGCACCTGACGGATAGCTCGGAGCGGCACCTGACGGATAGCTCGGAGCAGCACCTGACGGATAGCTCCGAGCAGCACCTGACGGATAGGTCGGAGCGGCACCTGGCGGATAGTTCGGAGCGGCACCTGACGGATAGGTTGGAGCGGCACCTGACGGATAGCTCGGAGAGGCACCTGACGGATAGGTTGGAGCGGCACCTGACGGATAGCTCGGAGACGAAGGTCGGAGCGGCACCTGGCGGATAGTTCGGAGCGGCACCTGACGGATAGGTTGGAGAGGCACCTGACGGATAGCTCGGAGAGGCACCTGACGGATAGGTTGGAGCGGCACCTGACGGATAGCTCGGAGCGGCACCTGACGGATAGCTCGGAGCGACACCTGACGGATAGCTCGGAGCGGCACCTGACGGATAGCTCGGAGCACCGTCAGAACGCTTGTGGATCGACGAGAGTCTGTTGGCCACACGGATACCTATTATGACGTCAGGCTGCAATACAAGTCGGCGAGGTGGTGTTTGTTTCCATATTTCTCTTTCTTTCCTTCTCTTCCTCTGCGTCCGTCTGTGTACCAATCGAATATTCGTCTGAATTATTCATCACTGCATCGGAGCGCACCAACACTGGAGATAAATCAATTGGGCGCGGAAGTGTTGGCGAGGACCGGCCGAATCAGCTGGTGCCGGTGTCTGCGAGCCTGCCAGCAAGTGTGCGCTACTCATCGGGCTATCGTCCGCCTGTGATGGCTTCATCCGGGCCGGGCTCAATCAGTCAAGTGCTGACCTGCTGATAAGGGCAGGGAACCAGTCAAGTGTTGACCTTCTGACGAGGGCAGGGAGCCAGTCAAGTGGTGATCTTACGAGGGCAGGGAGCCAGTCAAGTTGTGACCTGTTGACGGGGGCAGAGAACCAGTCAAGTGTTGACCTGCTGATAAGGGCAGGGAACCAGTCAAGTGTTGACCTGCTGACGAGGACAGGGAGGCAGTCAAGTGGTGACCTGTCGAGATATATATATATATATATATATATATATACATATATGCCACGAGTTTGTGCCTCATCAGAGTACTCCCCGGGGTCGGTGCACCGTTGTACACTGTACACTGTACACGCCCCGGCGTCGGTTCACTGTTGCACACTATGCATTGTACACGCCCTGGCGTCGGTGCACTGTTGTACACTGTACACTGTACACTGTACACGCCCTGGCAGCGGTACACTGCTGTACACTGTACACTGTACACGCCCCGGCGGCGGTACACTGTACACTGTGCATTGTACACGCCCTGGTAGCGATACACTGTTGTACACTGTACACTGTACACGCCCTGGCAGCGGTACACTGTTGTACACTGTACACTGTACACGCCCTGGCAGCGGTACACTGTTGTACACTGTACACTGTACACGCCCTGGCAGCGGTACACTGTTGTACACTGTACACTGTACACGCCCCGGCGTCGGTGCACTGTTGTACACTGTACACTGTACACTGTACACGCCCTGGCAGCGGTACACTGCTGTACACTGTACACTGTACACTGTACACGCCCTGGCAGCGGTACACTGTTGTACACTGTACACTGTACATGTCCCGGCGTCGGTGCACTGTTGTACACTGTACACTGTACACGCCCTGGCGTCGGTACACTGTTGTACACTGTACACTGTACACGCCCCGGCGTCGGTACACTGTTGTACACTGTACACTGTACATGTCCCGGCGTCGGTACACTGTTGTACACTGTACACTGTACATGTCCCGGCGTCGGTACACTGTTGTACACTGTACACTGTACATGTCCCGGCGTCGGTACACTGTTGTACACTGTACACTGTACATGTCCCGGCGTCGGTACACTGTTGTACACTGTACACTGTACATGTCCCGGCGTCGGTACACTGTTGTACACTGTACACTGTACATGTCCCGGCGTCGGTGCACTGTTGTACACTGTACACGCCCTGGCAGCGGTACACTGTTGTACACTGTACACGCCCCAGCGATGAGTCTGCTGCGGGTGTCTGTGTAGCGATGAGGATTTTCTTGGCTCGGTGCGCTGTAGCTGGAGCGGCACGGTAAACAGTCATCCCAGGTGAGAGCGACACGGTCGGCTGACGCACCCAGCGGCGTCTGGGTACGCCGGGTCAGGTCACCCAGCGGCGTCTGGGTCTGCCGGATCAGGTCACCCAGCGGCGTCTGGGTACGCCGGGTCAGGTTACCCAGCGGCCTCTGGGTCTGCCGGGTCAGGTCACCCAGCGGCGTCTGGGTCCACTCCGCCGGCTCAGGTCACCCAGCGGCGTCTGGGTCCAAGCCAACGGCTCAGCTCTGCCTTCTGCCAATATATGCCGCTCGCGTGGGCGTATTTACTGCATCCCTCTGCCCAGACGTTCAAGCATCCTTTGGATCTCGCCTCCAGCACGCGGCTTAAGCATTCTATATTCCGGTGCACTTTGCGCGGTAAGTACCATTCCCAGTGGCGGTGAGACTCATTTGTATGACTTACCTCGATAGGCAGCGACGAAATGCCGGGCGGGGAAATTCGCCAATGCGCCGTTTTCGCCGGCGCACGCGGATTGTTTTCGTGCCGACAAGGATGCGCCGGAGCGTCTCTGTTGTGCGCACACTGTCCAATAATTACCACAGTCACCGGAGACGAATGATTCGGAGCACACTCTCTCCAGTCCCCAGTGCGGTGAACCAGTGCGTGTGGATCATAACTGTGTGGAAATGTGACTTGGATGGCACCGCTGCACCCCGAGGCTGTGAGATAGTTCTCAGCTGGCTGGCTGGCTGGTTGGCTGGCTGGTTGACTAGCCGCCAGGCTGACCAGATGTGCTTCGTTACGCAGGCACTCAACAGTTTGTAAACGTCCGCCTTATTTAATTTCCGTGTCGACTTAGCTGATGAAAGCAGCGGACGGCATCTGGTCGAACATTGACGAGTCGCAGTTAAGTTTAATGTCGAAATGTACGAGGTCATTTGTCCCGGCCGACTCAGCGTCCAGTTGTTCTGCATGCATCTTTTTAATTGCAGTCCTTGTCCTCATGCTATTTAAAGACAAGGGAGGTGTTGCAGTCGACACGCCGGAGCACGACGCATTTCGGAACATTGTGTCAGCTGTGCTTCCGCCGCGTCGACGGAAAGCTCGGCCGCGTCGTTCACCACTGCTGAATTGCCGACAAGTCGCCGAGAACGAGCCGGCCTCAGCGTGGCACGAGCGATCTATTGCCCCGGCCGGCGCGGCGGCCGCAACATCGGCTCCTCCCGGGGCGGAGGATCCTCGTGGCGAAGCAGTGCGCGTGCCGCGTCTAGCCGACACGTCAGCAGACTGTCGCTTCTCGGCGGTCTGGCGTCTCTCAATAGGAGGTGGCGCGCACGATCTATAGACGCATGACGTGTCGTCGACGGGAGCCGAGCGTCGTCGGCGTCGACGAGCTGCTGACGGCCGACACTGGCGGATGCCGACGACGCAGAGTGCTGCCCCCTGGACGCGCCGGGCGCGGCAGGGCCATGATCCGGCGGTTTCACAGTCGAGTGGCGGCGGCTGCTGCCGTCTGATAGCCGGCGTCTGGCCGTTGCTGGTCGATCTGACAATATGTCGCGACTGTACAGCCTCGATTCTGTCAAACTGCCGCTCCAGCCCGGCGCTGACGTCGTCTGTGGCTCTGCTCCCAGTCTACGTAGTTAGCGATTCGTGTACACGTCGCGCGTCGCACGGGGCGCTTCGCTTCACAGGTCACGTTCGTCTGCCTCCGGACGCGGCGCTTCGCTTCGCAGACCACGTCCGTCTGCTTCCCGGAGTGGGCTGCGACACGGACCGCATGTCTTCCTGCGACGCCCGGCAGACTCGCCGCAGTCGACCCGCTGATTGTCACATTTCCACAATTAGGTCTGCCGAGATCGTGAGGAGTACGCCACGATTGACGCTGGCTCGTCGACAATCAGGACGCGACCGTGCGCCGGCAACGTCGTCGGCGGTTACTGGAAGGTTCCGCGGTAGTGACGTCATTGGCGGACTGTGGCCGCTGCGCCTGCCATTACCGCACATTGTCAGATCTAATGAACGCCGGACTGTCCTGCAGTAGTGACGTCATTGGCGGACTGTGGCCGCTGCGCCTGCCATTACCGCACATTGTCACGTCTAACGGCCGCCGGCCGGTCCTGCAGTAGTGACGTCATTGGCGGACTGTGGCCGCTGCGCCCGCCATTACCGCACATTGTCAGGTCTAACGGCCGCCGGCCGGCCCGCCCTGCAGTAGTGACATCATTAGCGGACTGTGGCCGCTGCGCCCGCCATTACCGCACATTGTTACGTCTGACGAACACCAGCCGCAGAAGGCAGACTACACCGACGAGGAAACCCCAGTGCGGAACTTAATCGCCCCTTCTCTGCGTCCCAACTCCCCTTATGGTGCATATTGATCGTATCGTGAACGTATCGTGCATCGTCCAAGTTTGACAGTAAGAAGTGGACTGGGCAGGGGCAATGGGTACGAACTTGATACTGTTCAGGCATGTTAGCTGTAAACGGTGTCCAAGTGGACTTGGAGCCAACCAAAACGGATATTCCTAGTTAGAACGGCGGTGAAATGATGCATTTCCTGCCACCGCGAACATAATACGGGCGTATGGAGGCAAACGTGTCATTGGTGGGTTGTATTTCGAATCGTGAGTGCAGTGCGCATGGATGATATTAGGACTGCACCAGACATGTTAGCAACCTAATGTTAAATTAGCTTCGATCAGTGTCGTGACCCCGAACCTGCGGAATTTAATCGATGCCGTTCCCAACAATGAAGAAGGTGTTCTACTTTGTTAGCAACTTACATTGAACTGCCCATGGAAATTGTTAGCTGTGATTCATGCGTTCCTTATGCGCATTCGCTATGAGCATCAATGCAATGTCGAATGGTTTGTGCATTTTGGCGTTGATGGACACTTCGTCACACTTGTACTTAAGCTTGTGGCTTTCATGCTCGTTTCACGATTCGTAATCGGCCGCCGAAGCCAGCTGGGCACCATGACGTGGTGCTAGCAGCTCGCAGCCTCACAGGCCAAGGCAAGTGGCGGCGAGATGAGCCAGAGGATATTGCGTGGACGAAACCTGTTTGTGCGGCGGAAGTTCAATCACGTGCTTGGAGCACGGTGAACCCTTGTCTGGAAGATCTTCACGGTTGTGAGCGGGATGAGCATGTGACCAGCCGAAATGTGCCCCACCGACGGCTGGACATCGTTGACACCGACGACACCGACGACACCGACGATGCCGACGGCAAGGCGTCGTTATATCTGGGCAACGGTAGCGACTTCTCTCAGAGAAGTCACCGCCAGTGATTCAGGAATCACTGGACAGAATGCTTTTTGGCAGGACAATACTGACCAACGCAGTCGCATCTGCCTGAAGTACATTATTTCGGCACAGACAGAGCATGCGAGGTCATGCCACTCCCCTCGTGGCGCCATTTTTGTGCAACTTTGCACAGTTTTTGCACACAAGCTCAGCAATCCGAGTTTCGTTACCTGATCGGTTCTACCCATTTCCTTCCATAAGCAATTTACTTTGTATGGAAATAGGCGGTGGTCGAGCCGGTTGTTGTCTTGTATATATGTTGCCCCAAGCACGGCTTAGCACGCGCCCTGGAGGGCCTCTGAAAATTATGCGCACTGGAGGGGGAGGCGGATCCCGCCCCCTAAGATCTCGGCTCCCATTAAGGCTAGAGCAACGAAATTCACAGGGTGGATGGGCACGATAGTTACTCTATTGTGTGAAAATTTCGTGACTTTACTCAATATCTTCAAGGTCAAATGAGGTCAAAATATAATTTTTATTTTGGTTTTGCGTGACTTGGCTTGCCATTGTTATGGATCGCTGTGATTGTGTTTAAAGGCCCCAAAATTGGCATTAACGATGCTTTGGACATTACTAATGATGCAATACATATGCCAGATCCGCCATTTGACCTCAGGTCACCTATATAGGAGCACTTTATCAAGTCATTACCTCTCCAGCTACCGGAACCGGTGTGCCCACCTGACTGCTCCGTTGGGCGGCTCGGCATAATCAACTTCGCAAAGCAAGGAGTGAAATACATGAATGAAGTGTAGAACTGCTTAGGCACACAATGACAAACAGTAGATTTCCGGATGTGAAGTGAGTAACATGCAAAGTGACATCAATCGCATGACAGTCACTTCCATTTATGACAAAATTCCAGTTAACTAAGTTTGACTCCATTAACACGCGCCCTGGAGGGCCTCTGAAAATAACGCGCACTGGAGGGGGTCGGATTCCGCCCCCTCTAAGATCTCAGCTCCTATGAAGGCTAGAGCAACGAAATTCGCAGGGTGGATGAGCACAATAGTGAACTCTACTGTGTGCAAATATCATGACCTTAGGTCAATATCTTCGAGGTCAAATGAGGGCAAAATAGCAAAATTGTCCGGTTTTGCGCGGCTTGGCTTGTCATTGTTATGGATCGCTGTGATTGTGTTTAAATGCTCGAAAATTGGCATTAATGATGCTTTGGACATTACTAATGTTGCAATACAGATGTCAGATCTGCCATTTGACCTCAGGTCACCTATATAGGAGCACTTTATTAGGTCATTGCCTACTCAAGTTACCGGAACCGGGCTCCCAGCCCCACTGCTCCGTTAGGCGGCTCGGCACAATTTACTTCGCAAAGAAAAGAGTGAAATACATGAATAAAGTATGGAAACGCTTCGGCACACAATGACAAACAGTAGATTTCGGGATGTGCAGGGAGCAACATGTAAAGTGACATCAATCGCATGACAGTCATTTGGATTTATAACACATTCTAGTTCAACAAGTTTGATTCCAGTAGCCTGTCATGAACTTGACCTGACTTGGCCTCGGCGACCTAACATGACCTCTAAATTATATAGCATCACATTATGCATCAAACAAGTCGCTAGTGATGCCAAGAACACCTCCTTTTTGCTATTATACGGGAAGCGCATCAGCGCTGCTATTTGTGGTCTGGCGCTGAGAAAATGTTTGGAGTTTAGCGACCCCTAACTCGAAAAATTTCCGATCGGTTTTCATTTTTCTTACTTTAAACAACGCGCCGGTCATTTATTGGCAGGTACACAAACAATGGCGTATATCGGCCCGTAAAATCTGGAGGTATCTACGAAAAACCGGAGGGGTGGGCGGATTTCGCCCCCCCTCCAGGGCGCGTGTTAACCCGTCATGATGACCTCGGCGACCTAACATGATTTCTACATGACATAGCATAACAATATACATCGAACAAGTCGCTAGTGTTGCCAAGAACATTTCCTTTTTGGCAATAGGCGGGAAGCGCATCAGAGCCGATATTTATGGTCTGGCGCTGAGAAATTGTTTTGACTTTACCGACACCTAACTCGAAAAATGTTCGGTCCATTCTCATTTGTCTTACTTAATTAACCACGCGCCGTTCATTCTAAGCAGGTACACAACAAATGCGTATATCGGCCGGCAAAATCTGGAGTTATCTACGAAAAATCGGAGGGTTGGGCGGATTTCGCCCCCTCTCCAGGGCGCGTGTTAAGCCTTTGGTGATGATCGGTGTCTCATTATACCACATTTCCATTCTTCTTCATAATCCTAACTTGAAGCTAAGTTTTGGGAGTGAAGGTGCCCGGGTGCAGCTTAAGTGGATATCTTGGATCAGACACGCAATCGCTTCTCAGAATGAGCAATGTGAGCACATCCCGGAATACCGAAGATTAATGATGTCTGAATTAGACACTGCATTCCGCACATCATATTCGATACTTTGATTCACGTTTCTATGTGGACCAAGAGCAAAGGTCAGGCCACTCGTGCTCTGCTCAGTGGCGTCAGCAGGGAGGTACCGCTGCATCAGGGATAGCTTCATTAGGAAGCTGCGACCTGGTCCAAGGTGAGTCATAAGTCGATAACCTGGCACACTCTTTATTTGATTAATGACTGCTTGACATTTGCAAAAGTTGCAATGTCATCTATGCCAGCCAGGAGTCCGACCTCGTACGTCAACAGGCTACAATGGAAAATCGCGAAGGAAATGCAGGGCCGAAGGAGATAGAGGAACATTCGACGCAATGGTTGGCTAAACCACTCAGGAGCATTATAATAATTAATGAGAAAAAGCGTGCCTCTGTGGAAGGCAGCTGATCTCTATATCACACGTACACATGCATGTTAGTTGTCCTTACTTCACAGCACATCACGGTACATCTACAGCGGCAGCTATAAACTGCCACGTATCCACACACACACCTGGCGACCTACAACAGCCTCTATACACCGCCACGTACACACACCTGGCGGCCTACAACAGCCTCTATACACCGCCACGTACACACACACCTGGCGGCCTACAACACCTCTATACACCGCCACGACACTGCCCTCACACCCTACACCGCCACCACAACCTGGCGGCCTACCCCTACCCAACCGCGGCCTAAGCTACACACACCTGGCGGCCTAAAGCCCTTACACCGCCACGTACACACACCTGGCGGCCTACAACAGCCGCTATGCACCGCCACGTACACACACCTGGCGGCCTACAACAGCCTCTATACACCGCCACGTACACACACACCTGGCGGCCTACAACAGCCTCTATACACCACCACGTACACACACACCTGGCGGCCTACAACAGCCTCTATCACCGCCACGCACACACACCTGGCGGCCTACAACATCCTCTATACACCGCCACGTCACACACACCTGGCGGCCTACAACAGCCGCTATGCACCGCCACGTACACACACCTGGCGGCCTACAACAGCCTCTATACACCGCCACGTACACACACACCTGGCGGCCTACAACAGCCTCTATACACCGCCACGTACACACACCTGGCGGCCTACAACAGCCTCCTTACACCGCCACGTACACACACCTGGCGGCCTACAACAGCCTCTTACACCGCCACTACACACCCCACTGCCTCTATACACCGCCACGTCACACACACCTGGCGGCCTACAACACCTCTATACACCGCCACGTACACACACCTGGCGGCCTACAACAGCCCTATGCACCGCCACGTACCACACCTGGCGGCCTACAACAGCCTCTTACACCGCCACGTCACACACCTGGCGGCCTACAACAGCCTCTATACACCGCCACGTCACACACACCTGGCGGCCTACAAAGCCTCTATACCCGCCACGACACCTGGCGGCCTACAACAGCCTCTATACACCGCCACGTACACACACACCTGGCGGCCTACAACAGCCGCTATGCACCGCCACGTACACACACCTGGCGGCCTACAACAGCCTCTATACACCGCCACGTACACACACACCTGGCGGCCTACAACAGCCTCTATACACCGCCACGTACACACACACCTGGCGGCCTACAACAGCCTCTATACACCGCCACGTACACACACACCTGGCGGCCTACAACAGCCTCTATACACCGCCACGTATCCACACACACCTGGCGGCCTACAACAGCCTCTATACACCGCCACGCACACACACACCTGGCGGCCTACAACAGCCTCCTTACACCGCCACGCACACACACACCTGGCGGCCTACAACAGCCTCCTTACACCACCACGTACACACACACGTGGCAGCCTACAGCAGCCGCTATGCACCGCCTCTTGCACACACACCTAGTGGCTTCAAACAGCCGCTGATTGTTTTGGGAACCGTGTACTCCCTCGCAGTCAGCGGCAGAGGTCGCTCGCGCCGCTCCAGATGGACCGGGCATGGCCGCGGACGCGAACGTCGGAGCCGCCTGATTGAAAGCGTGCGCCTCCCGGTGGGTGGGGAACGGTCCAAGAGGCACGATTCCCGTGGCCGGCTGAGAAGGAGCCGCGCGGACGTGCGAGGCACGGGGCGCAGCGCGCAGTGGGGCCGCTCCGATTTCTGCTATTACACGTGATTGATGTACCAATCGTGAGCCGCGATCTCCCGCCAGATCGGCAATTTGACCATCCACAAATAGCACACGTGGTCGCGGTGGTCCACGCGCGAGTTTGGGGACACCTGTCGAGTTGCCGTCGTTGTCCTAGAGACCGTCGGCGCAGCTGCGCCGTGTACGGTCTCTCGGACAGTCGGCGGAACTGTCCGAGACTGTGCCTGCAGCAGCGGTGTCGCGATGATTGCGATGATTCCAGGGCGCGGGGATCGCTAGCAGACTCTGTGGGCGGTAGCCAGCTGCAGAGTATGTCATGCTGGTGATGGTAGCCGATGGTAGCCAGCTCTAGAGTATGTCATGCTGGTGATGGTAGCCAGCTGCAGAGTATGTTGTGCTGGTGATGGTAGCCAGCTGCAGAGTATGTCGCGCTGGTGATGGTAGCCAGCTGCAGAGCATGTTGTTGCGCTGGTGATGGTAGCCGGCTCGCGCTGGTGATGTGGCCCGCCAGCCGGCGTCAGTGCCGTCTGTGTTGACGGCCGCATTCGGTCGCCAACATCCCGTCCCCGGGGGGGGGGGAGAGATGGGGGAGCTCGATAGAGACCCACACTAATATCAAAACTAAGCGTCGTACGAGAACGAAATAGGTGTCATCGAAAAGCGCTCGACGAGTAGGGCCAGACGCCACCCCCACAAATCCCCCAAAAGCGACGTCACTAGGGGCCCTAGAGTTTCATGACTTACATCATGTTCGTGGCTCTGCGGGGTTCATTTGGAGGTAGATTTGAGAAAAAAATGGAAGCAGAAAAGGAAAGCGAAATCGACCAGTACCATACAATTTTTGGCCACCCGACTTTTTTTCTTCAAAATGTCAAACTTTTGAGCTTTCAAGTTTTCTTAAATTTTCCTTTTCTAATGGATAGAACGGACCGAAAAATGTTGTTCGAAGTCAACGCTCAAACCAAATATGCTTACTTTAGCCAGTATCTTCCATTTTAACTCTAATGGGCTAATATAAATGCAAAATTCCTCTGGTACGTTTTGTTGCATCCGTAAAGATAAGCTCAAAGTTTCATTAAAATATCTTTATCCGTTAAAGCCTGACGACTGGTTGAACGTTTTTTCGATGTGACCTCACTTGACCTTGACTAATTCGTTGACCACGGATGACATGACTTCAAAATTTTGACACAACACGCCAAATTGATGTGGGAAAAGGTATGCCAAATTTCGGCGCACCACCGCGCGCCGTTCTTCCACAGTCCTCGGAAAACCTTAGGGAGAGGGAGGGGGTGTCTTCAACGACTCCCTCCCGGGACGGCGCGGGTTAAAGTCACTTTTCTTTCTTTTTGTCCTCAGCAAAGGCAAAGTGCCATCCACTAGACAAGTTGCACGTTAAATAAAGGACTACTTTAAACCGGCTTATGTGGCATTCGGCATCAGGCAAGCAAGAAAGGAAAGTAGGGGAACGCCGGTAAGCAAGACAAATGGTGCGTGGGATGGGGTGCATACATGTGACTAAGTACATACAATTCATACAGACATAAAGGTATTCATACATGGAAGAACATGTGGAGGGTGATCAGCATCAATGCCACGGATCAGGCTCCGCTGGCCACCCGCGACCTGAAAACGAAGTGGATGCCCGTCGCCTAAGGTGAGTGGTAGTCGACTGGACATAACCCTGAATGTGTTGTGTGTTTTATTTCAAGTTTGGAAAACACGTCCATAGGTAAAACGCCAGGGTGCTTGGAAAACCCGAAGGAAAAAACCAAGCGCAAACTATAGGGTAGCTGTCCTTTTTTACTAAATTGGATCAGTCCCTTCCTACCTATTTGGAAATAACCGACATGCTTGTGTGTTATGCGAATCGGAGAGGAAGACAGGCAGCGTGTATCGCGAGCCTTATACCTTTTAACATCACAACTGATTAGCTTGAACCAGGTAGGGTGCGGCAGAAAATCAGATCAATTCGGGAAGTTTGGTGTCATGTAAAATGCGGAAAAGTAGTTCGAGGAGCGCCGGGTGCTCATTTCTGAGGAGAGCCCGAAGCGAAGTTTGCCTATGAGTGTTGGTGAAATAATGGAGAAAAGCTCGATCATGAGGAGCGTATGCTGGATAGGTGAGTAAAACATGGACGACAGCAGTGCGAACTCGACATGTGCTACAAAGCGAAGGCCGGTGTGGTCGATGGAAAATATAGTTGTGTGATAGTATGGTGTGTCCGAGGTGAAGTTGCGCGAGCACCTCCCCGTTCAGACGAGAGTGCTGGTGGGAAGAGAGCCATTTGTAAAGTGTGGGATTGATATTATTATATATATTTTGTTGGTGTGATGTGTTTTGTGACTACAGCCTTGGGCATACTTTTCATATCAGTTACTGGTAGGGGATAGGAGGTACCCGGGGGTACCGGGCTCTCTCATGCGGTTTAAGGTCACCACATGCATACAATTAAATCATTGCATTGGAAATGTGCACGAGGTCAAGCCATCAAACAAATAAATAGTACATCAGGTACGGCCTGACCCAGGTCAGTTCATTTACGTAAGTGTGGGTCCAGCCCTATCCGTATCCAGGCCCGGTCCTAGGCACTTATGACCTGTTCGGACCAGTTCGAACTGTGCCGGCCGGTCTGGCCCGATCAGGTTTAATTAGCAGCGATAACTTGTCGCCGACAAGGCGTGCTGTTGGGAGTGCGGGCCAGTTACACCCTGGGGTGCCAGTACGAAGTTGGACAAATTGCACCCTGGACTGGGGGTACGAAGCTGAGACACGGGCAAGTTCAGTACCGCTGCCTGACTGAGATATCGGTGCTGCTGCGGCTAACTGTAGATGGCCGAGCGATCTTGGGACAGGGAGATTGGTCTACCTCGGGTCAGATCGGCTGTGCATGTGCTGTCCGTTACACAACCTGTTAATTGACTTGTTATTCTCAGGTTTAGTGCGCACAGCACGCGACAATGAAACGCTTAGACGTATGTGCATGAACTATAATTGTTGCCGGTAGTATACCTGCATCATTTCATGGTGCATGCATTTCATTAGTCAGATATGTATTACGTCTATTCTCAAATCATGTTAAATGCCTAGGCATTTCACTCTAAATTCGGTGCAGGAGATAAGTCGACGAGATACACCAAAAAGTATCCAACAGAATGCCAAGTAAATAGCTCTGCGCTAACCATCGCATTGTCCGATCGCAATGTTGTTTTCTTCTGGTGCCGCTTGGTATGCTGAGCTCGCGCGCACGGCTCTTTCCGGCTGAGCGAGCGGCGCTCTCGGCATATTGGTTCAGTTCCTCACCTGAGCGCCGTGCTGTGGGCAGGTTCAGTGAATCGCCAGGCGGCCGGCCACTGCACCGTCACCACCAGAGACGTAGGACCCCTACTACGCCTCCTGCGTCATACATCACAAGCGGGGCGGTGAGGCGAATATCAGAGGGCTCCATTTTTTTTGCAGGCACACCACTGACCAGTCATTTTAAGGCGATGCATTAGAATGCCCATTTTGTGCACAAGTGTGCGTCTTCGACTGAAGGCTTCAAGATGGGGGGGGGGAGCACTCGAACATCCCGCAGTAGTGCTTTTGTCCAGTCAAATGGGCGTCTCTATCCAGTGAGACGGTGTATCGTGGAGAAGGGGTGGGACTAGTCCCCCGTCCCCCGCTAGCCATGCCCACAGTCATCACGCTTCCCACAGGGAGCCTGTGAGCGGATGCTGGCGCCTGGCGCTGCCGCACGGCCGGGCGCCAGGGCGCCATCTGATCCTGCCCCGTCACCGCACCGAATTAATTGTCTGGGAACGGGCGGCCGCGGCCCGCATTGGCCACGTCGGCGGCGGAGAGGTAACCGCCGACCCGGCGATAGATTATCAGGCGGCCGACAGACCTGTGACAGGGCTACCAGCCAGCAGACCGGTGACGGGGTTACCAGCCAGCAGACCGGTGACGGGGTTACCAGCCTGCAGACTGGTGACGAGGTTACCAGCCAGCAGACTGGTGACGAGGTTACCAGCCAGCAGACTGGTGACGAGGTTACCAGCCAGCAGACCGGTGACGAGGTTACCAGCCAGCAGACCGGTGACAGGGCTACCAGCCAGCAGACCGGTGACGAGGTTACCAGCCTCAGTGGCCCAGGCGAGCAGTTGAACGACGTGTGGGCATTACCACCAGTTGAATCGTGCCATAAAAGTCGCCTCATTTCCGTTGGCAACTGCATAGTGCTGCAGGCGGCGTCCGATATGTGCATGGTGCGAAGAGTACAATACAGAGGTCGACTGATCGGACTAACACGATGGAGAGAGAAGGAAAATGGAAAGTTCGGTGTGTGACTTGCACGGTAATATCGGTGCGCTTGCCTGACTTTGATGTCGGTTTCTAATGTCGTGCACCATGGTTCACAGAATGCCTGCAATTGCATGTGCTATAGTTGCATCCCACATCCGCGGCTCGCATGCTGGCGCTCGCGTGCCACTGTCGACGTGAAAACCACTTCATCGAAAGGAGAGTCGGATGGCGGAGATGCGGTCTGTGAGTTCGGTGTGTGACTCGGTCTATGGGTTCAGTCGAGCACGGTCGGTCGGCCACGCTCTGGAAGCGCCTGCGCCAGTTTTCCGCACGACTCGCGGCTGGCGGCGTGGGTGGCGCGTGCCGGTGCCAAGCGGCGGCACTTTCGCCGCACATGTCGGCGCACATTAGCGGTTGGTTGTGAGCGGCGCCATTCCACCCTTGGCCGAGAGGCGCGGGCCGCGCGGCGTTGCGGCGCGGCGCACATGGCCGCCGGGTCGGCACGCCGTCTGTCTGTCGGTGCCGCAGACGTGCCGCGAGAGACGTCTGGTGACCGGACAGGCTGGGAGAGAAGTATGGTGACCGGACAGGCTGGGAGAGACGTCTGGTGACCGGACAGGCTGGGAGAGACGTCTGGTGACCGGACAGGCCGGGAGAGACGTCTGGTGACCGGAGAGGCTGGGAGAGACGTCTGGTGACCGGACAGGCTGGGAGAGACGTCTGGTGACCGGACAGGCTGGGAGAGACGTCTGGTGACCGGACAGGCTGGGAGAGACGTCTGGTGACCGGACAGGCTGGGAGAGACGTCTGGTGACCGGACAGGCCGGGAGAGACGTCTGGTGACCGGACAGGCTGGGAGAGACGTCTGGTGACCGGACAGGCTGGGAGAGACGTCTGGTGACCGGACAGGCTGGGAGAGACGTCTGGTGACCGGACAGGCTGGGAGAGACGTCTGGTGACCGGACAGGCTGGGAGAGACGTCTGGTGACCGGACAGGCTGGGAGAGACGTCTGGTGACCGGACAGGCTGGGAGAGACGTCTGGTGACCGGACAGGCTGGGAGAGACGTCTGGTGACCGGACAGGCTGGGAGAGACGTCTGGTGACCGGACAGGCCGGGAGAGACGTCTGGTGACCGGACAGGCCGGGAGAGACGACTGGTGACCGGACAGGCTGGGAGAGACGACCCGTCTGGCGGCCCGGTCCAGACGCGCCGCGTGATCGGCGGCGCGGTTGCGAGCAGCCGATCGGCCCCGAGCGCCGTGTCGGCTCATGTTCGGCGGCGGCAGGTGGCGCCACCAGGTGCCCGGAAGCCGCTCGTTGCGCTGCGATTTGTCTCCACCTTCCAGCTGGCTTGTCGGGTCGGTGCGCGACACGACGCACGGCCAGCTGCAAAGGCACTCTCGCCTCACCCGCCGACACGCGCCGCCACGCTCCATTGTCTCCCGATGTGCTCACAAGCGAGAGAACTCACACTCCGGACTCGCTTCGCCTGCTCTTCGGGAAGCATTGGGGGATGGAGCGGGCGGGTACCGTTCGATCGGGACAATTAGCTCGTGTGTGCTACGAGTCGATCTTCCTGCGATTTGCGTTCGTCACTGGTTCACTGTTTCATGTGCTGACAATTTGAGACGACCCATATCGCCAAGTTATTTGTGTTCCGGTGTGTGTTGCGTCACTCCGACCTGCTCCGTGTAGTCCGGTGTCCCACTAGCAAGGTCATGGGCGCTGCACAGCCGATGAAGTTGATGTACTCCCAAGCTCAAATGGCTGACTAACGGCACCATGAACTCGTTCTTCGCCCGCTGTGAGTGCCAATGATGGTCCTCCGCGACACGATACAGCCGTCATGTCCAGTAGTGTAATGCGACACTCTGGACGTCGGTGTTGAGTGTCACGCTGCCAACGGGCAGCAGCATCATCATCATCATCATCATAACGTTTAATGTAGTCAGTCTTACGATTCCATTGAACATTTTCTCAGAGTGGCACAAATGCACTAGGTGCTTAAATCATGACACCCATCTGAAGGCGTAGATTGATACTGGAGTGAAGGATAAAACTAACTGCACGTTTATTAATGAAATATTTTGGTATGTATTCCTAACGCCAGCAGCATATGAGCTCAGCTGATAGAGCCAACCGTGTTCAAAGAACGAGCGTCATGAGCCTCCATGTCCGATAGACATCGGAGGTCTTAGTGGGAGCCGCTCGCATGAGGTCATCGCTGCCAGTGTGATGAGACGCTGATCGTGCTGTACTCTGCCGTACCGGTTTATGCCGGCGGCCATTCCCTCTAAAATCGCAGGGCCTGATTGGCTGTTGCCGGTATGGTGGCTCGTGGTCCCCACGGGGCTGGCCGGACGTGAGTTGGTTTATCTTACTTGCACGTCGGGTGGACGTGGGCGACGCGTCGGCCGCGCGTCTCGGCGCCACAGACGTCCGACTCGCATCATCGGCGCGAGTGTGTCTACACGGAACTCCGGAGGACACACGGAACTCCGGAGGACATACGGAACTCCGGAGGACACACGGAACTCCGGAGGACACACGGAACTCCGGAGGACACACGGAACTCCGGAGGTCGGCGGAGACACGCTGGCCGGAGGTGGTGGGACTAAGGTCGGCCATCAGAGGTGGTGGGACTGAGGCCGGCCACCGGAGGTGGTGGGACTGAGGCCGGCTACCGGAGGTGATGGGACTGAGGCCGGCCACTGGAGGTGGTGGGACTGAGGCCAGTCAGGACATCAGCGCCGCGTGCGACCACTGATGGCCCCGCCGACGTCATCGCCGCAATACATCCAAACCGGACACAAGACGAACGATCCAATTACAGGAGACCTGGCAGCGCCGGCGAAGGGAAGCGGTGCGGGCGTGTGCTGATGCGGCGCGTGCCGAGCTTGTGCGTGGACACCCCCGCAGAGCCGGCCGTCCCACACGAGATGGGCCGATCCGCCGCTGCCGACGCCCCCCCCCACCTGGTTAGAGCTGACGACAATGCCATCATCCTGCTGATGGCCGATCCACTTCCGGCTGATTTCCACGTCGGCGAGTTGCCGGATCGAAGGCGCGAAGTGTGTACGGTGTCGGGCAAGACGCGGCGAAGCGGCGCTGTGTTGTGGCCCATCCTGGACGACTACGCTGTGTTTCCCGCACAGCTCAAGGCATTCCCAGTGCTATTTATACCCGGGAGTTTATTTTCACGGCGCGGGAATTTGTGAAACCGACTCCGCAGCAAAACAGTTCAAAAATGCATCCATGTCTCGGCGCCAGAGTCCTGTGGCTTCAGCACAGCCACTTCTGGCTATCTTCCATTAGTGACATATGGACGAACCACTGTGATTTGATATCAGCTAGCTTCTGTTACTTGCAGAAGCAGCGAATCACAGATCATGATGTGTGACAGCTTCAATTGGTGTGTCGCCCTACCTTTCAGCAATCATCTGCTGAGGAAGCGATTTTGGCTGTATTACATATGCAATAGGCCACATTAATCACCATTCGTTGGAGATGGTTCAGAATACATGAGGTATAAGCAAAGCGAAAACCCAGCTACTGTCCGGCTCAATGAAGTGCACCTCTGTACACAATATCCTTGCCAGGCATCGCAGTGCCTCATCGTTGCAATACGATACAATTGATCTCACCAGGAGGCGAAAGAGCACTGTCAATTGTGGCATTAATGTTCGTAATGATATCATTGCCACTCATGATTGTAACTATGGTAATGCTATAACGAGGCTGAAGTGATCACAAGAAGTAAAAACTATAACACACAAAAGCCAATTATGCCTGAAATATGTTCCACTGGACAAATCCTGCGAATAAACAGCATATCAGCCAGCTAATCAACGCCCATAATACACCCACCACATACCCCCACCACATACCCTCACCACCTACACCCACCACATACACCAGCCACATACACCTACCACCTACACCCACCAAATACACTCACCACATGTACCCACCACATACACCCACCACATACACCCACTACACACACCCACCACGTACCCCCACCACATACCCCCACCACATGCACCCACTACATACACCCCACATACACCCATTTTATACACCCACTACATACACCCACTACATACACCCACTACATACACCCACTACATACACCCACTACATACACCCACTACATACACCCACCACATGCACTCACCACATACACCCACCACATACACCCACCATGTACACCCACCACGTACACCACCACATACCCCCACCACATACCCCCACCACATACCCCCACCACATGCACCCACTACATACACCCCACATACACCCATTTTATACACCCACTACATACACCCACTACATACACCCACTACATACACCCACTACATACACCCACTACATACACCAACTACATACACCCACCACATGCACTCACCACATACACCCACCACATACACCCACCATGTACACCCACCACGTACACCAACCACATACACCAGCCACATGCACACACCACCTACACCCATCACATACACCCACCATATACACCCACCACATACACCCACCACATACACCCACCACGTAAACCCACCACATACACCCAACACGTACACCCACCACATGCACCTTTGTAATATTCGCCTCGCTGTCCATCTCAGCACTTCCAACATTCGTCTTGCAGTCCATGAATAGGCTTACAGCATTCGCCTTGTCATCCATCAAAAGCCTTCGCCACGCCGTTCATCCAAACTGCGCCGTAAGTCTACACGCTTCAGCTACCGGTACGGCTAAGTCTCCACGTCAGTCGCTGACCTTCGTGCCACATTGGTCAGGTACAGCCGCCACCCGTCCGCACCGCCCTACGCACCCAGGTCGGCACACGACGGAGCCAGAGTTTCGAGTGCATGGTGTGTGCGCAGGTGAGCGGCGTTGAATAGACGACACCGTGGCATGGGCCACGCGCCAGTGACCCCCCCTGTCCGTGCAGCCGCTGTGGGGGAAGCTCTGACATTGGTGCCGACTGTGTCGGTGCTGCAGTGCAGGTGTGGACGACGGCTTGCCACTGGCCAGTGGTCCGCCACGTTCCTGCGGCCGCTACGAGGGTGGCTGGCACTGGTGCTGACCGTGTCGGTGCTGCGGTGGTGTGGGCATATCGGCCTGCAATGGATCAGAGCCCCACGTAGGATCGAACAGGATACAGCGTGGCACCTGCGGTTATTCGACACGTCGGTGCAGTGCAGTGAAATATGAGGCACGTACACCATATTCGACAGATAGGCTCGATTTATGCAAAACTGCAGTGAACATGGGCTGCATCAGATTATTGTCCAATGCACACATGCCGAAATCGGAGGCACTGTGTCTGCAATTGTGTGAAACACGAAGCACGCAAGCCAAGCTGTAAATGCACTGCGTAAAACTGCATACATGAGCTTTACTTCACATGAAATTCCTGCACTTTTGCAAAATTTGTTCGCGATGAGGAATACATATTCACTGGGTGGCAAGACCTCGCAGTTGTGGTCAGTTCATCAGTTCCCTATGGAAGTGTGGTGTCAGATCGTGTGTCTGCAGCCGAACAACTTCACAGTCCATCTCTTGCTCGAGCGCGTCCAACACTCCTAATGGTGCCTTCCACTGGTAATATGAAGAACATTATACCAGCTGTTGTGCAAAATATCAATGTTACCATACTGAAAAGGTCGCAATGTAGCATCCACGAGATGCCAATGAAAATAGCACAGCTGGCCTTCGCACGGCCACAAGAAGCACAACAATGCCGCAGTTAACTTTGCATTGTTTACAAACAATAATGCAGATGAAAGCAGTCATCTATTTGGCTTTGAAACAACTAGCATTCTGCAGGAATATTGGCAACGGTTTGCTGCGCCAGGAATATTGCAATTACTATATATATATATATATATATATATATATATATATATATATATATATATATATATATATATATATATATATATATATATATATGTTGCCATACCCACCAGGTCGGCTTCATTTTTACAGCAACGTTGTAGACACTTGATGTTTTCAGCAAAATGGTATTAATTGTCTGACCATAACTGGTCGAAAGTTCAGGTTGTATGTGTTTGCACCATTATTATAGATAATTGCGAGCACTGACTCTTTATGAAACCCATTGATTCATCTGAAACTAAATGAAGTTTTTATTTCTCCCTTCTCCGCTTGTGAAGTGTTCCGTCGTTGCTATGTGCATTTCTATCGCGTGACTTTCCGCCAGACGAATCCATAATGTGCTATTCACCCACACGTAATAATCGCGACACTACCAATCAGCCTTTGTGCTGCTTCACGGTGCCTCCATTGGCGACTAGTGTTGACGGCGGCGCAACATTCGAGACTGCAGCTTCATTCAGGTGCCGTCCGGCTGAATTAACTGGGTCCCCAGTAGCTAGGAGCAGGGACTAAAGCGGACTAGTTGCCTGTCAAGTTTGGTAGACGGCTCTCGATGGCCTGTTTTGGCAGGTTGTGTGCAAGCAGTCAACACGCGAGCGTAGCAGTCAGGCTGGTGTTGCGGTAATGATAAACCCACCTGTCTAGAATAATTCCGAACAGACATGCAGATTTGGTTTCAATTAACCCAAAGTTCTTTTTCTTTCCGGTGACAATTAGTTGTAAGTAAAGATCGTTTTTCAGTTGTTTCCATTTACATGTGTTGATATTGTTTGTTTTTTGCAGGTGAGAGTGATGGAAATATCGCAGCATCTACAGCACCACAGTGCCGCGCCACCGGGGCCGAAGCACTCAACAGAGGCTGAGTACCTGCAGTAACTGCTCCTTGAGAGCCTCGAACTTAAACAAGATTAGTCAGGGGTTGTTGTGTTTGGACGTGACCTTCATGTTCAACCAGTGGCGTCCAAGCGGCTCATCGCACTCAGCTGGAAACTTCGCCCCCAACTAAAAACACGCCCGGCTGGCACAGGGGTTGCTAGCCGACCTGCTGACGGCTGATGACTGACGGTTGACGGCTGACGGCTGAGGGCTGACGGCTGACGGCTGACGGCTGACGGATAACGGCTGACGGCTGATGGCTGCCGGCTACTGGCTGTTGGCTGCCAGTTGATGGCTGACGCCTGACGGCTGACGGCTGACGGCTGACGGCTGCTGGCTGACGGTTGGCGGCTGCTGGCTGACGGCTGCTGGCTGCTTGCTGACGATCAGCGGCTGCTGATTAATAGCTGGTGGCTGGTGGCTAACGACTGACGGCTGACGGCTGGCGGCTGGCGGCTACTGGCTGCTGGGTGACGGTTGACGGCTGATGCCTGATGGCCAACGACTGGCGGCTGGCGGCTGACGGATGGCGGCTGCCGGTTTCTGGCTGACGGCTGCTGGCTGGCGGCTGCTGGCTGATGGCTGACGGCTGACGGCTGATGGCTGATGGCTGACGGTTGCCAGATAACGGCACGAAAATGCACACCGCTAATATATGAGGCCGACGGTGGGCTGGCAGCCGCCGAAAAGTGCCGACACCCTTCCCCGCCGCATTCCACGGTGTTTGTACAATGTATATTGCTCGCTCTTTTGGCGTGCCATTATGTGTTTACGGGCCAGAAAACTCAGCTGGCATAGCGACGATGAAATCCATAAATATGTCACGGATGCCGTTCAGCTATACCTTGCTGACTGAGAAAACCTATCGTCGTCTGCATGTGCCTGCTGCTCTGCGTGACAGTTTTTTTGCGGCAAGTCCGTCTGCAAGGTAGCCTAGCGACCGTGGCTGCGGAGCCGGCGGCAGGCTACCAGAGCACGGGAAGACGTTCTGTTTGTCTAGTCATTAGCCGTGATTGCGCTCTATCTGCCCGCGCGGACCCTCGTGTGTACATTGGGCACACAGCGGTGCGACGATGGATTCCCGACTGCTTTTGCCGCCTCTTTGTGCCGGGCTGAACGATGGCGCGCCGCGGCGGCTCCGCTGCAGACTTTGATCTGGAGGTGTCTGGACAGAGCTGGCTGTGACGGGCCCGACGGACACGACAGACGCGCGCGGAACGGAGCGCCCGAAGACTCTACAAGACGGGGCACTGTTCGCACCCCCTCCCCTTCCTCTTCATCCTCGGAGAGTAGAAGTCAGTTCGGATCAGTTCCTGAATATCGAGATTCATTGAGTTTAGCAGCTTGGAAATACTCATTGCGTTTATGTGCTAGTGATGCTGATCCTGCTGGAAACTGTGCTTTTTGGGGATAAAGGCAACCGGTTTGGTAGAAGAGCCCTTAGGGTGCCGATCAAAGGTAAATCACCCTATTGAAAGCAAAGTAATTGGGCTGTATTGCGAACCAAGCACATATTATGTGAGGGTTTATTACGAATACATGTGGTTTCCAATGCGTTAATCAAATTCTCAAACGTTGTTCTGTAGTAGTTACAATATTTTCCCTCCACCTGGCACCATACTACTTTCTTATTTTAAGGATGCTTTGCCCAGTGGCGCAGCCAAGACTTTCCTAAGGTACGGGAGCCCGTCCCCAAAAATGGTGATGAACGGGAAAGCTTCCGGCACGCCAAGCTCGCCGAAAATTTAGGATTGTGCATGGCAACCATCTCAAGTTGTTTCGTTTCGTCTAGTTTACTTTTGGCTGCTAAGGGGGCGGGGGCGTCCCCCATTGACTGCGCCTTTGGTTGCACCCCCACATATGTTGCAGCGCTGCCCATGCGTACTCCAGAACACCTAAAGTAAACTTCATGCCACAGGTTCGTACCAATTATCTTTAGTTCTGTTTATCTCTCTATCTTTAGTACATATGTGTAGTTTCGTGAGCAATGTAATTTCAGAAGTCGCATGATAATTTAAGTCATACCACAATTTCAAAATATACATTCGTAAATAACCGGAGTCCATTTACCTCGGCCGTCAAGCCACTACTACATGCAAATATTTGCTTCCAGGAACTGCAGGAACAGAACAAGATGAGGCCACGTGAAATTGCTCTAGTCTGCCATCAAATCGTCACTGAGAAGCTAGCTAACGTTGGGATGCGTCGGCAGCAAACGTCTGCCACATATCTTGCCACAGTCTCCACGCGGTTCATTCCGCAGCCCGGTGGTGGCAATTTTCACTCCCCTGTATCCAGTAGATCCACTCCTGCTGACCTGTCACAAACAGCAGTCAGCACCGCCATGGCGGTTACCGAAATGGTGCGCCATGCCGTGCCGACAACACGACTCAGCCCGTTGTTCCAGCTCCGGACGGGGCGCCAGATATACTGGAGTCGGCTGCGTAATGGGAACGCCTCGGCATCGGTCGGAAGGCTGGCAGATGCATACCCTCATCACAGAGGGTGGTGGTGGCAGACAGGCGACGCCGCCGCGGCCAAGTCAGGCGGCGCCGGCGTCGCCTCCGCTGGCGCCACCTCTGAGGCACAGGTGCCACCTCTTCTTGCGCCACCTCTAAGGCGCCGGCACCACCTCCGCTGGCTCCAGCCGTGACCTCTGTGTGGCCGCGGGCGCCGCGCCGCTCCGTTGCCGGTCGAGAGGTGCCTGTGGGCGCACGCTTGAAGTGTTGCCGCGTCGGTTCTCGGATCGGGATTAATCGGCGGCAACGTGGACCAGAGCCAGCTGGCAGCCGGCTGGCTGCCAGCTCAGCTGGCCCGACCACCGGCTAAAAATATGGGTTAAACCGGCCCCACACCGTCCGGCATGAGCTCACTCATCGCCCCACAGCTGGTCTCAGACCGGAGACGACCGGACCCGCTGTGACCGCTGACCCTGGTGTGGCCAGCACTGGACCCCGGCTCACAGTGCTCGAGGCATCGTCGCGCCCCGAAATCAGCCCCCATCGGACGCCTATCGAGTTCTCCCTTTCGGCGCCTACCGGGCCACTCCTTCCGGCGCCTTCCGGTCCACCCCTTCCGGCACCTACCGGTCCACCCCTTCCGGCACCTACTGGGCACCCCTTCCGGCACCTACTGGGCACCCCTTCCGGCGCGTACCAAACCGTCCCGTTTCGAGCGACGGCCGTTGGCGCGCCGTTATCAACATCTCGCCCGCCACCGTCGACGCGACTTCCCCCTCCCCCACCACACTGACATCAGATGTGGGGATCACCTGGTCGTGCCGACGCGTGCGAGCTCCGCCAAAACAGATACTGTCGATTCCGGCCTGGCCGGCCGCGCCGTCGTGTCACGCCCCCACAGTACCGGAAGCCCAGTTCGTGCCGCGCCAAGTGATCCTCGAGACCCGCACGGCCCCCATATAAGGAGCGTCTCTCACGCGTCGTGTTCACTTGGGTACCGTGCGCCGCCAGCGGGAAGATCGAGATCCTGATCCTTGGTGGGTGGAGGAGGGAGAGGGAGTCGATGTCGTCTCTGGCGATGTCGTCGGCTGCTCAAAGGGCAGCACCCAGACTGGCTGCCTTGCGGATGGATGTAGACGTGATCGATTAATGCAAGTGTTGCTGGTTGGCGAGAACTCGGCACAGTGTGCAGCTGTTGTTTTCTGTAGAGCGCTCGACAGTTGTGAATGCCGTTTAGCAGTGTCTGACCCGACGAAACATTGACTGATGGCCGGGGCTGTGTGGGGTGCTTGCATGCCGCTGTGCCGCACTGGGGAAGAAGTTCCTTTGAGACAGACTTCCGTGTAGTTGCTCAATTGAATTCGGCATCAGCTTAATAACGTAGCTTGCATTACAGACAGGGCCAACGTACCTCCGGCATTAAAGGCAGTCCCATGCATATTACATGGCCTCCTGACGTAAATGACATGCTTTCTACGCTGTTTTGTTTCCGTATCGCATGTTTCTTTGACAAATTAAGAAGTTATTGACGGTCATCTGTATAGGCGATGAAAATGTCGTAGCTGTTGCATACTATACCAGTGCCGAAGCTCCGTATCGTTTGGGGGCAGCGGTGTCATTGCAGCGTCAGCTTTTCCCATGTTTACGGGAAAAGTGGTTGCATTGAAGCGCATAGCCATCAGCCACCTCCTTACCTCACATTAGCCGGTCAGTGCTTCACAGTTGGTCGCATCTGCTCGTGAGCCGACTCTGCCCTCGCCCTCCACCGTGAGTATCCACGTGAGTTCGCCTCGTGAGTTCTCCGCCCCCTGTCTCGAGCGGAGCGGCTGCGTGGGAGTGGCGCCACTCTCCCCGTCTCTGCCGCCGTCGGCACGCTCCCACGCCCCGCGACCCGCGCTCGCCCCGCCCGCAAAACGTGCGAACCGACGCGGTCGCGGCGCTCGCTCGTTTGCGGTCGACCCTTGATATCGGTTACAGTGCGGCGGCCGGCGCTGTCAGCCAGTGTCGGCCGGGGTCGCCGGCCGGGTCAAGCGGCGCAGCTGTGGCCAACGGTACCGGGCCGGGCTGGGCTGAGCCGGGCGGGGCGTGACTACCGCGTCACGGCACGTCACGCGGCCCGGCCGGCGGCACGTGCACGGTGCCCCCCGCTCAGCGCGTCCGCCGGTCGTGCTGCCGCGCGCGCCACGCGACGCACAGTCGGGTCGGCCGTCTCCGAGGAGTGGGAGGCAGACAGTCGTCCAGGCCGGCGCGATTCACAGACTGCCTGGTGGCGGCCCGGCCGCCATCGACGCCACCTGCCACGCCCTGCCGAGCTCCACCTCCGCCACCCATCTGCGGGCGTCCCACCACACAGCCGGACACCGTCCAGCCGTGCCGAGCTCCGCCCTGCCGAGCTCCGCCTCCGCCACCCATCTGCGGGGCGTCCCTGCCACACAGCCGGACACCGTCCAGCCGCGCCGGCGGCCGCGCCGTGCCGGCTGCCGCGCCGTGCCGCCGCTGTTGTGTCTCTCTGACGCGCCGAGGACAATGGCTCGGCGTGGAACCAACCGCGCGACGGGAGTCGCCGGCGTTCCGGCGACTGAACGCACCTGCCCCCTCCCCTTCTTCGCCTCGCCTCGCCTCGCCTTCGCCCGCCCCAGGCGGACTTCAAGGCTGCCGGCGGCGTAGTCGGCAGCGTGTGACCAGCAGTCGGCAGGTTACCGCCCTGGGGTAGGACGGCAGAGTGGTACGCTCTGAGTGTTCTCACCCGCCGTACAGTCTGTGACCCTCCTGCAATATCGCGGCGTCTCAGCTCGACAGTATCTCTGGCGATGTATTGTGCATGTTCCCTCCAGTTTAGACATGCCCGACATTATTGCCTTTACTCTCCTTTCACGACACCGTTGCTTGTCGGGCGAAAAAAACAGAGTTGCAGATGTTGAATGCAACATCTATTCTTCAGATGCTACATTCTTATCGCATCCACGTACTTCCATGAAGGGACAGAAGGCAAGCCCTGGGTGCTTGCACCCGAAAATGAGTTCCATTTGGTGGAGGAGGGGTGCATCCAGCATGGGCTTCTTCTCCTCTGCGAGGAGTGACTTTGATTGAAAGACATGTTGAGTGGGGAAAAGCAGAGTGCACTCGAGCCTGGCACCTTTCCACGTCAGATAGGATGTCACTTTTCTGTGGATGGCGTATGTCTCCAGTGCCTCGTGTATCCGTCTCTGCCAGTTGCATACAGATGCAACTATTGGTGACCGAAGGATGGCCGTAAATTCAACTCTTTGCTTCTTCTATTTCTTCAATATTATTGCTTTGTACTATCAAGGTTATCAACATTATCGCTACAATGGCAGTTGTGATATATGTGTAAATATATATATATATATAGGCTTCGAAGGGCGAAGCCAAGAAGAGGCAGTTGGCCTCGCTGGCCATCCTTGCATGCTGTTGGCGTCCTTTTACCATGTTCGATACCCTGTCTTAAGTTTACGACTCACGTCACTCAAACAGTGCCATCTGGAACATGAGGCGGCACACCGTCAAACAATGCCATCTTGGACACCAAATGGCACAACGTCAAACGGTGATCGACCTGCGATGAATGGGGGAGAGGCAGTGCTGAACTGTGACCTGGAAGTGACCCTGGGCCGGCTTCGCTCGGCGGCGTGCGGCCGACAGATTCAGTGGTGCCGCAACTTCAGGGTCGCGGGGCGTGCCACCAGCCACTCGTGTGGGCGGAACAATGGATCTGGCTCCTCCTCGCCGACTGCACACCGGGAGGTTTGATGTTTGTCGCGTGTGTCGGACGTTTTGCCACTGTGTTGGCGGCACATAGTGTGTGCTCGTGTGGTGTGAGGTTACAGTCCACGCATGCGGTACACGTCCAGTGTTTGCGAAGTGCTGTCGCACAGCTGATAATGGATATCGAATTAGCGAACAGCAACTGTTGCCGACAGGGACATCTGCGCGACAGTAATAGTATGGCGGGGGACCATTTTCAGGGGCACCATTCCTCCGGAGGGGCGCCGCTGACTGACAACATTCTAAGCGGGTGCACGCGAGTGCCCCTGGGTGGGCACCTTCCATTGAACGGTTTGACCCCAGTCAAGGGGCGCCTCCCTCTAATCGGAGGGGACGCCGCCTAAAAGTGGGGTACCAGGTATCCTCTCTCCAGCTCTCGGGGACCAGTTGGCCCCCTCCCGCTAACTACGTGAGGGGGGACGTCCCTCCCCTCCTGCTAACCACGTCCATGGCCGCGGACAATACGAGTAGTCCATGGCTCCTGTCAATAAGCAACGTACAAGCTCAAGCTATGGGTACCGATCTTAGAGTACTGGCAACTGAATTCTGACACGTTCGAACGCATGAAAAATGCCGTTGAATGTATTACAATATCCGGCTGATATCCTCGTTCTAATGAAATGGTTTGCTTCGACTTAGTGATCGTTTATCTTGGCACGTGCAGGGAACATCTTACGTCAGTCGGCGACGTCACTCCTGTATGGTGCGCATGGTGTCGCTCCTGTATGGTGCGCATGGTGTCGCTCCTGTATGGTGCGCATGGTGTCGCTCCTGTATGGTGCGCATGGTGTCGCTCCTGTATGGTGCGCATGGTGTCGCTCCTGTATGTGCCATGGTGTCTGGCATACTATGATACTGGAACTTGAATTTTGCTGCAAAATATTTGCAGAAATACTTTTGCAGAAAGTATTTGCAGAAATACTGCAAATACTTTTTACATTTGAAGTCGTGAAATCTCAGCGGATTAGTGACACTAACCCAGGAGGCATTCCACGGTAACTCAACCAAAAAATTTCCAATTTGCCGTACGACCATTTTTGGTTTTCTTGAAAAGTTGTGTACCGGGGCTTTCAAGGGCTAAAAATTCATTTATGATGGAAAAATATTCCCCCAAAATATTTCGCAAGATACAGTCTTGGCAAATTTTCCAAGGTCAGCGAGGAGGCCTAACTTTGACGACCCATAACTCCAAGGCTAAGAGGGCTATTTCATTGAACGTTTTTTTTAAATTGAATTGGGATGAATCACGGAACAAGTTGGCTATCTCGGATTTTCGATTTTCAATTTATTAGGTCACGTGGCTCCGGGACTTAGCTTTTGAGTCGTGACCTTGACCTTTTGGATGCTGAAATTAAAATTTCCATGTGCTGAGCGTTTGAGCCCCATTCATGCCTTTCATATATATTAAAGCGTGGAGTTCGACCTGCAAAAATTATTTTGGGGCTCGCAATGTTGACACAGCACGCTGTTTGGGACCCCTGCCCGCCGATAACTTCGCATCTAATTGGCATACGGTGTCGAAATGGTCCAGAGTGGCCCTTGATGACGAAACCTGTCAGTTGGTTTCTGCTATACTGACATCAGGTCACAAGGTCACATGACATTGGACGTTCAAGGTCATCTGAGGTCACGAACACGTTTCTGGCTATACCTTTGCCCCTAATTGAGCAAACGAGCTAAACTCAACACATTTGTATTCGTCACGTCGAGACGGTCACAGTGATACATGACATGATCCCGATAAGTCAAGTTGAGTCACGTGAACTGGCCAGGTCACCGATTTGATCCAACAAGACCAGGGCATACCTATCTTTGTCCATGGCTTGCTCAAGATTCTGTGTAGTATGCCGGTGTAATGTCTATGGTGCTGTTTGATTAATCTTCCAACGAGATAAAGTTGTCGCTATTAATCGTGGTTACCCCTACGCCGCACAGGAACAAGAACAACTGAGTATTATTTCATGTCATGGGGCATGGCACGACGACTTGTACAGCGCGACGTGACAGTATTGAGGTCAAAGTCAAAGATGAGGTAAGCCGGATGTGTCCCGGGAAGAAAGACTGTATCACATTATTCGGGGTTTGAATGATGGAAAGATGAGGGTACAGAAGAGACTCATCCTTGGAAACCTCCGGGAAATCTACCACCTGCACCGATCCGACGAGAAAAACCCTGACATCAAAGTTTGAGAAAATCCCTGACACTGCGCTGGCGGGCGCGAGTGGTACGCGCACAGTATGTACATGTACGTACCATGAAAACCCTGCACTTCTCCTGGGTTCTATTAACATATCTGGTGTCTCTTGCGATGACCTCATCGACACTGCTGTGTGTGATTCAGAAAATCATGATTGCATGATGGGTGAGTGTGATGAGTGTCCCGGCGAGGAAGGTGTGATGAGCATGTTGAACATACTAGTCGAAGAGCGAGGCAATGACGACGTTGACAGTAAGGGGGAGGTCCACTACAAACGGTGGGACAGAACTGACCGCTACACGCTCCAAGAAATCGTCGCAAGCCAGGGCGGGTGCATCGAGAAACTGAGCTCCGCCATAGTGAAGCTGACAGGTCATCACTTCGAGGCGAAGGCTCAGTCAACGCACTTCAAGCATCTGAAGGAGACCGTTAAAGATGGCGAAGTTATTGCCCAAGGAGACTTTGCCGATAACGTCTCCTTTGTGGTGCAGGATGCCGCCCAAGGTTTTCACTGGGACACAGCGCAGAGCACCGTGCGTGCACCCGTTCGTGGTGTACTCGCGCCAAGACGGAGAGCAGCGACACCAGAGCTTCTGCGTGATATCTGACGCCACAAAGCATACAACTAGCACTGGGCACGCCTTCCTGCGCCAACTGGTACCAGCAATAAATGAAGAGGTTCCCGGGCTCATGAAAATTCATTACTTCACGGACGGATGCGCTGCGCAATACAAACACAAGTACAGCTTCGCGAATGTGTGCTATCATGACATCGACTTCCCCGGTGTGACATGTGAGTGGCACTTCTTCGCCACGTCCCACGGGAAGGGAGCGTGCGATGGTGTAGGCGGCACCGTGAAACTCGCTACGTACCTCGAGAACCTGCGGAGCCCGGTAAAATCTATTTATTTATTTATTTATTTATTTAACAATACATGCCCTCCACGTGCAGTGGCTATTACGGCTAAAAGATCAAATCCTCACACCAGAGGACATGTACCGCCGGGCAGCTTGTGACAAAGATCAAGTTTTTCTATGTCACAAAAGAGGAAGTGCAGAAGGCTGAGCAGGAGCTGAATGGCCGCTTCACTAAAGCCGTGCCGATCAAGGGAACAAGATAGCACCACAGGTTCTGCCCTGTGAGTCAGAAAATGATGCGGATCCACGTCCTCTCAGAAGACAAGACTTGCAACCATTTCAAGGTGTTGAAGTGATATGTTGGTGCGCTGGTGCCGTGTTGTTCTATCGATAGGCATATGTATATGTCAATAGGCACCTGTACTTGCATCGGTGACCTGACCTCAGGTCACGTGATCTAACTTGACCCATCGGGTCATCCCGCGTAGCACTGTAACTGTCTCGATGTGACGAACACAACAACATTGAGTTCAGCTGTTTAGCTCATTTATGGATACAGTTTTAGCCAGAAATAAATTCGTGACCGTAGATCAACTCACCTTGAACACCTAATGTCAATGTCACCTTATGACCTGATGGCAGTATAACAGACACCAACCGACAGTTTTCGTCGTCGGGAGCCTCTCTGGACCATTTCGAAACCGTATGCCAAATAGATGCGAAGTTATCGACGGACAGGGGGCCAAACCAGCGTGTTGTGTCGGCATTGCGATGCAAAAAGTACTTTTTACAGGTCGAACCCCACATTTTATATTTATTTATTTGAAATGGCCTGAATGGGGCTCAAATCGTCATCAGACGGAAGTTATAATTTCGGCATTCAAAAGGTCAAGATCACGCCGTAAAAGATAGGTCCGAAGGTCATGTGACCTAGTAAATTGAAAATCGAAAATCCGAGATAGCCAACTTGTTCCTTGGTTCATCCCAATTCAACCAAAAAAAAGTTCAACAAGATAGCTCCCTTAGCCTCGGAGTTATAGGTCGTATCTTGGGAAATATTTTTTGGGGAATTAAAAAAAAAAATCATAAATGAATTATTCGCCCCGGTACACAACTTTTCAAGAAAAAAATGGTCGGACGGCACCCACCGGTTGAGTTACCATGGAATGCCTCTCAGCTGATCAGCTATACTGACCCAGCTGATTGGTGACACTGACTCAGCTGATTGGTGACACTGATCCTGCTGATTGGTGACACTGACTCAGCTGATTGGTGACACTGACCCAGCTGATTGGTGACACTGACCCAGCTGACTGGTGACACTGACTCAGCTGATTGGTGACACTGACCCAGATAATTAGTGGCACTGTTCCCACTGATTGGTGACACTGGTTCGGCTGATCATCGACACGACATACAGACACGTAATCGTGGAAATCGAACAATGGCCAATATCCTTATGATTAGCTTTTAGTGACCGGCAAGTTCGCATGAGCGACTACGCATAGGGTATTTAACCGGTGGCTAAACCTTAAATGGCGAGAGAGGAAAAAAGTAGCGCTGTGCAGCGGTCAGATGAATACTGTGTGGGGTGCAACCCATCACTGACTGAGCCAGAACAACGGTGAGTGGGAAGGTTGACCTCGGGTCAGAGCTCTCCTCGCGCGCCACAGCCCGGACCATAGCATATGCTGCGGCTGGCACCGGGCCAATGACTCTGTGGTCGATTTGGCGGTGACCGACTGGCTGTTGTACCTTACAGGTCGTCTCGAATCGCTCTGACTTGTCCCGCCACGCTGGGCTTTACCAACGGTGACCCGTAGCGCATGCGACGTGGCTGCTGACCCGTGTCACGTGGCTGCTGACCCGTGTCACGTGGCTGCTGACTGGTGTCACGTGGCTGCTGAACCGTGTCACGTGGCTGCTGAACCGTGTCACGTGGCTGCTGACCCGTGTCGCGTGGCTGCTGAACCGTGTCACGTGGCTGCTGAACCGTGTCACGTGGCTGCTGAACCGTGTCACGTGGCTGCTGACCCGTGTCACGTGGCTGCTGACCCGTGTCACGTGGCTGCTGACCCGTGTCACGTGGCTGCTGACCCGTGTCACGTGGCTGCTGACTGGTGTCACGTGGCTGCTGAACCGTGTCACGTGGCTGGTGAACCGTGTCACGTAGCTGCTGACCCGTGTCACGTGGCTGCTGAACCGTGTCACGTGGCTGCTGACCCGTGTCGCTTGGCTGCTGACTGGTGTCACGTAGCTGCTGAACCGTGTCACGTGGCTGCTGACTGGTGTCACGTGGCTGCTGAACCGTGTCACGTGGCTGCTGACTGGTGTCACGTGGCTGCTGAACCGTGTCACGTGGCTGCTGAACCGTGTCACGTGGCTGCTGAACCGTGTCACGTGGCTGGTGAACCGTGTCACGTAGCTGCTGACCCGTGTCACGTGGCTGCTGAACCGTGTCACGTGGCTGCTGACCCGTGTCGCTTGACTGCTGACTGGTGTCAGGTAGCTGCTGAACCGTGTCACGTGGCTGCTGACTGGTGTCACGTGGCTGCTGAACCGTGTCACGTGGCTGCTGACTGGTGTCACGTGGCTGGTGAACCGTGTCACGTAGCTGCTGAACCGTGTCACGTGGCTGCTGACTGGTGTCACGTGGCTGCTGAACCGTGTCACGTGGCTGCTGAACCGTGTCACGTGGCTGCTGAACCGTGTCACATGGCTGCTGACTGGTGTCACGTGGCTGCTGATTCATGTTACGTGGTCTGCGGCTCGTGTCACGTGGCTGCTAGGTCATGATACTACTGCTTATACTCATTTAACGATAAGTTTTTGTCAGTGTTCTGGCAGGTCTTTCTGAAAGTTCTCCCCGTGAAAAGATGCCGTTGTTTATTCCAGCCACTTCTGACATAAAGTGTTTGATTTGAGCGATGGATTGTGTTTCTAGCGTCTGTTCCGTTTGTTGATAATGCATTTCCAGCAATGTGAAACTATACACTGTTGTAGGCTTCGGCAGTGCTGAAATATGCTCGGACGAGAGTTGCTGAAGCTTAGACGACCACACAACGCTGTCGTTGTCCCGCGGCCCGCCTCACTGGTGTGTGCAGAGTGAATGGCTGAGTGAATTTGCATAAGTCAGGAGGTGTTTCCGCATCACAATGCTAGGTTTATTAGACCCCTGAGGTCACAGTGATAGGCTCTCCTCGAATGGAGCCAGCTTTTTGCTCGACTTCTCAGGAGGGTGCGGTTCGTTCGTTCTGCTGGATTATCATGTAACCTTCGCAATAATTCTCCATTGTCAGTACCGCCGACGTTCACACTCACTGTCGGGATGACTCTTCAATTTACAAGTTACCAAGGTCACATTATCAAAACATCTACCCTATGTTAAGTAGCCTTTCATATTAAGTATTTCATATAATTCCTCATATTAAGTACCCTCTACCTCCCGTTACGGTATTTCATGTCAATTTGGTATATTGTTTTCACACTTTGTGTGATGCAATGCATGCCACTATGGCTCTTGGATTTTGAATGTCGTGGTTCCATTTAGTTTGCAGCGCCATGAGACGGCTCGGGATCGGTAGCCGACCTACTACCCTGACTCCGTCAGGAGCTAAGCGGATCAGCCCAGCACTGGCACCAGACCACTGGGCAGCGGTGCTCCCAGCAGTACCTGACAAGCTTCCTCAAATGCTTGTTTTCAGTCAGTTTGGTTTTATATTTAATACTCAGAATTTGTACCAGCCGCAACTAAATTCGGAACCGATTTTCACCCTTGTATTCTTATTACTTTTAATGCAGAACAGTTGCCTGTACATTAAATATTCGTGCAAATCCAACTACAATTTAATAATGAAATAGCAAAGTTCTTTTACTTTCACAACTATTTTGCATGTCTAGATACTCCTCTCACGCAATACTTGTTTATGGAGTTTTGACTTTCGGACGCGGCGGGAAACGGTAAATTATCATTACCCAACCGTGTCCACAAGAGCAGTGGCCAAACCATGATGTCACTTCCCAGCCATGACGTAACATCGGCTCGCCTCGTCATCGGCAGTCACTAGAGCGGAAGGGCGTCACCAGCCGGCAGCTGCTGCTCACCAGCCGGCAGCTGCCGTTCGCCAGGCGGGAGCTGCCGGCTTGCCAGCCGCCCTGGTCACGTTTGATGTGGTACTCGCAAGTCGGTGACGTCACCGGCACCTGCGTCACCAGATCTGGCGCGTCGGCCACGCCGAATCGATCATGATCGGCTCTCATGTTCCGGGTGTGGGGAGATTGAGCGCGCACTCGTCGGCGAATCCGATGGTCCATGCTGTGCTCTCCGTCGGGCGGGTCACAGCGTTCTCCACGCGGTCGTCGAAGGTGCAATCGTCCGATCGTCGATGAACACGCGGTCGTCGAAGTCGACGCTGCAGTTGCCGGCTCGCGTCGCGTTCGACCCGCGACCCGCCGCCGGCGCGGCCGCCGAAGTTGCCAATCCACCTGCAGCCACCAACGACGACCGCCGCTTCCGGCCGGCCGGCGGAAAATGTATTTGGGAATCAGCTGGGTTTTCCCGCCCCGCGTCGATGTCGACGCGGGGCGGATCATACGAGGTGCCGCTCCAGCCACTGTCCGACCCCTTATCGGAAGTTCGGTGTCTTCAATGTGGCATGGTATTCAGGGCGGTGATTAGGGTCAGTGATCCAGGGGCGGTGAGTTTGGGACGGAGCCATTTGATCCCATGTAAAAATGATTGTGGTGACGGTTATACGTTCACCTTCATCTTGGGCATTCATTACCTGCTTATATTACGATCGATGTGGGAGGATTCAAAGTGTAAGTCTTCTGAAAGCTATGTCGCTAAATCAGCAATACACGGACTGCTTCATACGATTGTAACTAGAACGGATGATGGACATGCAGGTTGATTTGTCGTCTAATATTTCTTCATAGGAAGTAAAGGATGACTGATCATTCGTGTATTAAACGTTAACAACCGCTAAAATCCTAAGAGGATGAGAGAAGTGCCCATAAATGCTACCAGCAAAAAACCAAGCATATTAGGCCATACAATCAATTCTGAATCCCGAGGAACTGATGGTCCCTAACACTGATCTCCAGTCAACAAGCTAATCCCTTACATTCGCAAGTACATAAGCTTTGGAGATTGTCTTTCACCTTTAATTATTTTCTTTGAATTACAATGCGTACATGACACTTCGCTCAACTTGAGAATGATGAGCTCGGAGACGTAGGAACGAGAGGAGTCCCCGCCCGACCGCCACTTCTCGCAATCTTCACTAGTTCACAGTACAAAATAGCGTTTGCACTCTCTACTTTTGACTAGTGTTGGAATCCTTTCATTCAATGGATCCATCACCTCCCAGCAGATGCCACCCACCATCCAGCATCATGAGGCTGAAGCTCCATTTCAGCCACTGACCGGCGCGTTCCCGGACTGGCGCCGGGCTGCTTTCAGCACTACATGTGACATCTATCGGACGTGTTTTAAAACGTATCCCAGGAGGCTCTGTGTTGTCTGTACAGGTGGCAGCACCATGAAACGATTCGGAACGCAACGAGGCTACATGTCGCAATGCAAGAGGTCGTCTGTAAGATAAAATGCGACTATATGGACTATGGTGCTTTCACTACAAATGGCATCCGGCATGGATGCCATGATTGCGAACAACCGCAACAAGTGAGGATCGTAAGGGGTAATTGTCAACATGGCAGCCTGTATGACTAAAATCGAAACAGGGCTGGATATCTCTCAATAATCCTGGCGGTTCTAGTCCCATTGTCATTGCCATTGTCGGTCGCCACGGCCGGCACGGTGAACTACGTGGCTGCTGTTGGTACCTGGGTCCAGGTTTATTGCGTGCATGCAATTGCGCCCACTTAACCATGAACCGACATAATTTACCGCTGTACGCCATCGACCCGGATGAAGTCGCCTGGATGAATCCCGCCGGTCTTTCCGAGTTGTGTTAGATTCGGTCATGAAGCCGCTGCCGACGCCGACCGCACGGCACGCTCCGTCCCAACTGCAAAAGTTGTCGTCCGATACTGGCCAGAACAGCGGCGACCGCAAATTCGCCAATCGTGCTGCAAAGCGGAAAACTTGACAAGCTGTTCGGTGCCGAATGGCTGGGCGCCGACACTGGGCCCGGTGCCAAATTGCTCCCGTGACATCTATGGCCCGAGGCGCGCGCCGCAAAATCCCACACAGCCGGAGCGTGCGACAAAACCGCCATTCAGCTGATTGGCCAGCTGGCAAAACTCATTTTGCAGCAACCATTGAGCCGGCCGACGACGACTAGCGCGAATATAAAGCTGTCGCCGCGACTGCTCTTCGTTCGGCACGGCGCCCTGAAAGGCGCGTGGATTAGCGCCGCCGACGATCATTACCGCTGTCATTGCCGACGGCGATAACTCTGGAGCCTCGTCGACGCCACCAAATTGAAATCCAGTCCAAGTGCGGGCAAAAAGATGTCTTCGGTCGGTGGGACTTGGGAGAGCTCGGGGCTGGCTGTCGGCGATTGGCTCGGACGATGCTGACCAATTAGCAGCTCTCCCGATTCTACCACCTCCGGCCGACCAATCAGCAGATGGCATCATGTGCCAGCTCGGCTCTCCGAACATCCGAACTGCCGTGCGATCCGGCCCGGAGCTGGCAGCAGATCTTCGACGCTTCTGCAGGCGCTCTTCTTCGTAAACGAAGCAATAGAATGCCGATAAACGACGCTCCAAATTAGCAATGTTTTCCTAGAGTTTTATTGAACATGCTTTCACCATATACCCGAAGGAATATAGTTCAGTTCCATGGAAACAGCATGCATCTCACCACATTGTTCGGCGTTCGAAAATCTTTTGAGGACAACTTAATTCTACAACTATTTACCGGGTGGCTTTACTTTAATCAGGTTCAACGGCGACAAAGCTTGCTTCGCAGTCCTGGAGCAAAGCACCTCATCCGGAAGTGGGGATGTGGAGAGAAGCTCGTCCGGAGACGCCGGTCGGACAGGTTCTCGTTGGCCAGATCCAGTAATGGAAAAAGCTGGTGAGACATAAATCTCGAAACGCCCGTTCCTCGCCATTGATCACTTTCCTATGATCAAATTTTCGTCATGTTAAATTATGGCAGTTTGACTGATTTTCATCGGATATAGTCTCTTACGCTAAACGTACCGCATAACCAATTTTGGATGCCTCCAAATTATTTCAGTTCAAATTGTTGTACCTATTACCAAATTATTGTAAGACTTAATTCTCATCTTATAAGTTCTTCCACGACTATTTTGCTTGGAACAAAACACCTCATCCGGAAAAACGGACGTGGATAGTATGGAAGTGCTTCAGGAGTGTAGCATTAGGCGAATGCCATTCCGTTGTAAACCCGAGATTGGATAAGGGAAGGTTCTGTGACTGTAACCTGCCAGATATGTCGAAGGTGAGCCGGATAACATCAGTCCGGGAGACGATCAGATCTACCAGAATTCAGCGGTTCTAGAATCTATAAATTCGAGTCTAGTCGCACGATAATTCATCCGACGAGAATCAGATCGTATGATAATATGACAGTACACAAATTTGTGAGACATAATTATTTTTCATGAGATAATTTTGCCATGCGGTAGCTCAGTGGTACGAGAACCAGTTCGCACGTGAAATGGACTACCTGCTAATATAATCACATAAGCCTATCCGCCTATAATGATGGCGTAAGATAATTTTGCCACAACGGAATTTAGTCCTACGAGTTCCATCTGAGAATAATTGCAGTACGAGGATTTGGCAGGACGACAGTACGTGGATTTCCTCCGTGAGACTTTGGTCGTGCGACAATTTGTGTTACATTAATTGTTATGCGATATGTTGTATTACAATAATTATCGGCTACAGGCAGTTTCCATTATGAGAATTACACAGTTCGTGAAGATTGCGTTTCAAGGGAGAATTCGTTGCGGATAATGTCATCGACACTTAAATCACGACCGTCTAGACAGTGTGGCAAGCCTCTCTCTCTAATTGCCAGCTGACCTTTAGACAAACTATAAATACATACTGCAGCTCATCCTTGCATACCCAAACCAGCATATTGGTGCGCTTCGAGCTGCCTCCGGATACTTCTAGGCAGAGCTTTAGGCTGGAGGCGATCCTAGTCCCGGCGTGTATCGCCTTCTGCACTCTTCCAGTCTGGTGTGGGATAGGATAGTCCCGCCCCAGGCGGCACGGTGGCTCAGGTGGTAGGGTGTGGGCGATGGTGAGCCCCAGCATCTTTGCGAATGGTGAGTTGTTTTGGAGGTGACTATCAATGTGGTGTTGGTTGGATGTGGCTTTCTTGACGGATTTGGCCGTGCCGACAGTGAGTGGGATTGTTTTATTATGATTTGTTTTCAAGAAGCTAGATATGAAGTAGGGCTGGGTAGCGAAGATGATCTTCTCATGCCGGGATTTCGGAACATAACAGTCATCAGGAGGTGCATTCTAGCATTTGGGTGTTGTCGACATTGTAGATGTCCGTATGGGATGATAGGATGGCAGGTTAGTCGTGGAGATGCTAAGGAGCAAGGGGCCGGCAAGGGATCCCCGAGGGACACTACGGGATAGCGAAGGCCATACAGAGCCATGCAGAACCCTCACCACCTTTCGCTGGTCAGTAAGGTAGCTATGGAACCACCTCGTGTCGACGCCGTACCACTACAGCTTACGCAGGACACCATGAGCGATGCTGTCGAATGCTCCACTCAGGTTGCTGGAGATAACCGAGGCGATGTGGCCAGTGCCGATGTGACGTGTTATCCACTGGGCAGCGTCCATCAAAGCGTCCTCCGTCGAATGACACGACCTGTAGGCATACTGGGAGGAACCGAGCATGTGATTAGTAACAAGATAAGAAGACAGCTAAGTAAAGCACACCTTTCTGCCTAATTTCGGCACGATTGGCCATCTAGGGATAGAGTGGAAATACTACTAGCCATCACGATGAATATTATATGTAAGTAGCGAGCATTGCGAGGCCCGGATGTGTTGTTAGGTTAAGCCACACTATTAGTTAATAGCTAAGCGAGGGATATTTGAGGCTACCTCCCTGCACAATATTATTTAATCCATTTTGAACACGATCAAGCAGTGAGTTAAGCGGCTACTCCGGAGACATACGATGGGTTTTTGAATTTTCCCCTCCCCACTGGCAGTTCAAGGGCTGAAGGCGCGAGTGTTGGCTTGTATGCTTTTGAAAGGTATTTGCCCTTCCAGTGCTAAATTGTGCCCCTCCTAATGCTAAGTTTACCCACCGAAAATTCAGTCGGAAAAGTTAAGGCCGTAGCCTTCGTTTCTCCTACCAGCATTTTTTTTTCGAGAGGAAAGATATGTTACAAACTTCACTTCAGCCTAAGTTTTTTTTCATCAATATACATGATGTGCATAGCAAATCGGCTTCATAAAATGATACCATGGTCAAAAGGCATCATTTCGAGATTTGCAGGAGCCCGTTCGCATAGCCATTTTAGAAACGATGCGCATTTTTGAAGACTAAATCTTTGTTATCTTTAACCCTATCCTCTAATGTTTATTCTCTCTTTCGTGTTTTGTATTACTTAATTTCGCAATTCGCATTCTCGGAAGCCATGTGGATGAGCACCTAGATGTACCTGGACGCATAATTAGGGTATTATAATGATATGGCATCAATTGCATGATTGGTATAGTTTCCCATACACTTTCCCATGCATCGCAGTTGAGTATGCGTGAACAAGTAATTCCAAATCCTTTCATTTGGTTGCTACCTTATTAAGGCTTGACGAGAAGTGGACTGACTACGAACATACGGCTCTGTAATGGAATCGGTTACGATCCCATCTCCGTGCCTCCTGATTGGGCTGATATCGTCCCGTCCGTTATGAGTGCAGCATCTGAGTAAATTAGGCGGCAATCTCGCCCGTAGGCGAACCCAGACCTGGTGGACGAGTATCGAACCCAGACCTGGTGGACGAGTATCGAACCCAGACCTGGTGGACGAGTATCGAACCCCGACCCGGTGGACGAGTATCGAACCCGGCCCGGTGGACGAGTATCGAATCCCGGCCCGGTGTACGAGTATCAAACCCCGACCCGGTGGACGAGTATCGAACCCCGACCCGGTGGACGAGTATCGAATCCCGGCCCGATGTACGAGTATCAAACCCCGACCCGGTGGACGAGTATCAAACCCCGACCCGGTGGACGAGTATCGAACCCCGACCCGGTGGACGAGTATCGAATCCCGGCCCGATGTACGAGTATCGAACCCCGACCCGGTGGACGAGTATCGAACCCCGACCCGGTGGACGAGCATCGAACCCCGACCCGGTGGACGAGTATCGAACCCCGACCCGGTGGACGAGTATCGAATCCCGGCCCGATGTACGAGTATCAAACCCCGACCCGGTGGACGAGTATCAAACCCCGACCCGGTGGACGAGTATCGAACCCCGACCCGGTGGACGAGTATCGAATCCCGGCCCGATGTACGAGTATCGAACCCCGACCCGGTGGACGAGTATCGAACCCCGACCCGGTGGACGAGTATCGAACCCCGACCCGGTGGACGAGTATCGAACCCCGACCCGGTGGACGAGTATCGAACCCCGACCCGGTGGACGAGTATCGAATCCCGGCCCGATGTACGAGTATCGAACCCCGACCCGGTGGACGAGTATCGAACCCAGACCTGGTGGACGAGTATCGAATCCCGGCCCGATGTACGAGTATCGAACCCCGACCCGGTCGGCGATTATGCAATATCTAGCTGCATGGCTCACATAGCGCGGCGCTATATCGTTGTATTCGGTGCTTCTCACGACCGTTGAGGACCTCGGCCGTCTTGGCTGGCATTTCTGCCGCCGTGGACCTTTGCCAGTCTGACTGGCGTTCCGCCGCTGGTGTGCGGGTTACGCAGTGGTCGGTCGACCTCGGTATTCCACAGTCGTGCGCGCGTGTCCGTCAAATGTTCCAACTCATTAGGCAGGCGCCTTGCACGGCATATCGGCGCGGTCGACCCGACCCGCCGTCCGTCATAAGTCAGCAGCAAACGGCGTCGATTGATGGCTACTACTGGGCAGTCGGCAGTGCTGGTCGGCGTCGCTGGTCGGCAGCGCTGGTCGGCAGCGCTGGTCGGCAGCGCTGGTCGGCAGCGCTGGCCGGTATTGCTGGTATGGGGGGTATATATTGCTTGCTAGTCGGAATTATTGGTCGCTATTGCTGGTCGGTATTGCCAGTCAGTATCGCTGTTCGACATTACTGGTCAGCATCACAGGTCTGTATTGCTGGTCGTTATCGCTGGTCGGCATTGTTGGTCGATTTTGCCAGCCAGTATTGCTGGTCGGTATTGCTGGTCGTTATTGCTTGTCGGTATAGCTGGTCGGTATCACTGGTCGGCGTCCCAGGTCTGTATCACTGATCTGCATCGCTGGTCGGCGCCCCTGGTCGGTAGACGGTCCGGCATCTATTCGGCGCCGGGTGGTCTTCATCGCCGGCGTTGCGGTGATTGCCGCAGTGCCAATGGATGCTGCGCGGGAGCGGCTGCCAACTCGTTAGCACCGATCTCGGCCGCGGCCAAGACAGGCCCAGTCTCTATTCCCCTCCCCTGTCCTCCTCTGTCCTCCCCTGTCCTCCAGCGAAAGTGGTTCGTCGCGTTTCGCTTCGACAGTTCCCCCACTGAGATCGTGCTACTCCAAATGGAGACGCGTGTCTTTGCGTCAGGATAAAAGGCCCACTCGCAAACCGAATGAGCACATATCCGTCCTAGAAGTTCGACATGCATTTGTGGAGGCGGCCCATTGACATTGCTTCGACTGTAGCAGTGAAAAGCTGGTGCACTCCATCTCTGCTATGGACACCTTCGTCACATAATTGAGAAGAAACGGACGTAAGTTAGGGTGAACTAATGCTAGATTCAAAGGACTGAAACTGAACTATAGCAGCAACGGCATTCACCTCAGCGCCTCACGTCATATGAGTTGCCGAAGTGGCCAGTAGCAGCTGTCGACGATGTTACTCGACATGGACAAGCTGCCGCTGTCCGAGTGTGGCGTGCTTCGTGTTAAAGCTGCGCTGCCGTTCATGTCATGTCAGACGCCGGCGGTGACAGTGACCGGGAAAATGCCGCTCCGATTTGCGCGAGCTTCCGAGCCGCTGGCGTTCCAGACAAGTGTTTCAGTCTGCCGGATGCAAGCATTACGCAGCGACCGAAATGAATATGTTGCTTGATGTAAGAGCAGATGTGCACTAAGTCCAGTACTCCACTACACGGAGTACGACGGGAACGAAGTAGGAGCTGAATCTTTTTCCCGCTTGACGCAAGAACAAGGGCGTTCAAGTTCAGTACCACACTGGATATAATGAGCTTTGCTTTTTGTCGAGAAATAATGTGCTCAGCGTCTCAATTGTTCAGCTGAAATCTTGTATGCATTACGCTCGGTGTGCACTATTTTGTCCTGAAAGGAATTCATCCTTCAGCAACAATTCCATCCTTCAGTCCACAATGTCGCGCATAAATTCTGCCTCAAGCTGCTACTGCAACCAAATCTGTTACAAAGTTCTGACCTCTAGCCACGCTTTGACTGACATGTGGCCCGACCTTTGTGTTTTAGGCCGGGTTCAACAGATCGACATCACCGGTATGGTGGGCGACGTGGTGCGGTTGCCGTGTGAAATAGACGAAAACAAATGTGGCGAGGTGCACAACATACAATGGTACCGTGGGGACGGAGATACACGAGTCTTCATCTACTCGGAACTGGCTGGCGTCGACACCAGCGAGAACATGCTCCAGGGCAGGTGAGACGGAGCGCTAGAAGGAACAGGCTTCGAGAATGGGAAGGAGTGGAGCAGAAACATTTCTGGCAGGTGAGTAGTGCAAATATATTTATCTGGCGAGGTGAAAATTATAAAGAACATACAGGTCAGCTGAGGAGAACACAGATCTTATTTCAGAACAGGTGAGGATTGGCAGAAGCATATGGTGTGGTGTATGGTAGGTACAAGGATCATTATTGAATGATACTGCTACTTGTGTTTACATACGTCATGATTCACCGCTGTCGCTTCCTATCCGCCAGCTCATAAATATAACCCGCTACATTTGATTACTGCCAAGTCCACTTTTCACTACAAGAATGACGGATTTTTGTCCTGACAGGTTTGCTTCACCAGTCTCCTATTGCTGTTTAGCTTTAAGAGATTGTTTTTACCACACCATGAGGCCATGTTGACAATGATAGCGCTTTCGCTTGAATATATTATTTTTTTTTTGCAGAGGCTACTATGAATATACCAAGGGGTCATCTCTGACGGAACTGGAGATTCGGGAGCTGCGTGCGGACGACGAGAGTCTCTACAAGTGCGAGCTGACGTACCTGGAGGTGCGAGACGGCTGCGCTGTCATCCAGTTCGTCAACCTCACCACACTTGGTCAGTGGAGACGTCGAAATGCCGTACCGTCATACAGCTCGTCAACCTCAACACACTTTGTTAGTGGGGATGTTGAACCGCTGCACCGTCATCTAATTCGTCAACCTTACCACACTTGGTCAGTGGAGATGTCGAACAGCTCCACGGTCATCCAAGCTAGCCAGCCCATGATACTATGTTAGTGGAGGTGTTGAATCATTATGCCATTCAGTTCGTCGCCCTCACCGCACCTGGCTATTGTAGGTGTACCACTGCATCGTCGGCCAGCTCATCACCTCGACACACTGAAACATTGGAGGTGTTCAACTGCTGCATGTTCCTGCCCGTCAACTCCATCACACTAGGCTGTTCATGGAACACATCACTCGGACATGCTAGTCAGCTTAGCCTGTCCAGCATGTCCAACGGGGCCATTTCGATGCTGTATATATACCTGCTGGTCCGACATCCAGCTGCATACAATGTTGCAGGCTGAAAAGCAAGGCGCAATATCGGCACAATTGCCAGTGTTGCTTCATAGAGTGAATGTGAATGTGCTATTTTATGGAGTGTATGCGAATGATTTCACAAAGCGGATCTGACATTTACTACTGTGGCACTCAACCCAACTGTTTGCAATGCCTATGCTGTTTGAATCCTCTAGACGCCACCTTGTTCTCCAGAGTTGAGCATTTAGCTCTCTCACACCACTAATTACTTATAGTTGTACCCCGCAATGTTTTCAGAACGAAGATGGTAATGAAGTGTTAACGTAGGAGGACATGTGACTCCCTATTAGCATTCTTATTATTCGTCTGGCGCCTACGATTGAAACATTGAGCATCTATTCTTTGTGCCGACTATCAAACAATTTACCATTGCTTACGCACGAACCATATGGATGCGATTAAAGCTCGGGATAATTCGTTATATGAAGATATATCATATTTACAGCCGAGCTGGAGGGTGTGCGCATCCTGCTGGGTGTCCATATGTCAGCACGTGGCCGGTTTCTGTCCACAGCCAAGCCGGAGGATGTGCGCATCCTGCTGGGTGTCCATATGTCAGTACTTGGCTGGTTTCCGTCCACAGCCAAGCCTGAGGATGTGCGCATCCTGCTGGGTATCCATATGTCAGCACGTGGCCGGTTTCTGTCCACAGCCAAGCCGGAGGGTGTGCGCATCCTGCTGGGTGTCCATATGTCAGCACGTGGCCGGTTTCTGTCCTCAGCCAAGCCGGAGGGTGTGCGCATCCTGCTGGATGACGGCACCGAGGTGCAGCACGGCTCCACCATTGGGCCGTACGAGGAGGACAGCCAGCTGGTGTTGCGCTGCGAGTCGGCTGGTGGCAAGCCGGCCGCCTCGGTCACATGGTGGAACGGCACCGTCAACATGGGAGGTCAGTGTGGCACGCACGTGAGCACGCACACCCGCACGCACACCAGCCCACACATGTTTACGTCTGCATGTTGACGTTGCCAAAGACTCGGCGCACAACCGGGTAATATCCATGCATGCATCTCCGTATGGATTCCTGCCTACCATCATGGAGCAAAAATCGTAAAATAAATCGCTGTTTAAAATTGAACGTAAAATTACTTGAATAGTGGCAGTTATCAGCCACATCGCACAACTATGCTGCAGAACCCACAAGCGTTGACCCCTGATCAATTATTGATGGTAATCTCCAGAGGCGAATCTGAGCACAAGACGGTTTTGTTTCGCATTATTTTGCATTGCATGCAACATCGTGCTCTACCTACAGGATGGCCGTGCTGCAATGGATACGGCTGGTGACAAGACGGCATACCCAGACTGCTGATATATGCACATGCACCCCGGTCTTAATTAACCCGCGCCGTCTTCCGGTCAAATCCTCCCACGCCGTCTCGGGGGGTTGGGGGGGTGAAAACCCCCTATCAAATCCAAACTAAGCATCGCAAGAAAGCGAAAGTGGCGTCATCGGAAAGCGCTGGACGAGTAGGGTCCGGGTCCACCCCCAAAATAATTTGCCCCCAAAAAGTGACGTCACCAGGGGCTAGACTTTCACGACTTTTCACGACTTCCGTTATGTTTTTGACTGGGGAGTTAATTTTGGGGGATAAATGAAAACAATTTTATTTAGAATGAGAAGAGGACAGCGAAATTGACCAGTGCTATAATTTTGTTTTGCCCCAAAAAATACAAATTATTATTTTTTTTCAAAATTTCAAAATTTGGGGTTTTCAAGTTTTCTTTAATTTTCCTTTTCCAATGAGTAGAGCAGACCGAGAAACGTTGTTGGAAGTCAACTTGCCCTAATAAAACATCCTTACTCTAGCCAGAATCCTGTATTTGAACTGTTATTTGGCAAATACGCAAAATTTATATGTAGTCAAAAACAAAAAAGTGAAAAATTCCACTCGTACGTTTTGTTGCATCCGCAAACATAAACAAACGCTGGAAGTTTCATTAAAATATCTGTATTCGTTAAAGCGTGACGACTGGTTGAACTTTTTTTGGAGGTGACCTCACTTGACCTTGACTAACTCGTTGACCCTAGATGACCTGACCTAAAATTTTTGAATCAGCATGTCAAATTGATGTGGGATAAGGTATGCCAAATTTGGGCGCGCTTCCGCGCGCCGTTCGTCCGCTATCCGATAAAAACCTGAGGGGGGGGGGCGGTTGAAGACCCCCCGAGACGAGACGGGTTAAAGCTGCTCAACGCTTCTGCCAGTCAGATGTGTCAGATGTGTTCTGCCAGTCAGATGTGTCAGATGTGTTCTGCCAGTCAGATGTGTCAGATGTGTTCTGCCAGTCAGATGTGTCAGATGTGTTCTGCCAGTCAGATGTGTCAGATGTGTTCTGCCAGTCAGATGTGTCAGATGTGTTCTGCCAGTCAGATGTGTCAGATGTGTCAGATGTGTCAGATGTGTCAGATGTGTCTCAGATGGCTCATTTAGCTTCTTCGTCCGGACTAAGGGAAGCAGTTCTCTACATTGATGACTATCTAATTATGACTTGAATGATTTCGTTGCTAAGGACGCTAGTTAAAGCGTTGCATTATTGTCAATTTATCACAGAAATTCTTCAATTTAGGACTCTTTCACCCCTCGTGCGCACTAGTTCACATGCATTATTTTAGTGGCTGTCTACACCATCCAACCAATATCGAATGCTTCCAAACATTAATGAACTTCTCAGGATTGCGGAATGCGAAACCATATCTTTCTTTAAAAAATATCGGAAAGGAATGATCCCGGACGCAAACGAAAATCGTTGTTTGAGTTAAGTAAATACAGGGTTAGATGGTTCGGAATTGCACATTAACTGTTGTGTCAGCTGTTGCTATAACAGCTATTGGATAGATGGCTTGGTACTACATATGACATCTTATTGCAAATAAAAGCCATTCATTACGGTTTTCATTCACTGAAACATAAAAACATGTCTACAGAGAGTCATGCATTAATCTTATTTATCTCTCTAAACATTACAAGTGTGGAGCATATGAGGTCAACATGCCATGCTGGCAAAATCGCACATCCTAGCTCCTGATAAGTTGACGAGTTGAAGTACTCGTGTTTTCTTCTGACCATCAATGCATGTAAATTATATGCTTTTAATAGAAGTTTGCTCTCACGAATTATCGAAGTCGGGCCTTTTGACCCTATATCCGTGGCCCCGAAACCTTGCGTTAAGTAACAATTATGTCGTTGTGGTCGGCCGAACTACGCAATTCGAGACACAGCATGCAGGGCAACTTGCCACCTCTAAAGCACCCATCCAATGCGATTTTGTTTCGCCAAAAAGAGAAATCTCGGCTGGACAGTCTGCCGATGGGTGTGGCTGACGTGGGCTGTCGCCTCATCTTCTGAGATGTTAGCTTATGGAAAGTTATTTCCGAGACGGATGCCATCGTGAATAACCTTTTACGAGAGCCCTCTCTCAACAAAAATGGAACTCAATCACCACTTCCAACGCTTCTAACGCGCGCTTAAGTTACCGCCTCAACAGAGACGCTGAAAGCGGGAGCATAAAGCTTTCACGGCGGCCGCCGACGGTGTAAAAAGTCAGCCGTCGAGACCGTTCCCGGTCGGGTGCAGTCGTGGCGGAGATCTTTCGCACGCACGCATAGTTACGTCAATAGTGGAAAATGTGCAGAGTGGGTGGTAAGGACATTGTGTCAAGGGTGGAATATCAGGCTCCATAAGCGTTCACAGCCTGACCGCAGGCTGTGAACGCCGCATGCCTGTCAGGCTGTATGTCTGCCTGTAGAAACGCTGCTAAACGTAGCGCGTATGTAAAGGACAAGCTGGCCACAGCAGACTCGGAACTGATGTGCTTGCCACATATCGGCTGGGCTGACCGCTACTGGATCATAGCACGAGCTGTTCGTACAATAGGAACTGTCGATCTAAAGTAAGCCAACTTCTTCAGGTCAGCTCGTTGTAGAACAGCAAGCAAGCGAAACGTAGCCGTCAAAAGTCAGTTAACAGACTTAGCGCACAATAGTACATACATGACCGGATCGATTTGTTGGCAATATCAGCAGCAAATATTGGTGATCGCATCATCCGTGTGTGTGCCTTACATTGCAGGAGATGCGGGAGCGATTATGTCTGAAGACGGGACGGGGCTGGGCACCAACACGGTGCGTGTGGCGCTCTCCAGACACGACCTCGCCTCCCAGTTTGAGTGCCAGGCGACCAACACCGCAGTGGAGTACCCGCTCCGGAAGAAGGTCTACCTGGACCTGCACGGTAAGGAGCGACCGGGGCGGCCCTGCCGACTTAGCACGTCCCGCTCAACAGGCCGCACCGACGAAACGATCGCAACACATTCAGATCCGATCGAAAGCTAGCACAAAATCAGTGGACGACTTTGGCATGATCAGGCTCTGAAAAGGTTTTAACGGCAGTTTACTGTTGCGGTGTTGATGAATTTCTCGAAAGTATTTCTGGTCGATAGCTGGTTGACAAAAGCAGCGCCACTGACGAAATCAGTATCCTTCCTTGGCGAATGATTACCTCGTATCCGCACATATAGGTTAATATGTGTTGTAGTATTCAAGGGCTTCAGGTTTAAAGTAAGATCAATAAAACCTTAATGTTTACCATTTGGCACACAACGTGTTGCTCTTAACACGCTCCCTGGAGGGCCTCTGAAAATACCTTGCACTTGAGGGGGGGGGGGGCGGATTCCGCTCCCCTAAGATCTCAGCTCCTATGAAGGCTAGAGCAACAAAATTCGCAGCGTGGATGGTAGTGAACTCTATTGTGCGCAAAGTTCATAACCTTAGACCAATATCTTCAAGGTCAAATGAGGTCAAAATTGCAAAATTGTATGGTTTTGCGTGGCTTGGCTTGTCATTGTTATGGATCGCTGTGATTGTGTTTAAATGCTCCAAAATTGGCATTAATGATGCTTTGGACATTACTAATGATGCAACAGAGATGTCAGATCCGCCATTTGACCTCAGGTCACCTATATAGGAACACTTTATTTGGTCATTACCTGCTCCAGTTACCGGAACCGGGTTCCCAACCAGACTGCTCCGTTGGGCGGCTCGGCACAATCGGCTTCGCAAAGAAAGGAGTGAAATACATGAATGAAGTATGCAAACGTTTAGGCACACAATGACAAACAGTAGATTTCGGGATGTGTAGGAAGTAACATGTAAAGTGACATCAATCGCATGACAGTCATTTGCATTTATGACACATTCCAGTTGACCAAGTTTGGTTCCATTATCCTGTCATGAACTTGACCTGACCTCGGCGACCTAACATGGCTTCTAAATTATATAGCATAACAATATGCATCAAACAAGTCGCTAGTGTTGTCAAGAACACTTGCCTTTTGCCAACATACGAGAAGCGCATCAGCGCGCCGATTTCTGTAGTCTGGAGCTGCCAATTGTTTTTACTTTAACAGCCCCTAACTTGAAAACGTTTCGGCCAATTTTCATTTGTCTTGCTTTAAACAATGCGCCGGTCATTTCTAAATAGGTACGTACAAAACTGACATATATTGACCGATACAATATAGAGTTATGTACGAAAAAATCGGAGGGGTTGGCGGATTTCGCCATCCCCCTCCAGGGCATATGTTAACCTGTCATGAACTTGACCTGACTTAACCTCGGTGATTTGACATGACTTTGAAACAATGTAGCGTGACAATGTACATCAAACAAGTCGCTAGTTTTGCCAAGAACACTTCCTTTTTGTTAATATAGCTCATCAGCGCCTATATTTGTGGTCTGGCGCTGATAATGTTTTATTTTTATTTTAGCGCCCCTTAACTCGAAAAATGTTCCGTCGATTTTAGTTTTTCTTACTTTAAGCAACGTGCCGGTCATTTATTAGCAGGTACACAAACAATGCCGCATATCGGCCGGTAAAATCTGGAGTTATCTACGAAAAACCGGAGGGGTGGGTGGATTTCGCCCCCCTCCTCCAGGGCGCTTGTTAATGCCTCGGGTTGGGCTCAAATGAAGCAACCTGCCAGGAACCCTTCGCCAACAATCGATGTGTTTTCTGCACTACCTGCAATTATTGCCAATCAGAGTTCTGCACTTAGGTCAGGGCAGGATAGAAGAGTTCGAATTAATTTTCCGATGGAAAAACTTCGACGGCACATAACGTGTTGGTATTTAAAGACACCATGCCAGAAATGCACCCAGATTTTCATCAGGTTTCACCGCAGCCGAATGTTATTTGGAACATAAGTTAAATCGCCTGAGACATGGACCAAATCGAATGGGCGATTTAGTCTGTTGAGACTGTTGACCGCGTTCCGAAGTGGCCTCCGTCTGTCACCATTCGCCATTCCCTTCAAAGCTGTAGTGATGGTGCTTGACATTTCGCCACATTTCAGTTCGCCCTCGGACCATTGAGCTCGTCGGACTGGAAGCGCCCGTCGAGGAGGGGACAACGGTGACCTTGACCTGCAAGGTCATGGGAGCTCGACCAGCGGCTAGTATCACCTGGCTGAGGGGAGGTCAAGAACTACAAGAGCAGACTTCCAATACGGATAATATCCAGGTGTGTACATGCATGAGACTCCGGCTTATATTTGCATTCATAATGCAGATACGTATAAGTAAATATGGAATATAAATATACAAATGTGAATATAAGCATATCAACATGAATATGTAAGCATAACGCACTGAAAAATTGTACAAAAAATAATATCAATATGCAGCTTAGGCTATGGCTGACATTCAACTACATGCTTCAGTTGCGGAGAAAATATCCGGGCAGGTCGCTGGTAGTCGCATACCACCAGGTGATTGCGTTTAAGAAATGACGACGTTACGTATTGCATTCTGGAGGCATTCTCACCGTCACGGAATGGTGGAACTGTGGTGTGGATATTATTCTCACTGTCACTGTGTGGGGTAGTCGTGATGTGGAAGGCGTTCTTACCATCAATGAATTGTGTAGCTTTGTTGGAGAAGGTATTCTTGCTGTCACTGAATTGCATAGCTCTGGTGTGTGCATAGCCGTTTCCCTAGCACGTGGTGCACTCCACAGTTGCCAATCAAACCTTGGTGAAGTTAGTAGAGGCTCATTTTGCTCACCACTGGCACAAATACGGGACATGCCACATCGCTGATGAAATCCTTATATGGCAGGGAAGGATGTAGTAAGCATACCACGCGGCCACCTATACCCGTTTGACGTCATGTGCGTTACCTGTGCCAGTAGTCTAACCGTGCCAAGTATATGTCTACTTCTTTTATCACACTGCTGCATTTAAATAAATAGAACTTGTATTCATCCCAGAATGTAAAATGGAGCTTTCAGTTCTGACTGACGATGTCTGTTTTTCCTCCGGCATTCATAGATTGGGGAAATCATCAGCGAGTATGTAAGTGAATGCGTGAGATAACAGGCCCAATATGAAACATCTGTTATCTGTTCAGCCGTCGTACAAACCTACGAAGAACGAAGCTTCCGACTGTTCGAAACTTCGCTGGTCCAACAATTTGCTTGATTCAAACTAATGCTGAGTTGAGGGCAGAGGATCGAGGGCGGAGTTCAGGGGGAGGGGGCTGAGGAGTTGAGGGCGGAGATTTCGGGCGGCAGGGAAGTCCTCCATCGGGAGCAACTGGGATGCGTGTGTAGTGTTACCGTTCTGCTCCATAACGGACACACCGGCCTCTTCCGACAGGAGCCCAGTGTGATGCGTGTAATATGCTACGATCAAGTCTGGCCATAACATATAGCCACCATCAGGGTACCATCTACAAAATATACGGAAGCAGAACCCTGTTCACTGAAGACAATGACAACTGTGAAGAGCATTTTTCAATTGATATTCTAGCCAAAACACTCCTCCCCTGTCATCTCTATGCGGGAAGAAGAGTAGAGTCAGCTCCCCTTGTTCTCCGCTTCTATTGTGAATGTGTATGCCATCGCATAATAACCAATTATCTTTCTTGGGAGGATCACGAGGAGGAATATGGAACAACAACAGTGACGTTCGTTGACGGTATGGAAGCACACATAAAAGTTGTTCAAATTGTCGCCCATGGAAAAAGAGTAATCAGACTCTCGCTGAACTGCAGTGTGCACTGCATAAGGTAACATCTAGATCGTAGAAAGGATAAAGGGACTGAGCATTCACTGTCAGGTAAAAATGCCACCAACTCTAATCCAATGCTAGTGACGCAACTATCCGCCATACTTTGCCGACTAGCTCGAGCTGACCTGACCTGACTTGACCTGACCTCCTGACGTGACCTCGTGCTGCAGCCGGACAAGACCACAGAGACCATCAGTCGGTACACGTTCGCCGCTGAGAGACACCAGAACGGAGAACACATCGTGTGTGTGGCATCCAACTCGGTCATAGAGAACAAGGCCGAGTCGCCTCTACGAGCGCCCGTCGAGGTTCAAGTGCTCTGTGAGTACCGCACACAGTGTGACATTGATAACTATCCATGTATAATGGCAGTTTGTCATGTCTGGTAAACTGCACGCAAAGGCAAGGGTGTGTGGTTTGCAAATGTATTAGATCTATGGAGATTTTCAGGCAGGTTTGTAATAATTCAATGTCATGCTTAATTCAGATACTGATGTAATTTCTATCTCCCTTCCTTCTCTCTCTCTCTCTCTCTCTCTCTCTCTCTCTATATATATATATGTATATATATCGTCGTCTCTTTTCGGACGCGAGAGCCGGACAACTCTTCCATTAATAAATGACCGGCTCTCACGCTTTTGAAAGGTGTCCCAGCGGTAAAGCTTAAGTTGCGCCTACAAGTGCTGCTGGAAATACTCCTGGTGGCTTTGCTGACGATGGTGTGGCTGGTGTTGCAGATGCTCCCGTCGTGATTGTGAGCGCCGACGTGACAACTGTCAACGAGTCCATGGACATCCTGCTGTTGTGCAGCTACGACGCCAACCCCTCCGACCTCACCGCGGTCATATGGTACGTGCGCCACACGTTCTCGCGCCGCTGCAGTTCTCAGCTCTGCCACTCGTACGTTGGGGTCAATGGCAGAAACAATTCCCGGTTAGGATGACTGCTCCTAGGGGTTCTTCAGCTTTGCTTGGCTAAGCGTTGATGCTGGCCAACATTGTGTACAGCATGGCAAAATTGGAAGGTGTATTGCAACTATTGTACCAAGCGGATAATACTTTTATTTTTAAGCTGCACTACAGAGCTGAATAGCTGCTGCCACTGCTAATATGTCCTGCAGGCGGTATTCCCAACTGGTGGTTCCTTAAGCCGACTTCATAAAACCGTGTCCAGAATGAGCACAGTCTGCGGCTCGCATTGCCATTCTTGAATGCACCATTTGGGCCTTCTTTCCGTCCTGAGTGATGCCGGAAGTGTGCTGTGTACCAGCTGTACTACCAGTGTGACCTGGTACAACTGTACTACCAGTGTGACCTGGTGCAACTGTACTACCAGTGTGACCTGGTACAACTGTCCGGCATAAATGCCATGTGTGCACAATGCATTGTCATTAACACATCGTGACAATATGGCTCAGGTAGCTGATCGACAATGTTCTAGCTTTGGTTGCCAATCTCAATACTTAATTTTTGTACTTTGTATAGGTGGCTGTGGAAGTGGCTTTAAGTGGCACTACTAGGTATCCAATACACAGTCTGCCGATGGATTTCTGCTGTTTTAGGCAGTTGTCAGGAAGAATTTGGGCAAGACTAAAGAGACTAATCATCTAATCTGAAGTGTCGTAACTCCCTGGTTTCAGTCTTAATCCCCGACTCTGGTTTTGAATTGTCTGATGCTGTGCACATGCAGCTGTCATGTGTCCATGCAGTGTTGTCTGTGTCGGTTGAGTGGGGCACATGCCCATGTCATTTTATAATAATGTGGGAAACGTTTTCAACCCTGTACATTAGTACTTGATGCGGTCCAGACTGGGAATTGGTCCTCAACTACCGACAGTATTTCACCTACTGTCTCATCGGCGGCATGTCTCATCATTGTCATTTCTGACGTAATCGACATAAATGTGCAATGATAAAGTTATGACTGCGAATTGATGAACGCAATGTTATCAGGGGTCGATTCTATTCAGTCAAACACAATTCAGAGCAGGCGAAATTTTCTCAGGAAGAATTGGGCATTCGCATTGTCAATCATATATTTGGATCGTCACAAAACAAGCACCATAATGTGGTAGAGGCTCGGGCATGTGTACGAACATGTATGCCGAGTTTTGATAAGTGATATCATTAACTAGAGTAGCAACATTTTACGGATCGGTTGAAATATCAACCTTATGCTGATACTTCATGCTCATGGTTTGCATTTAAATTTGCGCTCGCAAAAGCAGCTACCACTGTCCATCCGCACATGGGATAGACTCTCACAACCGGCGTTTTAGCCGATGGAATAAGATGTGGCTGGGCTTGCAGATTAAAACTTGCTCTTTTGTGGCTGCCCTTTGATTGGGCATGCCCGGAACAGATGTCGTTACATTGGCGCCACACGAGCTGAACCGTGGCCTCGCCGACCAGCAGCTGAGGCTACAGCCGCGCGTAGACGGGTCGGCGGGGGGCGGGGCTCGTCCGCTGGAATGAGCCGCGGCCCGTTATGACACTGGTGGACGGGCGGCAACAGCCGCGGGGCGCCGCCGCGGCGTCGGGCAGACCGACGAGCGCGTCAAGCTTACATCAGCTTGTTTGCGCGCCGTTCCCCCGGGAGCTGTCGGCGCCGCGCGCGACGAAACGACGGCGGTTTCTCAGCGGGGCGAGGGTGGGCGTGCGTGTCGCCGTCGCCGCCGCCGCAGCTGCCGACGCCGCCGTCGGTGTCTGCTGTGCGGCCGAATCGTCGACGGCCTGCTCTGCGCCGTCGGCTCCGATCTCAGTCGATCAGCTCCGCAGTTCTGAGCGACTGGCCCCGCTGCTCGCCGGTCGAGTCTGCCGCCGCGGTGAAGACGGCGAAACTGGGACAGCCACTGGAAATGGTGGACGCGTAGCCAGCTGCGTGGGGTTAGACGGTTTCGTCAGAATCTACGTGCAGCCACGTGACGATAGTGTCTCATTTTCTCCTTACGTGGGTGCGGGCACAGGGCAGGAGTGCCACTCATGCCTTGCTTCCGTCCACATAAATGGTACACCAGCGAGTAGGCACTCGTCGATCAATATCTTCCATGTCCGACTGTACTTCGTGCCCGTAACGCATGTTCTGTGCTCGACCAGGCACAAGGACGGTCGGCCGCTGGACGTGACGGACGAGGACCACTTCGAGGGCGGCACGCCAGACCAGCCGTCCCTCCTCATCAAAAACGCCTCCAGGCACGACGCGGGACGCTACCGCTGTGAAGTGGCCAATCGGATTGGCGGAGGTGTGGCCGACAACGAGGCCGTCGTTCACGTCCAGTGTGAGTGCTAGTCTTCACGCTTTTCACGTCCAGCGCGAGTGTTGCTGTTGACACCAAGTGCTTGTCTTACTCTTCTCATTCACCGTGAGTTTCGCTGTTTCCGTGCAGTGCAAAAGCCGCATCCAGTGTAATCGCTTGTCAGCTGTAGTTGTCCCGCTTTCCCTCCAGGTGTGCGACATCCACACCTCTTATGTTTTCCCTCCGAAGTGTGTCGACCAGCACGTTGAATGTTTATTACGTCGTGAGTAATCCCCGTCGCTCTCGCGAGCAGCAAGCGATATGGGCGGATCAAACCTTTATGCCTTTCCCACTTGGATGAAAGCGCGCCGATGTAGCCAATATGACAGATATTGTCAGCCTGGCACTCGCGGCCGACGCTGGCCTGGCACACCACCGAGCCTGGCTCTCGGTGGTATGCCGAACCTGCTCCAGTCGCGCTACAGACGAGATCGAACACTGGCGCGTCCACACAGAGAGAATGTTCAACCGACTTGCCACCGGGGATGCCCTTTAGGAAACGTTTTTGGTGCAAGGTGTAAAATTGATGGTTCGATGAGTATTGAACGGTTGAAGACACTGCGCCTTTTTCTTCTTTACTCACATAGACAAAGCTACAAAGGGCGCTAAGTGCCCCCTGTCGATTGTAGCTAATAAAAGAATGTGGTTGAGATATATGTGAGGTTAGCATCAAGTAGGAACTATTACGTGGTCCGAAGGACATAATTGCTCTCATCAAAAATGGAGCTCAGCAACGTACAAATAACTGTTCTTGTTACATTGGCTATCCATGGGGACCATGAAAATTTGATTCTACATTGCTGCTTGCTTTGTGGAACCGAAACTATCATTTCTTTCAGCAATGGTGACAGCACCTTATTTATGTTCGGGTGATGGCGGAAGACTCCGCCTATTTCGAGACATGATGAAAGACGTCATGTCTTTCGGAAAATGGTGAAAGACATCATCGGTTTTGGGTGCTGCTAAGCTTCCTCTCTTTCGGATATGGATGCGAACTAACGCTGTGTGGGCTCAAGGCGTCATGTCTTTCGAATGACGGTGATGCCATCGCGCCTTTTTCAGCTCAGTCGAATCGCACCTCTGATTAATTTTCTGCCGGAGAACCATTAGCCAACTTTTTATTAGCGCCGAACGAAAGGGACGAATTCATCGATGCGTGATTAAGATGTCACAGTTGCCGAGCTGAAGCTGCTGTTCAGTTGGAACAAATTACCACCAGGAAATGGAAAATTGCGTCCGAAATGACAGACTTCATGATGATAAATTGCCCAGAAATGATTTATTACTCCTTACATATGGTAACTTCGCTGCGAACAATGTACTGTTCCCAAACGACCTACTATGTCGTGTTTATGTCGTTTCAAACAGTGAGGTTTGTGGCGGAATTTCCTCCACTTTTCTTGTGCATCAAGTTATTTATAGTGGCTACGCATTTATTCTCCACGAGCTTCGACGTGGAGGGACTTGCAATCCGGGAACAATTTCTAATTTTATAGTAGCATAATGTGATATGTGGCTGTGGCTTGAGAATTGTAGTTGTCCGCGAACACAGCTGCAGCAGTGTCGCTAAAAACCGAAAGGACCGACACGGGACCGACACAGGACCGACACGGGACCGACACTGGGCCGACACTGGACCGACACTGGACCGACACTGGATCGACACTGGACCGACACTGGACCGACACTAGACCGACACTTAACCAATACGGGACCGACACTGGGCCGACACGGGACCGACACGGGACCGACACTGGGCCGACACTGGACCGACACTGGACCGACACGGGACCGACACTGAGCCGACACTGGACCGACACTGGACCGACACTGGACCGACACTGGACCGACACTGGGCCGACACTAGACCGACACTTAACCAATACGGGACCGACACTGGACCGACACGGGATCGACACGGGACCGACACTGGATCGACACGGGACCGACACGGGACCGACACGGGACCGACACGGGACCGACACTGGACTGACATGTGACCGACACGGAACCTATGCTGGACTAACACGGGAACCGACACTGGATCAATACGGCACCGACACGGGACCGACACAGGACCGACATGGGACCGACACGGGTGCCGACACTGGGCCGACACGGGACAGACACCCCGCTCTGCCGCGCCGCTCGTCTCTGCTCTGCTCTGCCGCCACGCTCTGCTCTGCCGCTGTCTGCCGGCTGTTGGCTCGGCCTTGCTTGACGTCGCGCGCTCCCGCTGCAGTTCCGCCGGACGTGGTGCTCAACATGAGCGCCGACGTGGTGCTGGAGGCGGACGTGGAGGACGTGACGTTCGACTGCCGAGTGGAGGCCGGCGAGCCCGGCCAGCTGGAGCGGGTCAAGTGGTTCCTGGACGGCGACCTGCTGAGGGAGACCGTGCTCTGCAACGCCAGCGACACGGGTGAGCGGCCATCTGCGCCACCCCTGGCGATGGCTGAAGTGACTCACGGTGATGTACTGAGCAGTGCGTCCATGTTACGATGCTTTACTGCGGGTGCACTCCGCAAATTATGCCTGGCGATCCGACGGAGAAGCACCGAATGGTGCGAAATTGGCGCTAAAGCAGTAAAAGTGGCCATCAGGAGTGTTCTATTCATTCTTAATTCAGTCTGCGTTCCTGGGCTATTTCTGAGCTGGGCTGAATTATGACCAGTTCTCCTTGGACCAGGACAAAACTCTCCAGCTGCTACATGTCGTCCTCAAGGGCTTATAGATCGTCTGCGATTTACACACCAATATAGTTGTACGGCCATACTGATAAATAGTTCCGTTGTTTGCCTTCATTGGGCCGGGTTTCGTGAGAGCCCCTCCCTCAGCATTTCCGGGATAGCGACCGAAGGCGAATCTCTGTGCAGATGCAGAGACACGAGGTTGTTAGCAACTTCTTGTGCATTTGCTTTGCATATGTCGTGCGAATTTTACGTCCAAACATCAAAGGTCATTCGTCAGGTGCAGGTAGATGAATGACCTTTGTAGACGAGTGGTGCAGGTTTTATGCATCGTGGAACCTCTATCAGGGGGATGGCCTGCACTTCTCCGAAAAGGGGGTCCATGTGTTAGGCAGAGTGTATGAGCATGTCCTTCAGGGAAACTAGGAAATGGGGTGGGGAGGGATGAAATTGCATTGCCAACTCAGGAATATTCCAATAGTGTCAGCCAAGGCAATAGAAACTCAAAATCAGCAAATAGGGACAGCAGTAGTTCAAGGAGGCAGAGTGATAGTTCATCTAGTGATAGAATAACTCAGTATGAAAAAGCCAAAGGTGGTTATGGAGCATTTGTTAAGTGTATGATGTTTAATGCTCAGAGTATCCGATCCAAATTTGATGAGTTCAAGTGTTATGTTGTTCAGGAGGAACCATATTTTGTTTGGATTACGGAGGCATGGGTCAGTGAAGGGTATTTTGGAGATAACTTGCAGGACTATGAGATCCAGGGATACAATATGTATTCGTGCAATAGGGGTCCAGCAATGAAAGGAGGTGTTGTAATGCTCTATGTGAATAGCTTATTCATTTGGCTTGATGTCACTGTGGGAAAAGGCAACAACAATACTCTGAGGATAGGAGCTTTCTACCGATCAGCAACCCTGCCGCATTCTCAGTATCTGGAGCTTGACAAGGTGATTTGTGAGGAAATCAGAAGAAACTTTCAGAGGAAGTGCCTTATTCTTGGTGACTTTAATCTAAAATGATATGAAAATGCTGGTGTTGGCTCCCCATCATGCAAAATGTTTAGGAAATGTCTTGAAGAGGACCTGTTCTTACACCAGTTTGTATCGGAACCTAGCAGGCATGGCTCATTCTTGGACCTTGTATTCTCGGATTTAAGTGACTTGGTTCAAGACTTGACTGTATGAGAAACTCTGGGAAGAAGTAACCATAACATAGTTAGATTCAAGGCACATGTAGGGGAAATTATTAGGGATAATTTGGTAAAGGTTCCAAATTTCAACAGAGCAGACTTTGATTGTACGAGAGCGGCTTTAAGTGCCATCAGATGGGTAGAAGAATTCTCCAATTTAAAGGCCTGTGAAATGTTGGAAAAGTTCAAATATTACTCGAAGGAAATTCAGATTAGACATGTCCTCCAAAAGCAAAGACGCAAAAGAAGGGTAGGAAAGCCAGCATGGCTTACACCAGACTTGATAAAAGTAATTAAGGCTAAGAAAACTGCATTTAGAGTGTTTAAAGAAGCCTCAAATGTCGTTAATCTAAAGGCGTATCGAAAAGCTAGAGACACTGTGAAGCAAAAATCCAAGGCAGCAAAGCAAGCAAAAGAACTGGATTTAGCTAGAAACTGTAATAGGGACCGTAAGAAGTTCTTTAGTTTCTACAAGCTGAGGAAAGTTTCTAGCACAATTGGTCAACTGGAAGTAAACGGCACTACATTAGGTGAGGATAGTGAGATTGTTGAGGAGCTGAGCAAGCAGTTTAAATCAGTGTTTACATTGGAAGATATGACCAATCTGCCGACCGTACACCATAGTTCAGTGACATGTGATCTGATAAATGATGTAGATTTCATTGTTAGTGATGTTGTTTACAATCATATCAGGAAAATAAAGCCAAACAAGGCAGCAGGACCTGATGAAATTTATGCTAGGGTATTGCGGGAAACTGAAAAGGGACTGGCATTTCCACTTAGTATAATACTTTGTAGATAAGTTTTACAAAATGAAATTCCAACCGATTAGAAAAGGGCAAATGTAGGTCCTATTTTCAAGAAGAGAGAAAGGGGGAAAGTTGAAAACTATAGGCCAGTAGGTCTCACATCCCTAGTCTGCAAGGTACTCGAATCAATTATCAAGGATAGAATAGTTAGTTATCTTGAAGGTAACAGATTGATTCAAGATACTCAACATGGGTTTAGAAAAGGACGATCGTGTCTCACAAATCTCTTGGACTTTTTTAACTTCGCCACAGAATAATCTGATCAGGGAAATCAGGTTGATGTACCATATCTTGACTTTAGTAAGGCCTTTAACAAGGTATCCCATAAACGGTTAATGATACAGCTTCAGTCCCATGGTATTGCAGGTAGCATCTTAAAATGGATAGAGTTGTGGCATTCAGATAGACAGCAAAGAGTAATGCTCAATGGTATAAGGTCATCATGGCAAAATGTTCTTAGTGGAGTCCCTCAGGGGTCAGTACTTGGGCCACTACTGTTCATTATATTTGTAAATAACATTGAAATTGGCCTAAGCAGTAAAGTTTTGAAATTTGCGAATGATTTGAAGGTCTTTAGGGCAATAACAGGTCAAAATGAGCATATCTCGCTGCAAACAGACTTAGACGAACTTGTGAAGTGGTCCGAAGAATGGCAAAGGAAATTTATTTTTGATAAGTGCAAAATCATACATGTAGGTAAGAAGCATATGAAGGCTCCATACTTGATGGGTGGCCAAGTGCTATCAGTGACTCAACAGGAGAAGGATTTAGGTGTTATTCTAAACACGAAATTGGACGCATCAGAACAGACCAAGGAAGCCAGGAAGAAGGCACTGAGAATGCTTGGGGCAATCAATAGGAATGTATCATACAGAAGCGAGGAAGTCATCAGGAAGCTTTACTGTGCATATGTCAGGCCACATTTGCAATACTGCATCCAAGCTTGGTCTCCTAGCTATGAAAAAGATTGTTGGCTTGTAGAGAGAGTACAAAAGAGGGCTACAAAAATGGTTAATGGCATAAGCAACCTGGCATATGGGGAAAGATTGAAGAACTTAAATATGTTTTCACTTAGATATATAAGGCTGAGAGGAGATCTCATCGAAGTCTTTAAATTTGTCCATGGTCTGGAGAGGGGATATCTTGGGAAAATGTTTGAATTGAACAGAAATGAAGCAGAGGTCATAAATTCAAAATTAAAGTTCACCACAGCAGAACAAGGTTAAGGCAGACTTTCTTCATCAACAAGGTAGTAGAACACTGGAACCAGCTGGCAGAAAACATTGTCAGTAGCAGCACATGGAACACCTTTAAAAACAGCATAGACAATCATAAGAATAGAGGGAATGTTTTTCAGTATTACAGGGAGGGCTGATTGACAGTTTTGGTGGGCAACTGGTTCAGTGTACAGAGTGCAACCAAGAAGGGCCCTTGTGACTCATAATTGCACAAATCTTTTATGTTTTCATGTCTTTATCAGGGACGCATGAAAGTGAGCACTGTTCCAAAATCTGCCAAGTGCCTCCATTCGGAGTAACTGTAGCACATACACATCAAACTCAGATCATGCAATTCGTTCATCAATACGAACAATCCACTATCTCGGTATTTTAATTATGGTCAAGGTTACTGACCTGACGGGTAAATTTTCGCGCTTCGCTATAGTAGTGAGCGGGAAATTTTGAATTTGGCGGTACCTTTAGCGCGGGAAATGATGAAGACCAAGTAATGATCATTCTGGAGTGTGCCATGTGCCAAAGGATTATGACATCAGGTCAGATCAAGTATCATGTATATTCTACACATTGCCATTATATTGTTTTGTACACAACATTGCTGTTCCTTGTGGAATTATATTTGAATTCGGTTTCATTGCCGTCCACATCCTGTGACATAATACTGGATGCCAACCATGATCCGAGATGACCTGATGCCGCATGATCTGAATTTCTTTGACTGTTTTTGAACCAACTTCGTGCGAGGTGACCTTGTTTGATTTCATCTAACCTTCCTCTGTAGTTACTTTCCAAACAGTGTGCAGTTTGGTGAAGGCTAAAACGATCACTTTGTCAATCTATGTATTGCCCAGCGTGGCCTAAGCTCAGATCACAAGGTCAAAATCCGGACTGTCTACAATAAAGGTTTAATATTATATCAGTTCTTCTTGGGCCAATATTGTACATACTTCGAAGTAATATATGGGGGATATTTAAGCTTGAGCTTGCTTCACCTGACCACACGGCGTGGCTTGACCTAATCTTAGGATATTCGGATGCAACAGTATTGTAAACAGAAGGTAATGCAAGGGTTAAGAGATTCCGGGCTACCTTCACTTTCCCATCAGTTCAAAACTTAGGTTATGCTTCGAGTTGTAATGCATTTTATCCAGGCATAAATTTTGGCGATAAGATGTTTGCTGGTGTCGTCTATGGCACATCTTGGCGGCTATTGGTAGGGCTTCTAATCATTTACTCCCCTCTTCAGTACATATCTGCTTGATGTGTTGCAGAAACTGAATTCGAGAATCTGGAGGAAGGCACGATTTCAAGCGAAGATCGCATTAACTGCACCTCCGAGCCGAATCACCTCATCTTCGTGCGTGTGGACGGCAGCTTCCTGGCCAACTACAGTTGTTCGGGCAAGAACTCTGCCGGCTGGGGACCAGTCTCCAAGTCCAAGGAGTTGATTGTCCACTGTGAGTATCCCACCAATTGTGTAAATGCCGGTCATGGCGGGGAGGGGGAGGAGGAGGAGTGGGGTGACTAATTGATGCACAACTCAGCCAGTCGTGTAATGAAGCGCCTAAGTTTGCTCCACTGGGAAGGACGGCGTTCTGTTTTGCATCCGACTAATGTCTCTGCCAAGGCCACGACCGAAATTCCGCCCAGCTGATGTATTGAACCTCCGTGACTTGCATGTTGGCGTTCGAGAGAATCATGAGCGGACGAATTGCTGACCTTAGTGAAATTGCTCCAGACGGTTTATGCACAAAGTTGGTTCTCCGAACACTTTATGATCTTCTCGTCCGCCTCGTCAAACATCTCTGGTTCGGTACAGACGCTGTATGGCCGCAATAATATAGCAACGCGAGGGCAGAAACGCAATACTGTTGTAACACGAAAGCAGCAATGCAATAATGTGGCAACACAAAGTGCAATAATGTGGCAACAACATGCTTCCAGATATTCCAATGCGTCTCGCACGTGCAGCAATGGCGTGTACACGCGTACGACGCTGCAAACTAGACATGTTGAGATCACCAGGCGTACGCTTTTGCCGTTGTTTACAGATCCGCCTAAGACGGCGGTTTTGGTGTATGAACCGCTCACCGTTCTGAAGGGATCGGCTGTTACTCTGACCTGCAAGGTCGATAACTTGGGCTATCCTCCTGCGCGGAAGGTAAGTAACCACCGGTGGTTCGCCGGCACAGGTGCAGATGGTGTCCTTCATTGTGAAGCATCGCGCTAGTTGGTGAGAGCACGACATGTTCACGAAGAATCGTCGTAAATTTCCTTAGTATTGATAGCAAATAAGCATGGCATGGCTCGGCCATCGTTGATTAGGCCTGCTTGCGTCGAACCATAACAACCGTGTTGCGCTTCGACACAAGCAGGACTAAGGACAACCATGCCATGCTATGTTATACTTCTGTTCATAAGAAGTGACATTTGCTGTCCATTCAATTGATATTAAAACAAAATGGTTGCTTTCATTTACTTCTGAAAATATAAGACACGCAGCAAAAGGAAGAACTCAACTAAATCACCGTAGCATGCCATTAGCTTCGCCGTTCTCATGCCATCAACCTCACGTCAACGAACTCGGGTCACTGACATCAGTCACCGTGCCACTGACTCCATGCCACTGACGCCGTGCGAGCTCCCTCGTATCTCCGACCTCGTGCGGGTCACCTCGTGCCACCGACCCCGTGCCGCTGACCACGTGCGTCCTCGCGTGACAGTTCATCTGGATGCGCGGCAACCACGTGATCACCGATGTGACGGGCGACACGTGGCACATCAGCACCGTCTCGCTGGAGGACAACGGCAACTTCAGCTGCGTGGCCACCAACCGGGCCGGCAACAGCGCCGAGGGACACGCCGCGCTGGACGTGCTCAGTAAGTGGCAGCCGTGCGGCCGGACACGTGGCGATGGATACGTGGCGAGGGACACGTGGCGAGGGACACGCCGCGCTGGACGTGCTCAGTAAGTGGCAGCCGTGTGACCGGACACGTGGCGATGGATACGTGGCGAGGGACACGTGGCGAGGGACACGTGGCGCTGGACGTGCTCAGTAAGTGGCAGCCGTGTGACCGGACACGTGGCGAGGGACACGTGGCGCTGACGTGCTCAGTGAGTGGCAGCCGTGCGGCCGGACACGTGGCGAGGGACACGTGGCGCTGGACGTGCTCAGTGAGTGGCAGCCGTGCGGCCGGACACGTGGCGAGGGACACGCCGCGCTGGACGTGCTCAGTAAGTGGCAGCCGTGCGACCGGACACGTGGCGAGGGACACGTGGCGAGGGACACGTGGTGCTGGACGTGCTCAGTAAGTGGCAGCCGTGCGGCCGGACACGTGGCGAGGGACACGTGGCGAGGGACACGTGGCGCTGGACGTGCTCAGTGAGTGGCAGCCGTGCGGCCGGACACGTGGCGAGGGACACGTGGCGCTGGACGTGCTCAGTGAGTGGCAGTCGTGCGGTCGGGCACGTGCGGGCCGGACAAGTGTCAGTCGTGTGCGGCAGGGGGTCAGTGGGATCAGTGGGAGCGGTGGGATCAGTAGGTGTAGTGTGGTCAGTGTGGTCGGTGTCATTCGTGTGATTAGTGTGATTGGTGTACTCAGTTGCTCAGTGTCTTATCAGCATTGGGATCGGTGATATCGGTGGGATCAGTTGGGTCAGTTGGAGCTGTGGCATCGGTAGGAACAGTGGGATCAGTGGGATCGGTGGTATCTGTTGTATCAGTTGGGTCAGTTGGATATGTGGTATCGGTGGAAACAGTTGGGTCAGTGGGATCGGTGGTATCTGTTGTATCAGTCGGGTCAGTTGGATATGTGGTATCGGTGGGAACAGTTGGGTCGGTGGGATCGGCGACATCGGTGGGATCATTTGGGTTAGTTGGATTAGCGGGATCGGTGGTATCAGTGGGATCATTGGGATCAATGGGTTATTGGGGTAGGTGGTGTTGGTGAGGTCGGTGGGGTCAGTAGGGTCAGTGTGTTCAGTGTGATCAGCGGGGTCAGTGAGATCGGCGAGATCAGTGGGATCAGTAGGATCAATGGGGTCAGTGTGCTGTACGGCTACGCGACCAGGGTCACGGCGTGATGCTCAACGCGTGACCTCGGTCACCACTGGAGGGCACACGATGCATGAAAATTAATTAAGAATGAGGACGAAGCCCCAAATGAGGTCATATGATCTGGTGCATATGCACCAACAGTTAATCTGACCTAGCCCACCTAGCATTACGGTCACCCTTTTGGGACATCATATCCCTTTGTTGTAATATTTCGTGTCCTAATTCCACTACTCATCTAGGTGCCTATTTTTTATGACTTATGGAAACATTTTCACTGCAATATTTCCATTGCAGTATGAACATTTGCTTTGGTTCAAAGAAAATATTTTATGGCTGAACATTCATGGAGACGGTCCTGCCAGCCATCGGTCACGTGGCTATGTACGCATGAGATTGTATGCATATGCACACACACATACATACATACATACACGCACACACACACACACATATACATATATATATATATATATATATATATATACATATATATATATATATATATATATATATATATATATATATATATATATATATATATATATATATATATATATATATATATATATATATATATATATATATATATATATATATATATATATATATATATATATATATATATATATATATATATATATATATATATATATATATATATATATATATATATGCATGCATGTAGGTTATGCAACGCTCGACGTCTACCCGCTGCACTTGCTGCTACGAGTTTGCTTGCTTGCTAAATACTCGAGTTCATGAGCATGGTGAACAGAACTTGCGAAAAATGATGACTATGTTGAATCATATCACGGCGTAAAACGACTTAAGTAAAGCGATTTCCGACGAGAATAAGTTTACGTCTGGCGAAATCTGAAAACACGCCATGGTGTCAGCAAACCCATGCGTCACAGTTGGCGTGGGCATACGAGAAATAATGGAAACACTGGGAATGCGCAACGCTTGCAAAACCTTGCCTGGCCTACTTTCATATCATTTCTTTTGTGTTGATTGTGTGGTGTGCACAGCCGAGTGGCACCCCGACCCACCCTCGGGTGGGAGCCATGTCAGAGTTGCGGGTTCGAATCCACGAGGTTCCGATAATTTTCTCAGTAGGCACACACCGCCAGGCGGACTCCAGTCAGCATTGCTTTAGTGGCTGCATGCCTAAACAGCAAGCTTCCTAAACCCGCCGACAGGTAAGTTGCATTGTTCATATGCAGTGGAAACAGCAATTTCTGAGTTCATATATATATATTTTTTGAACTATGATGCCCCACTAAAATTTTCCAATATCCACTAAGCAAATCATTGCCTGTAGCAATCACTTCTCAGCAGACAGCTATATATCTCGAAAATGGTTTTCGGAATATGCCTTCCAAGTGTACCATTGTGCATTCAGTGCGAAGCCTTCCAGGGCCTTGGCGGCTTGTCTTTCCATGTCAGCTTTGTGACAAAGTTCTGGGCTTGGCTGGCTCCAACACATAAAGAACTCCTCCCCAGGAGTTAGTAGACAAGTCTGTGAAATTACAGATGAATGTCATATACAGTTTGTTCCAGATTTATGTGGTAGATTTACATCGGCATGTGACTGGCTTGATGCTTTCATGTCGCCGTGCCATAATCGCGAACCGGAATAGTTTCGGTGCCGTGAATGACCTTCGAACAGCTGGCACTCTGCCCGTGGTTTGTTGGGCCCATTGGGCTTAGATGAAAACGTAGCTAACGCTAAGCCACGCAATGGATCAAGCTCCCATCTGGAGGCCCGTGCGCAGGTGTGCGCAGCCCAATCAGGTAGGTCAGTTCACGAACGGTTGATTCCACACTGATCTCGAATTAGAGTTAATTTGCCGTTTCGACAGCCCGGACAAGGCGTGGTTGCTCGCTGGCCCGAGTGATTTTCCAATCACTCAGGTCACGTAGTGGTGACGCTTCCAGCACAGCTGGTCACGCCGGCATCTCGAGCCTGCACGCGAGCTCGTCTGTCGGAGCATGGCGCAGTCGGAAACGGCGCCGGCGAGACGGCGGCGTTGCCAGCTGGTGCCTCGGTTCAGTTTTCCGGTCTCCGGAGTAATTACGGAAGGGGAAGCCGGCTGGCGCGACGCCGGGTACCTGCTGCGTTCATTCGGGGTAATGAGCCAATTTGGTGCCGAGTAAACTCGGCCAACCGCCGCTGGAAGTCGGCGCGCTCTGCCGAAGTGTGGCCAACGCGGCGCGTAAAAGTCGCTAATGAGCCGGAGCACGGTTCTGTAGCTGTGGAGCCGAGCGCTGCAGTCCTTGGGGCCGACTGTGGGGAGCTGGTCTGGCCAATGGGCCGGGGTGGGAGCGATACAAGCTATGGAGCCGGCTGTGGGGAGCTGGTCTGGCCAATGAGCCGGGAGAGGAGCGATACAAGCTATGGAGCCGGCTGTGGGGAGCTGGTCTGGCCAATGGGCCGGGGTGGGAGCGATACAGACCACGGAAACAGCTGTGGGGAGCTGATCTGGCCAACGAGCCGGGAGCGGGGATCTGCAGACCATGGAGCCAACCGCGGGGAGCTGGTCTGACACTGACGGCGTCAGGTGGCATTACCACGGGCAGCGGAACGTGGCGTAGTTCGCTCCACTTTCCCTATTGCCGATAAGGAGCGTGTCGTCCGTCGCTCTGTGTTCAGCTGCTCATAGCCAGAGCGACGCTTTTCAAAATGTGCCCATTTAATTTTTATACACCCGTCCTCTAAAGCCCAGGTATTCACCGACAATCAAACTCCTATCAGCATTCAACAAGCTTGTTGCACTGTTGCTGTGCCATTGCTGATACTACGTTGGCCTCTACGGTAGCGTAGCTAATGTCATTGGCCATTGTTGACTTGTTTAAGAACAACCAGGGACCTTGGTAACATTATCAGGGACATTATCAGGGACATTTAATAATAGCAACGTAATATTAGGTCTGGCTAGGGTGAAATGATAGCACAAAAAGTAATGCGTATATTGTACTTCGATGTTTTACGCAGATTGATCATCTAATTGCTCAATTAGTGTTAATGCTTTTTAATATGCCTTCAGGAACCGATGCTCCATTGCGCACAATGACCCTGTTATCAATTATATCCAATACCTCGAGTTCTCGTTGGGATACCTCACATGCCCACCTCACCGGAGCTACAATATATCCTGTTGCTCACAGTGACAATGTTATCAATTGTCCGAGGAGCGCAGGCTGAATGACATACCTCTGCCATAGTCATGCCTCAGTTCATTGAACAAGGACATCCTATTTGCACTTGTGCTACCTCGTTGTTTCTCCGACTGCCACGCCCCAGTTTATTGAACAATAACCTCCCCTCTCCCCTGTATTATCTCGTTGTTTCTCCCACACACACACACCTCAGTTCATTCAACAATAGTATCTTTTCTCTACTGCATTACCTCGTTGTTTCTCCCACAGCCAAGCCTCAATTCATCGAGCGTCTGCCGCTGTACCTGGGAGCGCTGATGAACGCGTCCAGTCTGTCGGTGACCTGTAGGGTGGAGTGTTCCCATGTTCCCTTCTTACGTCAATCTACTGTAGTGTGTGCTAGTGGTAGGGATGCAGGTCGTCAGTCTGTCGGTGACCTGTAGGGTGGAGTGTTCGCCCATGTGTCGCCTCGAGTGGCTCAGGGATGACCAGGTACGTCAGTCTGTCGGTGACCTGTAGGGTGGAGTGTTCGCCCATGTGTCGCCTCGAGTGGCTCAGGGATGACCAGGTACGTCAGTCTGTCGGTGACCTGTAGGGTGGAGTGTTCGCCCATGTGTCGCCTCGAGTGGCTCAGGGATGACCAGGTACGTCAATCTGTCGGTGACCTGTAGGGTGGAGTGTTCGCCCATGTGTCGCCTCGAGTGGCTCAGGGATGACCAGGTACGTCAGTCTATCGGTGACCTATAGAGTGGAGTGTTCGCCCATGTGTCGCCTCGAGTGGCTCAGGGATGACCAGGTACGTCAGTCTGTCGGTGACCTGTAGGGTGGAGTGTTCGCCCATGTGTCGCCTCGAGTGGCTCAGAGAGGACCAGGTACAACATGCTCGAACATCATCCCTCACTGCTGAACATACTTAACTGAATACGTGTTAAGTGGGACGGAAGGCATTGCGAATCTGCTCTGCCTGTAGCTGATCCCAGGTATTGGCTAGCTGAAGTGTCGACAAGGAAGCATGAACAATCAATAGTTGCAGGGTGTATCAGTGCCGACGTCATCTCATAGGTGACTGCATTTTGTAGCATCGAAGTTAATATCACAACGCTGTGAATAGACATTCAAATAGCCGTGTGTGTCCACCTCTAATTGCGACGCCGTTGCTCAGCTTATCGACGACAGTCCGTACTACTCGATCAAGACTGGTCACATGGTGCCGGACGTTCGCACCAACGACTTCGAGTCGGTGGTGTCGACCCTGACGTGGAACATGTCGGCCTGGCCGAGCCACATGCTGGACCGTGTCACCGACAACGCCAACTACACGTGCCGCAGCACGGCCAACCGGGCCGGCCCGGGCGTCAGCAGCACCACTCTCTTCACCGTCGAGTGTGAGTTGTGGCTGGAGACAAAGTGGTGCATCCTGCTGAACTGCACTTCCGCCTGCAGGCGGATTTTCAACATTGACAAAGTTTGACGCTTTGTCAATGTTTGACAAAGCAATTTCTGACCAACCCACAATTACACAACTATAGCAGATAACTACAGAAGCGGCGTAGTGACCAACACCGCTGATGCTGCCGCAGATCCGCCCGAGAACATCACCACGTCTCTGGAGATCGTGGACGTGGTGGAGGGCGAGACGCCCACGGCCGTCAGGTGCACCGCCAATGCCTACCCGGTGGCCACGTACCTCTGGAAGTACGGTGAGCGGCCGCTGCACACCAGTACGCTGCTCCTGGTCTCGGAGACGTTCACAACCTTGGACCGCCCATGTCGACATGGTTCCGACTTTTCACGTGGCTGTTTGTGGTTGTGCGTTCTGCACACTGCTCCGTGGCGCGAATAGTGCTATCCCGATGAGGCGCGTCAAGTTGCTTAGCAGTTCCTTAGCATCGCGCTTGCATGCCGTTCTAAACAACGTTTCCTCATTACACGCATGGCTCGATTCGAAGCGATGTGTCGCTGTACATATATCACAGCGTTGTTACAACTGGAAATTATATTTTGCACCTTCTCTTCCTTATCACTGGCGTGCTCTTTTCAGCATTAATATCAGACTACACCTGCGAAACGCCTCGAGACTGTCTGCTGGCTTTATGGAACTTAATAAACACATAATGAGAAGCTAAGTACGATCACCGCACACTCAGTAATTAGATACTTGACATCCTCCTCAGGATCAAGTCGTGTGCGACGTCGACTGTGCAGTCCAGCTGCTGCTGGGCTTTAGGACAGAATGTGGTCGCGTAAACGGCGTCGATCTGACGTCACTCGATAAAGTTGCCGCGAATTACGCCTGTCAGTCGCTGGCGGCGAGCGTAAACAACGACGGCGCCGGTCCCGCCCTCGTCTGGGCCGCGCGTCGCGCTTCCTCAAGTCCCGTGTGGCCTATCCGCCGCAGATGACGAGGCCATCCAGACGGGCGACCAGCTGCGCCTCGACGTACGAGACGGCGTGACGCGCACGGAAGCCGGCGAGTACGTCTGCCACGCGCAGAACAAGCACGGCGAGCTCGCCACGGCCGTGTTCCTCAGCGTCATGTGTGAGTGCGCCGCCGCGTCCGAGGGGCATCGGGTCCCGGGTCCGGCTGGGAGATGTTGGCACCGGGTCCCGGGTCTGGCTGGGAGATGCGCCGGAGCTGGTGCTGCTGTCATAACACTGTGCACGTAGCGCTGTGCAGTGCTCGGTGGTGAAATGTGATCATGCTCAGGTGGTCGGCACCGTCCCCTGTCGTCCGACACAGGAAGTCCAACTGATTGGCTCGTTCATACTCTTGTGCTTATCCGCTTGTGTGCGTTTTCTGCCGACTTGGAGGACTGCCGCTCCCTCACCACATTTCACGCTGATTCCCCAATTTTTCGCCCAGATGAATCGATAGATGTTTGCTGTACGCGATGTAACAAACAACACGAAACGACGTCGTACTTCCATACCGACAAGCTCCAGTGCACGCTACGTCGGACGGTCCAGAATATGAGCACACGCAGGTCCATACCTCTCCCAGTGACGTCACGCCCCTCCACAGACAAGCCCGAGTGCACGCTGCGCCAGACTGCCGAAGACAGCGAGTACCTGCTGGTCTGCGCGGTGGAAGCCGTCCCCAGTGACGTCACGTTCACCTGGCGATTCGACAACGAAACGCTGACGGATCGGATCCGTACGGAGGGCCGAGTGAGCAGGCTGACCGTGCGGCCGGGCAGCAGGGACTTCGGCACCTACTCGTGTCTGGTCAACAACACAGTGGGCGCCGGCGTGCCCTGCGAAATCGACGTCGCAGGTAAGCTCAGTGTCCACAACAATATCTTCGCGTTTGGGAAAATTCACGCTTCAGGCACAACCACAGCTCAGCATCCTCCTTGTCCCGAGCATCACCATACTAACCGAGAAAAACGTCAGTCCGTTCAAGTACGCATGATATGCTCGCCTTCTCGTGTTTTAATAATGTCAATTACCCCGTTTAAATGAGCAGCAAAACCTCCGAATACGGTGAAATTGGAAAAACTTGCGAAAATAATGTTCTTGTAGACGGGCTTTTGAGTAACAAAGCATGCGAAAAGCTTAACGCAACTTTACGCTTCGGTGCGTGGAAGTTTGCTATAAGCGTCAAACGTGCACAAATAACTACCGCTGCAAGGGTCGTGATACTTCTTGAAGCTATTCCCTGTTAAATTTTGGTTAAATCTTGGGGTAATCATGAAAAATATCATCTTGTTTTTATTCTAATTGCAAACTTAGTGACAGAACATAAACATGAGATATGTATCAGCTTAAAGTGGCGCTGAGACGTCACGTTATTAGTGCGTGCCCCAACGGTGAGTTTTACAATGTGGCGGAGTGGTCAACTTGCGGATTGCGTAGTGAACCCGATTTGCCGTTTATTTGACTATTGCACAGTCTGAAACAAGACCGTCTGGAACAACGAACCATTTCATAGTCTGGAATCTATACTATAGGACATAGTCTGACCTGGAAACAATGCACCATTTGATTAACGAAGAAGAAAGGGCTATGTTATCAATAATGTGTTATCGGCTACGTGAATCATTTGAATTCACATATTCCCTATATATCTGCCCAAGAACCTCTAACTACGTGGATAATTGATAATACCTTGTGCCTGTGTACGCCGTTGCTCGAAGCAAGAGCGTCAGAAGCGCAAACATTCGCCAAATATTCGGAACTTTTCACCACATTATGTCAGCCGTCAAATCGCAAAAATCCGCTTAGGTGGCTGCATTGCTATTGTAAACGGGCCGCGTGATCGGAACTTTAGCGAATCGACCGGATCGGAAATTTCCGTTTACGGCTGACCTGCTCATGTAAACGGGGTAATAGCATCAGCTGCCACTGCCATCCTCCTTGATGTTTTGTTTATGGGCACTGACGCTAAGCTTGCATTGATCATATATGGGTTCTTACAAAGTAGCGAGACTCCCAATCGAAACTTGCCACTGACCCTGTCTCCATGGGCAGGCGGATTACAGACGGATCGGATCAGGCTCAGCGGCATGCTGGTAATCCGCAAAATATCGAGCGTTCCCATGACTAATCTGCCACTGATCCGCTCAGCGGTGATCGCCAAAATAGTGGATCAGCGCCCGATTAGTGGAGACACTTCTCGCGCAAGAGAGACATTTAAATTTATTTTCCTGATATTAAAGGTTGCTGAAAAAGGAAATGTCAGTACATGGTTTACTGCTGGGCGCTACATGACCGATGTTGTCGATGCGACCTAAATACCTAATAACTAACTAACAAGATTTACTGCAATTGGAAGCGATTAAAAGTAATACTGCTCTTTCACATCAAAACACAAATTTCTGGCATTTACAATTGTCTGCAAATATGCCTCAATTTCCTATAGCAAATCCCTGGAGGTTGACAGTTGTGGTGTAATAACCCCGAGCAAAAAAGTCATGAGTAAATTTGTGTGCTGGGGTAATATTTGAACTATAGGAGTGTCATTTTCTAATTCAATGTTTATGAACGTGGCTAACATAATGCGACCACTGCAAGTGCTTACTTTTCAGTTGACATGCAAAAAATAACACCACAGAGAGGCTTTCATTTGGCTAATATAGCATACAAATGATGTTGCTAAAAATGTTGTGTAATCTAACGTAACCTGACCTGACCTCTAATGCTTTCCTTTGCACCATGCCCAACACTGTAAAGCATGGTTTTACAAAATAAAAAGGAACTTTTTTCTTCTAAAAATTGCTGAAGTTCAAAAACTCATGCTAACCTAGCCTGGCCTGTGCCTAAAGAAAAAAGTGGAAAAAATGTGAAAAAATAAATTGAAATTTTTTTTCCAAAAAGAAACCTAACCCAACCCAACAAAACCTAACCAATATCCTTGTTTAATGAAGGTGAAATGCTTGTAAAACTTGTCTTGTGAATACATTAAAGGAAAACATTGGGGTTGCCAATCAATGCCAATATGCATGCCACCTTACAATAATATCTACCATATATAACCTGTTTGACTAGGGAATCCAGGGGCGGGGATGGCCGAGTGGTTAAGGTGTCGGACTATGGGTACCAAAGGTCCCGGGTTCGACTCTAGCGCCACTCAGGAGATTTCCCAATCCCGCGGCCCACTGGCGAAACAGTGTGGGCGGCGCCATTAGCCGTGAATGTGGATAAAGTGTGTCGTGAACCAACCAATAAATAAACAAACGACTGGGGGAATCCATTGCTTTCATGCAACTTTTGTATTGAGTGAAGAAAAGCAATTAACACCACCATGACTTCAAAAAACATTTATTCTACCAACAAACTCCAGTTGGTGACAAGTATGGCATTGTTTTATGCAATTCTGGATTTGGAGGTTAAAATGTTTAGCCCTCAAATACATTTTAAAAAAATTTATTTGGCCTTTGAACATAAGAATGTACTTCCAGGCATTGCAGTATCGATGCCAGTCTTACAACTTAATAATCTTCGCCAAAGGATGCAGAAGTGTGCAAAAAAGAACCAGGAATGTAAGGCTTAGCTCCAATGTTGTGACCATTTATTATCAGCATGTAAGCCTCTGCTTAAGAACCAACAACTACTGTTTAAGATGAACAGGCTAGTGGTTTTATCAGGCAGTGTAAAGTTTAAATCATCTCATTGTCAAGTAGCACTGTCAAGCTTTCAGGCAATACATAAAGTCAGTCATTTTCTGGGAAGGCTAATGCTTTGAATGAAAATATCCAGGACAAGGCTGTTCCAGCTCCAGTTGTTGCTACCACTTGTAATTGATAGCTTCTCACTCATCTTGCTTTTCTTGTATTTTATGGGAAATTTTCACACATGTGCTCCTAATATCCTCACATAACAAAATGCAAATGCAGGTCATGACATGACATTTCTTGATAGCCTACTAATATTTAATTGGCTCACGGATAACATTTCTTATTGACCTCCATGCCTCCAAAGTTTATCACAATGGACCATTGTGTTAAAATTCCAAAATATTAGTGGAAAATAGCATGCAGCAGGTAAATTATGCACATCTAAAGTCACGCCTTTGCATTTTTTGCATCTCCATAGGTTCATAACCAGTACAACCTGAAGGTTCATAAAATGTGACTTGCAGATGCGGTAATCGTTTCAGTAGCATATTTGTGTAGACCTTGCCATTACAAAGACATTACATGTATTGTATAATGCTGTGCAAAACCCCCATGCATTTTCCAGTATTAGTTTCTCTTTGGCGTCAGGGTGAGGATATCTGTATTACCATCTAATGCCGAACTGGCCACTAGTTCGTATACACTGCTGACAGTTCTAGGTACCGAGTAACTATTGGGTACTGCCATTTATAAAAAAAACTGCATGAAACCACCCTAGCCTTTGGGTGCAAGTAGTACAAGAATAATGTGTGTAACGTTTCTTTAGATGTACTGGTCAATGTCGTCACGGATGGCATGTCAGACTACATTTGCATGCCTGGAAAAGTCGAAGCAAAAGGAATAGCTCGATGATGGCAGGAGCGGTTTTGCTTTCCACAAGCATACGATGCAATTGATGGAGCCCACGTCCCCGTCCCCTTGCTGGATACAGAGATTATGGGAACCAAAAGGGATGGCCGTCCATCATCCTTCAGGCTGTTTGTGATGACAGATACCTGAGTCTTGCACCCCTGTTGTATGCCTGACACGACCATTATATCTCGAAGCTGCATCTAGCAACTCGAAACTAATTGCTATAGGTCCCCACAATAATTTTTGGAAAGGCCCATCTCTCAGGATAGGCTCTCCGTCGCATGTACTATGCTCTGTTCCGTGCGCTTTACCATCGAATGCTGTTCCTACGTCACTTGCACTGCCACTACTATGCCAGCAGACTACCGCTGTCAGTTTTGCAACTCTGCCGCTGGCTATGGTGCGGGTTTCAGTATTTATTGTGCTGTGCGCTCTCGATGCTGGCTGCGTTGCTATATGGCGCCCCCTAACCACCGAGCACACATCTTGGGCTGTGTTGTGCTGCCCCGTGCACCCCTCCCGCTGTGTTGCAACCTGAGACGACCCCACCTCCCACCGCACTCACCGAGCTGTTTGGTGTGTAACGCGCTCCAACATCAAGTCTTGAACAACATGAACAACTTGAATGATCTCTTCAGCAATTTACACAGTTCACAGGCAACTCGCACTGGTATATGGCCTTGGCCTCTCGCTTTATCAGGACGTAAAGTCCGAGGACGATAGAGGTTGTCCCTGGACGGTCGGTGGAACAAAAATATATAGGTAAATACATGCAATAAACATGCAATACGTCGTATTTATTTTGTGCCAAAATACGCACTAGAACATATAAATATATGGAAATAATTTGCTAAATAGTTGGCAATCGCAACTTTAAAAAAAAAACTAAAACACATTTTGTCAGTCCTGATCGCGATCAAGCCCGCTCAGCTCGAACGTATGGTGGATTAGTAACGGGATTACTAACTGGATTACCAACAGGATTACGGGTGTTCCCATGACCGGCCTGATCGCGATTAGTGCCTTGATCGCGATCAAGAGCGATTAGGGGTGCCCATGGGAACAGGGTCACTACCTATTTCCACTGGTAGCCAGCATGATGAATTGCACGCGAGGCATGGGCCTCCGTACTACCACCCACGTCCATGAGACTTTGCACGACCACACACATCCATGAGACAATCCACACTACCACCAACATCCATGGAACTTTACACTATCATCCACTATCACCCACATCCATGGGACAATTCGCAACACTACCCACATCCGCGGAACAATTCACATTACCACCAACATCCGTGAGACTTCGCACTACCACCAACATCCGTGAGACTTCGCACTACCACAAACATCCCTCTGACTTTGCACTGCCACAAACATCCCTCTGACTTTGCACTACCACAAAAATCCCTCTGACTTCGCACTACCACAAACATCCGTGAGACTTCGCACTACCACCAAAATCCGCGAGACTTCGCACTACCACAAACATCCCTGTGACTTCGCACTACCACAAACATTCATGAAACTCACACTACCACCCACTATCATCCACATCCATGGGACAATTTGCACTTCTACCCACATCCATTAGACTTTGCATAATAGGAGGTTTGGTATACCTGCTAATGGTTAATGCTTTTAAGAAGTTTTTTTTAATTAAAAAAAATTGATCCGAGTCGTTGCTGGGTGGCTTTAGGAACCAGGGTTCTATTTTAGTTATAACGCTACGGTACCTGATTTCAAGCAATGAAGATTGCTTTCATAAAAAACATGCATGGCGTCTTTTCAGCAAGTCTTAACCATTCACATACACGATGGGCATTCAGCTTATTCTGTTAGTTTTCCTTGACCATTTGCGTGATATCCACCTATGGCGCATAGAATGTGCAGCTGTTGATTATATTAATACGTTCAGTACCTTTAAGTTAAAGTGACTAATATGGCAGACGATTACTTCGTGTGTTCTGAAGCGATCCATGGACCGATAAAGTTGTGACGAATTGTAAACTTTAGAATTTGACATCTGGAATCCTCACGGCAGCCGCAAACGCCGGCAGGCTGATTCTCCAATCGCCGACAGCCTAACTCCCCAACCTGCTTGCCCAATCCTAGACAGCTGAAGCTCAGAACAATGCGACGCCAATCGGGAACCGTCGACGCCTCATCGGATCATCTGTCGACTCGTGTCTGATTAAATTTCGCCGAAGCCTGTCCGCATCCGACCACCCATCTGCGCAGCGACCACTCCCGGACTTGGCTCCCAAGTGACGACACCCAGCCCCCCACCACCACCACACCAGACAGCCATGACGACGGCCACAGCAACCACCAGGGATGTCGCACACAGACGCCATACGCGGACACATGTCAGGCGTCCGTGTTCGGCGTCTGTGTATGGCGTCCGTGTATGACGTCACTTATGGCGTTAGTGTATGGCGCAGGTGTATGACGTCACTTATGGCGTTCGTGTATGGCGTCGGTGTATACCGAGCATGTAATGAGGGCTGCCAGTGGCCGTGGTAGCCAGTACATATGTCGGGTGTGGCCGGCAGGTGTGAGCGGCTGGGGTATGCACCTGGCCGACACCACCCTCATCGTGGTGGTAGCCGTGGTAGCCGCCGCCATCTTGTTGCTGCTCATCATCTGCCTGACCGTCGTCATCTGCTGTCGCCGCAAACGGGCCAAGGACAAATGTGAGTACCGCAAGTGGACAAGAGACCGCATGTGAATAGACAATAGTGAAAGACAAGAATGTGAATACCGCAAGCAAACCAGAGACAAGTGTGAGTACTGCAAGCGCGAAGCTGCTGTGGCCGACGCAGCCGTTGACGGACAGCCGGCTGCTATAGCTGACGCAGCCGTTGATGGACAGCCGGCTGCTATGGCTGACGCAGCCATTGATGGACAGCCGGCTGCTACGGTTGATGCAGTCGATGATGGACAGCCGGCTGCTATGGCTGACGCAGCCGTTGATGCACAGCCGGCTGCTGTGGCCGACGCAGCCGCTGACGGACAGCCGGCTGCTGTGACCGGCGCAGCCGTTGACGGACAGCCGGCTGCTGTGACCGGCGCAGCCGTTGACGGACAGCCGGCTGCTGTGGCTGACGCAGCCGTTGATGGACAGCCGGCTGCTATGGCTGACGCAGCCATTGATGGACAGCCGGCAGCTATGGTTGATGCAGCCGATGATGGACAGCCGGCTGCTATGGCTGACGCAGCCGTTGATGCACAGCCGGCTGCTATGGCTGACGCAGCCGATGATGGACAGCCGGCTGCTGTGGCCGACGCAGCCGTTGACGGACAGCCGGCTGCTGTGACCGGCGCAGCCGTTGACGGACAGCCGGCTGCTGTGGCTGACGCAGCCGTTGCCGGCAGCTGTGGGCTCGGCTGCATGGCAAGGCCGGCGTCCAGTCTACGTGGCATTCTTCCCGTTTAGCTTCCCAACGATGTCATTGCGATGTACACAGAACACCAGCGGGCACGTGAAGAGACACGGGCGCTTCTGCGAGGCCACTCCTGATGAGGAGACAGCCGGCCACGTGCCGGTGAAAGGCACCGTGGAAGGCGTGATGAGGGTGTGGAGGCGATACACATAGCCAAGGCCACATGGGAGAGCATTTGATAGACTTGAGGCCGGCATATTCGTTCCCCACATCTTCACTAGAGAAATAGTTTGACAGGTGCTCTCGCCTAGTGGATGTATCTGTGTCGTGTACACATAACACAAAATAGTATGCACACATGCTGCCGACGTACATCAATGCATATATATACATTACTGTTAGCAAACATGACATGTGGAACAATAGCTATTGCCCGTCTGTAGATTCAGATCTGTAGAGTCATGCTCTTCCAAGTGCAAATTGAGAAAGTTTCACAATGCTCAGATGAGTTTCACAACTCTTCACAAATGTATGTTTTGCATCCAAACTCCTGTTGGAGTTTTTCCTGCATATTAACCATCTGTGTGCTGTGTTGAGGTTATCACTAACATTTTGCTAGACATTAACCTATCAGAGAGTTGTGTGTGCTGTGGTGTTCTTTGATTAGTGGCTGATATTTTCCTTTGTTTCTTTTCATTTCAATAGACGGTGATCCGAACCCTCTAGAGGAGAGAGAAAAGTAAGTACCGGAGCCACTACCTACCCTGAATTCCGTGCAGTGATAAGTAAAATATGATGCTGCCATTCTCGGTTGTCGTTTGATCGATTGCTTAGGGTCAGCATAATGCATTTATCAAACTGTTCCACCTATGGCTCGCGGTTCACCAGCTCTTTCTCCTAAACTCTGGTGTTGGTTAAATGCCATGTTGGCGATCTCTTCCTTTCTTGCTTGTCGGGCTTCCGAGTCTGTCCCGTGCCCGACTGTTGCATCCCTGTCGTCTACTCTCTAGCCTCCGCAGCACCCATCTGCTGTATCCTTGGTGTGTGGTGTCCGCCCTCCTGTAGTCTCCCCCACTTCGGTCGCCACGTTCCGCTGAACAGACCCCGTCGGCAGTCAGCTCCCGTGGTGGCGGCGTCTGTCTGACATGCACCCCTCTGCCCCGCCCAGCTTCTACGGGCGCGAGGGCAGGGCCCTGATCCGGCCCTCCCTGCTCCCCGGGCCCCCGTCCACCCTTGACATCGCCAAGCAGTCAGGTAACGCGCGCCCGCCTCGCCGGCCGTCCGCTTGCACGGCTTCCCACCGACATGTCGCCCGGACAGTGTGTGTGTGAGCACGGCTCGCCTGCGGTGGCCGGTGCATGCCGCCAGTGGCGCATCCACGCCTGTCCTTCACGAGCACGCCACCAGTCAACACCGGAGCCGACAGATGTGCATGGCCACACCCAAACACACACGATGGTCTGTCGAGATACGAGCCTCCCCTGCCTGGCAGAACCACTGGGCATGAGTAGTCGCCTGCCCTGAGACACGCCCATACCCCAGAATACGCACACGCACTCTCCACTGGCTTCGTTTCTCGTTCTCCGCTGACTTCTCCGTCCTCGTGACCTATGCAGTCGATGTGCCCCTGAACTACAATAACTAACTAACTAACCGTCCTAGAGACCGACTTCCGCTGTGGTACATTTTCGCGCGGTTACAGCTGCCCGAACCTCCACACACACACACACACACACACACACACACACACACATACAATTCGCCTGTTATGTTTGTGCCACATTTATCCAGTTATCGTATTATATGGTGCTGCTCTTTGTTTCGTTTTTTTTGCTGTGTATTTTGTCGGACCTTCAGCTTAGTTTGTATGTGAACATAACACCGGCCGTTTTTGGACAGATATCCTTAATACTCACGGCACAGGTAAGGCATAAATAGATTATGTGCTTTGTATGGTTTGACCATTGGATAGCACGAGTGGTAGAAAAGACGTCGATGAATTGCACTTCAACGTTCGAAAACATCCGATTGTCAACTGCAAAACTTCCAATTCGAATGATAATCCGAGCTTTATTAAGCAAAGTCAAACGAAACAGGCGTGTCAACCAACGTCACCCATGTCTGGTCGGATATTGCACCGAACGTCGAAGAGCAGCTGGTCGACGCCGTCTGTCTGCTGTGTGTGTCGTGCCTGCACGAGCCGCTAACGCACGTGCGCTTGTCCGCTCGTCCAGCCCGGACGGCACCAGCATCAGTCACAGTAGCCAGGCCGTGCAGCCACTGCACAAGTGGCCCATCCGACCCGGCGTGCATGTGCACGTCACCAGCGTACAGTCGCTCAGCAAGCTGAACGAGGCGCCGGCCGACGCTGCTGCCCCACCGGTGCCGCAGGAAAAAGGTGCCACATCGCTGCCAACTTGGGCGGGCTCACCCCTGGCGTCGCGCTTGCGGCTGTCGTTTTTCTTCGATGGTAAATTGGTATTGTTTGGCGCTGCGCCTGACCGTGTTCTCATGCAGATTCTAGTTCATTATTTGGGTCATTACATGGTATTTGGGCTACATTTCATATGCGTTGCACAAAATTATACAGCTGTCACCAGTGATCTTTATCACTATGCTTACTTGTAGTTTATGTTGTTATTTATCGTGACTATAAAAGGAAATTGAGATCTGCTCGTAACCATTACAATTCAAATTTTCCACTTTGTTCCATGCCAACGTGAAGTACCGATTGGTTGCTTTGCTGCTCAATAACTGTGAACAGATTTTTCAGTTTGTACGAGTCATCTTGTTTATGCTTTTTTTTGCTTTGTTTGCTAACTAACCACCTTATTTTGCTTGTAGTTGTAACATTTAGAAGAGTCGACACTGATTCCGATTCCAAGGAAGACAACATAGATACAGGTAAGACCTGAACGGCTTTTTTGTGATTTTATGCTTGTATGTATTTGCCTTAAAGTGTGACTGATGCTGGCAATGGCAAGTAGCATTGTAAATGATGTATTCATACTCTACATATATCCATAAACACCTATGTAATCACGCAAGGACACATATACATACTCACACGCACATGAATACCATGATATATATATACATGCTGGCGTAATGGTGTATTTTGGCAGTACTTCTCATTTATGTCTGATTGAACGCTGTCTGACCCCATGCATGTCTGATTGAACACTATAGGCATTTCAGTTTGCATAAGCTTTTTAAGAATCTTTCAATTTTTCGGTCGATGTATTGGTTTGCTGGTTGTGCTGACAAATCAAATGAAGAATGTTACTCATATATGCCATAATTAGTAGCGTTTCAACCACACTGGTCATCTTCAGAAACATTTTAAATTGAACGATCCCGCTTGAGATTCGAATCACACATCAAAGCATACAATCATCAGATATGACAGCTGATGTGCGAGGAGCACAAAATATAACAGTTTGTAATGCTACGTTGTGCTGCGATCGATACGACTGCTATCACGCAAATAAAAAACAGACATGGAGGTCACCATGCACGGAACTCATGTTTCACAAGACACAATTGGACTTGTTGCCTCATTTTCGCGGCGTGTATCTGAATACGCAGCGCTCCTAGAAAGAATTTGAAGTCGCCGTATATCCACAATTTTAGGATAATTCCCGTGACACTGTCGTGCAGTCTGTAGAGAGAGAGAGAGAGAGAGAGAGAGAGGGGGGGCACCCTAAAAGTTGTAGAGACACTCTTGAGGTCGACAGAGCGGCATCACAGCTGGTGCAGGGGCATCCCTGCAGTCTGCAGAGGGGTCACTCTAGCAGCTGTAGGGACACTCCTGAAGTGGGGGCACCCCAGCAGTTGTAGGGACACTCTTGAAAAGAGAGGATCACCACAGCAGTTGTAGGGACACTCTTCACAAGAGAGGAGCACTCCAGCAGCTGTAGGGACATCCCTGAAGAGGGGGCACCACTAAAGAGAGCAGCACCCCAGCAGTTGTAGGGACACTCATGAAGAGAGGGTACCCCAGGAGTTGTAGGGACACTCCTGAAGAGAGAAGCACCCCAGCAGTTGTAGGGCATCCTGGTCTTGTAAGAGCACTTCTGTGCAGTGCGAAGTCGCCAGTACCAAACAGGTCTATTGAGCCCCGCCCAGGCAGTCTGAAATAGAGATGCGCGCCAGCAATTGTATGGGCATCTTGTGCTTGTAAAGGAACGGGCACCACTCTAAGGAGGAGTACCGCAGCAGCTGTAAGCACACACCTGAATGCAAGATTATCACAAAAAATATTTAGTGCCATTCTGGCCTTGTAGGAACACTCCAGTGCAAATGAGTGAAACTGAAGCAGTTGCATGGGTTCGGGCACCTTAGCAGTAGAGGTTCTTCCCGGAAATTGTATAATAATTTTGGATTTGTAAGGGTACGTGAACCTCTGTTGAGCGCACTCCAGAAGTTTGTACCGATACAAAGTTTGCACACCGAACAATAGTAGGTTTTTTTCCGTAAAGTTAAATCAATGCATTTATATATAAACACCTTGGTAATCAACACATGCGCAGCTTTCGAATGACGTCTGTTTCATATTTCGAGCATTCTGATCCCTTCCGAAGAACCGTGACTGAACATAAAGAATATCCCTTGGATCCTAAAATACAGTGAGTGTCTGAAACCCAAGGCGTTCTTACACAATGAACAACTGTTTATAGTTTTACTTCCTGTGAATATATATGTTGATATTACATGATAAATGGCAATTCAATCTACTGCATTGAATGTTACCCAGTCTATGTTCAATGATATCAACTGTCGCCGTGATAAAGTGCTTTATTAGCTGTCGCCGTGATGAAGTACTTACTCGTCGATCAGCTTCTCTATACACCAATCACTATCTCTCCTATACTTGGTGAGGATGTTAGTAAAGCTACTGGCAGACTCAAAGGTCTAGAGGCCTGTAACTGGGACGGCATGCTTCCTGGTCACTTGTGTGTGCAACCGAATATCTAGGCTACTATAGCCGTTCCTTCTAATGCCATGGAAAACCATTGATGCATACCAGATAATCTGATCGTTTCGTTGTTCGTTTTCGATGTCAAGGTCAAGGTGGTCTGTTGAGTGCTGCGTCAAATTGATAAGCAATGATCCCCTCTACCAGCATATAAGGTTACTGGAACTCATTCTAGTTAAAAGTTACAGCCTTTCCTGCGCAAAAATAATGCCCAATGTGCCTTTAAGACCGCAGACTACCATCCAGTCTGCTTATATTCTCAAAGAAACAATAAACCACTACACTGAGTCGGATATCCTAGCGCACACATACATTCCAGATGCCAGCGAAGCATTCGATAGCGTTTGTCACGACAAGATATTCCACATCATTGCAGAGGCAGGGATGGTCGTCTGACGTATCGTAGCCTTCTTATCAGTCGATATAAATCCAAACAGATTGGTGCCCGGCGGTCCAAAGGTTGACCAGAGCCATTTTCTGCCCAGAATTGTGTCAGACAAGGGGACAATCGCTTCCTGACATCTAGTGAATACAAGAGGAACATGCATTGTACTGAATGGAGTACAACTAGCATGTGTTGCGCGGCTTAAATACCTGGAACGTGCGTTTGGCTGTCCCTGAGTAACCTGGTGACATGAGAAGAATAAAGCAATCAACATAGTATAGTATGACAAAGGTTTATGCGACACTATGCTTTGTGAGTCACGAGGCTTCGTGGGAAACTAGGCTTTTATGTGCGACGATAGGCTTTGCGTGACAATATACTTCAAAGCATAGAGCCCAAACGTGCATGGCTGTGAATTGTGCAACACTTTGCTTGACAGCAGAGCATTTCGGAAACAGTGTAAAGGCACGAAAAGCCCACTGTTCGTGCCTTAACACGCGCCCAGGGGGACCCTAGAAGTTAAGCGCACTAGAGGGGAGGGCGGATTCCGCCCCCTAAGATCTCGGCTCCTATTAAAGCTGGAGCAACGAAATTCGCAGATTAGCCCATTAAAGCCCGGACCCATTTTCCGTCCAAATTGTCTTCGTTTTTTTGGCATGTAGCCTAGTTATGAGGGAAGTAAGAAAATCTGAAAATTAAAAAAAAGTACTCGATAGTTTTTTGGATACAGATGCGACCAAAAATGGCCGCACAGGCGCCAGCGACGGGCGGGCGGCCGCGCAGTGGCGGGCGGCAGGCGGGCACGCCGCGCGGTGACGGGTAGCGCGGGTCGGCGTAGCGGTGGATGCCGGTGGAAGGCATACAAAACCGCAGGATATCCATTATTAGGAATGTACGGATAAGGTAGTTGAGGAGTTGTTTTCCTATACCTATGCTTTTGCAGTGTTACGACGCAGCACGTAGCAGATTGTCCTATTATTCAGATCATCTGATCCATTGCCCTATGACGATCATGAAACAAACAAATAATAAGCAGGTCAAGCCGAAACGTTTATTGTGCGATGCTCATCCCCGGATCATTCCAAAACGAACTGGATACTTAACACCCATTCAAAAGCATGCGTTTACGAGCTGTGATATACATTACGTGTTCAAACGCCATACATGACCATTGACCATTCAGCAGTCTTTACGACATATCGTGATAAACGAGCACAAACTGCGAGTGTAGGTGAAGACTCAACGTAGGTAGGTACACCATACACATTTACCCCAAGTATAACACAGGACCTCATCCTTCCATTACATGTGGAGGTGAGCTGTGACAATCACAAACCAATGGCATGCACACGACCGGGCACCGACTGCACCAAATCATGGCGCAATCCGAATACACCTCGGTGGCAGACTAACTGCCTACCTGCTCTCTCATCTCTGACGGATAACGCCCTGGCCGTGCAGTCTACCTACATGTATGTGCTCTAGGCCGTGTGGTAGGCGACGAAGCAGGCGAAGCAGAGAGGCACATCACACTTCACGCACTTCTTGGTGGACCTCCGCTGGCACTTCTCTAGCTGGCAGCGCCGGCGGAAGCCTAGGTTGGTGGGCATGTGTCCCACGCCGTCGTACCGGAGGCTGCCAGGGATCCACACTCCGTGTGTACGCTTCGGACAGCTCGCCTTTGCCCCACCTCCTGTGCTGACCCTAGCAGCGGTCATCAGATAGGTGGTGGCGATGTCACGGCGGAACTGGAGCAGCGTCACTTTCTGCTGCTGAGGCACTGCGGCGCGGTGTAGCAGCCAGCTGTTGACCATGGCCATGTCCAGAGCACGGGTGATGAGACACCAATACCACTTTTTGCCCTGGATGGACACCTGGTACTGGCCCAGCATCCAATCATGGAGGTCCACGCCTCCCATGCCTTGGTTGTACGTTTTCAGCAGTTTGGGCTGCGGAACTTCCACGCGTTTCTTCTTCGTCCTGTCATAACGGTATGCAGAGGTCGCCGGATCCACAGTGTCAAAGTTGGTCATGATGTTGACCACCTTGTTGTCCTTCCACCTCACCAGCAGCACCTCGTCTGTCGAGTCAAAGTGCTGCTCAGACAGACAGACAGACAGACTTTTATTGAGGTCATCCACAATTGACTTGTGGCTATTACGACATCGCGTCAAATAGATAAAACAACACAGCACAAAAGGTAAAAAAAGAGGGTCAAGATCACAGAATACAAGTTAAACTATACAAAAATATATATATATAAAATAACAGCAAGTCGAGCAGTCTCTCAGTCCGGCACGGGCGGCAGGTCAAGTAGATGCTCCCGTAGGTTGCGACCAAAGATCGACACGGGAAGTCGCGTCAGCTCAGGTGGCAGTGAGTTGTACATGTGTGGCGCTCTGGAACTAAAGCGTCTCTTCCCCATCTCGGTGCGGGACCGGGTGACATACAAGTTGTGGTCTTGACGGTATACAAGTTGTGGTCACCTGCTCGTGAAAACCCCTTTTTTTTTTTTTTTTTTTTTTGGGTTTTTTGGGGGGGGTTTTTTTTTTTTTTTTTTTTGGGGTTGTGGGGGGGGGAGCGTCCGCGACGTGAACAGGTTGTCGAAGAACAGTCTGTGGGCACCTGTGTCGGTCACTGAGCTGATCATGTCCAGCACGACACGCGTTCCCAGGGGTAGATCTTGCAGCTCCGGCCGCTTCTCCTTGCCACAGTACAAGTCAAACTTGTAACAGAAGCCGTCACTGCTACACAGCGCCCACAACTTGTATCCGAACCTTATCGGTTTTCCGAGCATGTACTGCTTGAGGTCGTGATGACCATAGTACTTTACCATCATCTCATCAACTGCCAGATCCTCCTGAAACACGTTGAACTGCTGGAACGACTCGTTCAGAAGGTCCAGCAGCGGACGAACCTTGAAGGCACGGTCTTGGAGCTGAGATTGCGGGCGGCGGAGATACCGGCCGCGCCGCCCGGATTTGACGCGGGCGTCCGTACGGCCAAAATTGGTCGACCCTAATTTGGCGTCCACTGTGTAGGACCCATGTAAAGGGACAACAGCTTCCTATACATGTCTGTAATCTCACTAACGTCTACTTTCCGTTCATCAGCATTCATGTTTTCATCGATGCCTAAAAAGTTAAGAAATATGCAAGTTTGTACACATGGGTCACGTGTGACCAAAATCGCTAAATTTACTTCTAATTAATTTCCCATTAGAAGTTGATTGGACCTATTTACACCGGTAGGGGACATGTCAGGACTGTTGCCGACATCCTGATAAAGTTTCGTCTTTATCCACTGGATATTGTCATATCTACAGCAGTTTGAAATGACTCTCCAAAAATGGGCCGCCGGGCTAAAACGGGTTAGACGGGTACGGCAGTGAACTCTATTGTGTACAAATTTTGTCACCTTAGATCAAGGTCAAATGAGGTCAAAATATCAAAATTTTCTGGTATTGCGTGGCTTCGCTTGTCATTGTTATAGATCACTGTGATTGTGGGCGCGTGTTAGCACGCGCCCTGGAGGGAGCGCGAAATTCGTCCACCCCTCCAGTTTTTCGTAGATAACTCCAGATTTTACCAGGCGATATACGCCATTGTTTGCATACCTACTTAGAAATGGCCGGCGCATTTCTTAAGGCAAGACATACGAAAATCTGCCGAACTTTTTTTTTCGAGTTAGGTGTCGTTAAAGTAATACAAAAAAGTCATAAGCGCCAGACCACAAAAATCCGCACTGATGCGCTTCCTGTATCTTGGCAAAACGAAGGTGTTCTTGGCAACACTAGCGCCTTGTTTGATGTATATTATTATGCGTTATAGTTTCAAATTCATGTCAGGTCACCGAGGTCAAGTCAGGCCAAGTTCATGCCAGGTTAATGGAACCAAACTTGGTCAACTCGAATGTTGTCATAAATGCAAATGACTGTCATACAATTGATGTCACCTTGCATGTCACTCTCTACACATCCTGAAAACTACTGCTTGCCGTTGTTGTCGGAGTAGTCGGGAGGGTTTCGGTAACTGGAGCAGGTAATGACCTGATAAAGTGCTGCTATATAGGTGAACTGCGGTTAAATGCCGGGTCTAACATCTGTATTGCATCATTAGTAATGTCAAAAACATCATTGATGTCCATTTTTGAGAATTTAGACACAGTCACAGCGATCCATCACAAACACAAGACCAGCCACGCAAAACCAGAAATGTTTGATATTGTGACCGCATTTTACCTCGAAGGTATTGACCTAAGGTCATGAAATTTGCACAAAATAGACTTCACTACCATACTCATCCATTCTGCGAATTTCGTTGGTGCAGCTTTTATAGGAACCGAGATATTATGGGGGGGGGGAGGCGGAATCCGCAGCCCCTCCAGTACGCGTAATTTTCAGAGGCCCTCCAGGGCGCGTTTTAAGCTGCCCTCTCCACTCGATAAAGAAACCAAACCAAAATCCTAAAATTCAAGAATGTACAAAAAGTTAATACGAGCCAAAATAGCTATAGGTTTCAGCCACACAGACGCACACAAACTATATAGAACAATTTGGATGTGTTAGGACAAGGCAAGGCGACGGAGCAGCTGAAGACTATAGTCGTATACAGACGGATGCTCTTAAACAGGACCTTTCAACCTACTTTCTTCGACATTGTGTATCACAACCAAGAGCTCGTAAAATTAATTCTCTGGCTATTTGCTAATTGCCATATCTCAGTTCTAATGCTTTGCGAATTGTTTTGCTTTGCCACTTTGGTGACTGTTCAACCTGTTCTTTTCCAGGCGATTACGGATTCTATTTAGTGCAGATGTGGTCGTACTCTAGCCACTCTATCTGTTTTATATCTGCCTTCATGTGCAATTGCCAGTTATGCTTTGTAGTGAGCAAATGTTTGCAACGTATGCGTTCGTCGTGATTGCATATCTTGTATAGTTATCTTGTTAAGATTAGGAAGTGAAACATTTGTTCAGCACATTGCCTTTGTGGGACAATTGTGATGCGTTAGAGTAGGGACGATACAATGGAACAGTTCAAGGCTGTAGCAGTGTCCAAACATGCTCTGACGAAGTGTTTGCGGTGCGATTTAATTAGTGTTGTTTTAATCTTGTGACGCAGAGCCAAAAGGGCGGAAATTTCAGCTTCTGGCTTAGGACCCTTCCCCCATGCTATTTCATCTCCTTCGCCACTCTAACCAATTTCCATTCTGTTCTTTTTCCAGGCGATTACGGAGTATATTTAGTGTAGAGGTGGTCGTGCTCTAGCCACTCTATCTGCTCAGTATCTGCCTTTTTTTGTAAACTGTCAGTCATCGGTGTGTCGAGTAGTGTAGTGAGCGTGCATTTGTGTGTCACCACGCCGCCACCCACGCACCACCGCCTCATTTTCACCCGGCCGCCGGCCGTCCGCCCGCTCTAGTCCAGCACTAGCTCTCTGTGTGTCCGCGCGCGTGCCAGGCGCGCCGCCGTCTCCGGCCGCGTGCCGGGCGCGCCGCCGTCTCCCGCCGCGTGACGGGCGCGCCGCCGTCTCCGGCCGCGTGACGGGCGCGCCGCCGTCTCCGGCCGCGTGACGGGCGCGCCGCCGTCTCCCGCCGCGTGCCAGGCGCGCCGCCGTCTCCCGCCGCGTGACGCAACGCGAGTGTAACGCGGCCGCGGCACGTCTTGCAGTGGGCGACCCGAGCAAGACAAAGTCGTCGCCCAACGGCGCCAGCGCGCCCGACGACAGGGCCGTGTACGAGAACCTGCCGTTCCACGGCATGCAGCAGCCGCCGCCCAAGGTAAGCGCGCCGCCCGGCGGCCACCGCCCGCCGCCCGCCGCCCCCAGCCACCTGACGCCGCACAGATCGCGCATGGTGCTAACCAGTCCCAACTTCTCTCACGCGATCGGTGTCTCTCAACATTAACTTCTCGGCCGCGAGTTTGGTTGGCCGTTTCTACTGCCAATCGGTCTCATGTGGATATCACGACTCATGCCAACGATGTCGTTCACGCGTGCCGCTGGGTGCGACGACCGCATCATAGGAACCCAGGCCATATTGTTGAGTCGCGCATGCCGCGTTGCCTGAGCTGCTGTGCTTGCTGCTTGGTTTGTGTGTGTGTGTGTGCGTGTGCGTTGTGAATCTGCACGGAAGAACGGCGTCTCGGCGTGCCCCTCGGTTTGCATGGTTTTGTTGTTTTTCGCCCTGCAGGCATGCTTCTGTTTGCTTTCGCAGTCGTCCGACAGCACCCAGACACGTCCGACCGACGCAAATCAAAGTCGACCGCCGAGCGAGCTCAGCCAGAACGGCTCCTCCGGCTACGGAAGCACCTTCTCGCAGGGCAATCCCCAGTACGGATCGATGCGCTCGCAACGCAGCTTCCAGTACGGCTCCACGCGATCGCAACGGGGCGAGCCGGAAAGGCACGGCCAGCAGCTTCTGCCCATCCCGCAGTCGCCGGACCTACCAGAGACGCCCGTCACACACGACAAAACAACTCAGAGCGAGGCCAATAATAACGACTGCGATCGACCTACACCGCCCCAGCGAGGTCCGAGTGCCAAGCCACCCTACCATAATCTCAGCTTGCCATACAGAGGCCACAGAGCGCGGCAACGACAGATGCAAAACCAGTCTGCTAGACTACAAGAGACTCAGAACCTGTCTGATCGACAGCAACAGGCGCAAAGCGAAGCCGACCACCAGCGTCAGGGAGATTCGTTCGAGATGTGGGAACAGGTCTGTTTTGATTTTACGTTTCATTTGCTTTTGTTTTTGGTTATGTGTATCAGTCCCATCGCTTGCTGCCTAAACCCAGTTGGATTGTTTATTGGTTTCTTCTGCTTTTGTTTTGGTACGTACTTAGTCGATATTTGCTTTATCTCACTAGAAGTAGCTTATTTACTCTCCACCTTGTACCACTCTATACATTATTATGTGAAGCGCGCCTACATAGTCCCGCTACCTCTCTCATATATAATTATGTGATTATCAACATAATTATTGGAATTCAGGACACGCGTGTTCGCGTCCAGCGAAGCCCAGCCACAAAGCTAATAATCAAATATGATATCAAATCAAATATAATAATGTCTTTAAGCAGGACAGCTGTGTCCCAACTATTTCTGAGCACAGCCTGAGCGCGCCGTTGTTTTCTTTCCAAAGCTAAATCGCGAACTGTTCGTGCCAACGTGTCTGGTATACGTCTCACGTGAGTGTCGAATGGGCTGGGGCAGCTGCCGGGCCAGGCAGTCCTGCAGCTCATCCGTGTGTTAGCACGCAGTCTGCATGATGCACCGTACCAAGTCGTAGTGCTGCCCTCACGCTCTCTCGCCTCCCTGTGTACCACTGTCCTGATCTATCCTTCTACAACCGGCACTCACTGTACCGCTGTCCTGATCTACCCTCCTACAGCCGGCACAATACTGTACCCCTGTCCTGATCTACCGTCCACCAACCGGCACATCACTGTACCCCTGTCCTGATCTACCGTCCCACAACAGATACAATACTGTACCCCTGTCCTGATCTACCGTCCCACAACAGATACAATACTGCACCCCTGTCCTGATCTACCGTCCACAACCGGCACACCATTGTACCCCTGTCCTGATCTACCGTCCCACAACAGATACAATACTGTACCCCTGTCCTGATCTACCGTCCCACAACAGATACAATACTGTACCCCTGTCCTTATCTACCGTCCACAACCGGCACACCATTGTACCCCTGTCCTGATCTAGCGTCCCACAACAGATACAATACTGTACCCCTGTCCTGATCTACCGTCCCACAACAGATACAATACTGTACCCCTGTCCTGATCTACCGTCCACAACCGGCACACCATTGTACCCCTGTCCTGATCTAGCGTCCCACAACAGATACAATACTGTACCCCTGTCCTGATCTACCGTCCCCCAACCGGCACACCATTGTACTCCGACCCACCAGTTTGATGTTAGTGATGTCCTATTGTTGCTACATACCGCAATCGGATGTGAAAATCCCTTGAGATTGGGCAGCTGTTTGCGCTGGAATCATGCTTTGCATTCGTGAATGATGCATTTTGAATAGCTGAGTACAACTGGGATGGCGGCGCCTGATGTCCAGGGTTATTCGGGTCTTGTCACCATCAACATTTTTTTGCATTTGTAATTTCCGGTGGCCATACCATGTTTGCAGTAGTACTACTCTGTGTGACAGTTGTGAGCGACGTCGGTAATAGTCGTTGCGGTTTGACGGCCAAGCACATTCTGCTAATTTAATTGCACTACTCGGCATGTCTACCACGGGAGTAAATTTGTTAGTCCGATTTCGGCGATACGCACCTCTTGGTGGTCACGTCACATCGAAACCTTAATTGTCGCTGCGTCTCAGAACAAGCGCAATGCAATTCAGACTAAGCATTTATGTACCTTAACTTGTCCATTCGTGTTTGTTGAAATTTCCGGGTAGAAACAGAATGAGGATTTTGAACGGTTTTAAATGTCGATGCAGAAAGATCATTTGCAAAGCTTAACTATATCAAAACGGGGAAGAATGGCTCAGTGGTCTCCTGTATACCACGACGCTATAAAGCCATTTACTATCTAAGCGAGCACTGTGCGAATGCAATCCGATTCATGCAAAAGCCTGCGGCTATGCGTCTGCACAGAGGCTTCCCTACAAACCGACGTGCCGCGGTGGTCCAGACATTTGTCGTCCCCCCAGACAGGGCACGGGTTACAGACCCAATAGAGACAATGTTCTTTGGCTCTTTGGTCAGCTGGCAGTATGCTATCTGGTCTGGTCATCAGTCATCAATGAATACTCGACGTCACCAATGAATCTTGAACAACTCACAGCATTGGATCTAGGTTGGAAGACTGCCAATTAGAGTTGCAGAAATGCAATGAGACTGAATTGAAGTTGTGGGATTGAACAGTGCGTTCAGAGGCATTCCGTGAGTTAAGGTGAAATAATATAAAGCTGTGATATCAACACGGTTGACAGGCATCGGATTAAATATACTTCCTGGTGCAGAATTTGTGGCATAGACGAATATTCACTCGAACACAACTAGACCGGAAGTAAACATCGCCGTCCTTTCTAGTGAAACTCCGCTCAATCAGAATTCTTGATTCTGACGAGTCTGAGCTGGTCTTTCATCGCATTCCTCCCACTCCTAAAGCCACGTGCATTGCTTAGGATTCTTCCCTCTCGAATCATGTCATGAGCGCTTACTCAGATTCCTACTTGTGATAACTTGTCCACATTTTGAAAACGCCCGGTACGTCATCCGCTGTGTCCTGCGCTTGGTCCCCTGCGTGTTACACTAACCACCCAGCCGTCTGTGGGCGTATTCGCCGGCGCCAGCCAGTACTAACCGGCTGGCCGTGGTGGCTGCCCCTGCTGCTGCAGAACCCGCCGCCTGCCCACCAACTGGCCAACCGCGGCTTCTACAGCTGCAGCCAGTCGCAGCCGCGGCTGCAGCCGCCGCTCGGCGAGCAGCTGCCGTCTGACCTGCGCTGCCTGCCCCACCAGCGGACCAGCTACCCGGCCGCAAACCCGGCCATGCGGCCGCGGCCACACGCGGGCCGGCCCGGCTCGCTGACGGCGCCGGCGGGTCACGGACCGGCGGGTCACGGACCGGCGGGTCACGGACCGGCGGGTCACGTGCCGGCGGGTCAAGGACCGGCGGGTCACGGACCGGGGGGTCACGTGCCGGCGGGTCACGGACCGGCGGGTCACGGACCGGCGGGTCACGGACCGGTGGGTCACGTGCCGGCGGGTCACGGACCGGCGGGTCACGGACCGGCGGGTCACGGACCGGTGGGTCACGGACCGGCGGGTCACGGATCGGGGGTCACGGACCGGGGGGTCACGTGCCGGCGGGTCACGTGCCGGCGGGTCACGGACCGGTGGGTCACGTGCCGGCGGGTCACGGACCGGTGGGTCACGTGCCGGCGGGTCAAGGACCGGGAGGTCACGGATCGGCGGGTCAAGGACCGGCAGGTCATGCAACCACACCGACCGGCTGCAGTCCAAGCGGGCCCATGACGTACAACGTCAAGAACGGCACAGTGTACGCGGACCTGGAGTACGGCGACGTGTGTGGGGCGGCCAGCCGCGTGCAGAAGGACTACGTGCCGACCGAGTACGCCGTGCTGCAGTTCTCCGGCGCCAGCCACGAGATAGACGTGTGAGGCGCCGACCCCCCCCCCGCACGGAAGTCGTCCGAGGCGCGGGGACCTGTTGACGGCGTTGTCGGCAACCGCTACAGTGTACAAACCACGGCCGTGGACTGGCGCCGCTGCGCCAGCGACTGCGCCAGAGACTGCGTCTGCGCGCGCCACCGGCCGATTTTGACTGCTCGCGCTTGCCGTGTGTGTGTGCCCTGACAGTCCGTCCGCCTGCTCGTCCACTAACGATTCGCCAGACGAAGAGCAGGTGAGCGGTCACTGGTCACTCCGTATCTCCGTGCAGTACGTGCGTCGCCGTGTGGTCTCTGGGCCAGGCACCTGTGGTAACCTTCCGTGGTACATGTTGATAGCTGTTGAACTAACCACGCGCGCACCCCGACACTTTCTCCGTTGCCCATCTCAGAAAGGCTTAGTGTGCTGTGCTCCATCGTTTGCCGTGGCTCGTCTTGGCTTCGCCTCCCGCCGGCGCCGCCTGATGTCAACTTTAACTGTGTTGCTTCTACAGCTGCTGTCCGACGAGGAGTTATCTGATGACTTCATGCTCTTCAGCCGCTTGGCCCATGGTCCGATATGGAGTATGCTGACGTGGACTACAAGTCCTACGGGCCCATCGACTACAAACAGGAGAGTCAGCGAATACTCTCCCAGAAGCGGTCTGACCAGGCGGCCCCCCAGCCGGCCGCCCCAGCCCGGCCCCCCAAAGTCTCCTCCGTCTAATCATCGCTGACGTTGAGTGCAGTCTTTCATCCGGTGCGCTCGGACAGAGTGCGGCGCTCGCGCGCGCGCGCGCGCCAGCCAGAGTGGCGCGGTGGGCGACCGCCAGACGGCGCTAGCCGACTCGTGAGCCGGCCGGCCGACCGCCGTCAACACAGACGGCGTCGTCGTGCGGTGAACTTCCGGCCACATCCGTGACTGTCGGCCACTCGCCGACCCGCCCCCGCGCGCCCCTGCTTCTCTTTGGTATGAGGTTTGATGCGCGCCGGCGGCAGCGTCGCCGACGAACGCTCGCCAGGCGGCGGCTGTCGTGCCGGCCGTTACGTCAACAGTGTCGTTGTCGTATCGGCTGCCGTGGTCGTCATATGATAGTGTCGCTGCCATACCGGCCGTGGTCGTCACGTGACAGTGTCGCAGTCGTGCCGGCCATCACGTGACAGCGTCACTGTCGTGCCGGCCATCACGTGACAGTGTCGCAGTCGTGCCGGCCATCACGTGACAGTGTCGCAGTCGTGCCGGCCATCACGTGACAGCGTCACTGTCGTGCCGGCCATCAGTGTTGTCGTGCCGGCCATCACGTGACAGTGTCGCAGTCGTGCCGGCCGTGGTCGTCACGTGACAGTGTGGCTGCAGTGTCGGCCATCACGTGACAGCGTCACTGTCGTACCATCCACTACACGATAGTGTCGCTGTCGTGCCGGCCATCACGTGAAAGTGTCGCTGTCGTACTGACGCCGGCGAGGCGACCCCAGTGGGCGGGCGCCGCCACGCTGGCTCGTTGTTGAGCACGCTCTTCACACACGCCACTTGTTGCCACACGCGTCGTCTGAGCTGGCGACGTGTCGCATGGCGACAGCGCCGCCCGTGGGCTGCGCGTGGCTGGCCCAGGCGCCGACAGTGTTGACGCAGCGCTGACGTGAGAGGCAATTGTGTGTGGTCGGCAGCCGGTGATGTGCTGTTGTGGTGTGACGCTGGCGTGCGATGATATGGTGTGACGCTGGTGTGTGTTAATGTGGTGTGACGCTGGTGTATGCTGAAGTATTGTGACACCGGCCTGTGCTGATGTGGTGTGACACTGACATGTGCTGATGTGGTGTGACGCTGGTGTGTGGTGTGCTATCTACCGATCGGCAGTGGATTGTATGGCCGGGGAGCGTCATCGTCGTGTGTGTGTGTGTGTGTGTGCGTGTGGGAAATAACATAAAACATGAGCTAGTCCACAGACTTCACTCGCGGCAGCGTATAACGGTCTTGAAGGTGTCACGTTAAACACTGTTGACCGTGTTGGCACTTTGTATGTTTAACAACTAAAATAGTGGACTGTTATAACACGGCCTTTAATAAATCCGTATTTCTGGCCGTTGTTTTATCACAATATGTCATTTATAAAAGGTGGTTGAAGCGATAAGCGATAAGCTCCATTAAGTAGTGTACACCTGTGTATCTTTAATATGGTGGCCAATAGAATGAAGTTTCGTTCACGAAATCGACGTCTTCTCCTCCGGAATACACCATTGAGACACACAACGTATTACTTGCTGCCGAGAAAGCAAATAAAACTCGATAAAGTTTCGCCAAAGTGTGCGTTGTTTGTGTTGGTTGTTTAAGTTAGTGATATGACCCCGTTTCAGGGCCTGACAATGGTTCGGAAATGTTTTACCAAAACTACTCGAGATAACAAAGCATGTCGCATGAGCATATTTTGCATACCTTGCAGTTCAGGTTCAAGAGAACGCAATGTGATCTGAACATATTACGGACGCAGTTCCATCCTTCGCGTAAAATAACTTCCGACGTGTGATAACTAGGAACGTTAGAATGGGAGGTGTGTAGAGTGTCGCATCAAGTGCTTGTCATCCAGGGCATTCCGTGAACTTTCAGGACACTGCGAAGGGAAGATGAACTACGCTATTAGCTATGCTAGTATATGCATCATACAAAAACTGTGATAGGCACACATATGCTTAAGGAGTATCTCAATTTTCTCCGAGACGGCATTGAAGAATAGGATTTTGTTCAGGCCCAGTCGCCACTTTCGATAGAAGGTCTGGTGCTCGCTGCTACTGGCGCTTATTTCTGTTTCTGAGTTTCTGATTGCCAGAATCATGTTGGTGATTCGCCATAATAGCTATGACATCATCGCTAAAACAGCATGCCTCAGAGTAAGACCACTCAAGCTAACAACTATTAACCTGAACGAAGAAGTCGTCCGAACATCTTTCTGTTGAACGACGTTTGGCCTCCACGTATGTAGGTGTAAATATATACACTAGGCATGGCGCCTGGCCTCACCCGACACAACGCCTGACCTGGCTCGACTCAACACAACTCCTGACCTGACCAGACACGGCTGCGGACTGACCTGACCTAACCCGACACAACCCTGACCTGGCCCGACTCAACACAACGCCTGACCTGACCCGACACGGCTGCGGACTGACCTGACCTGACCCGACACGACGCCTGACCTGACCCGGCACGGCTGCGGACTGACCTAACCTGACTCAACACAACCCCTGAACTGACTCGACACGACGCCTGACCTGGCCTGACTCAACACAACGCCTGACCTGACCGACCCGCCACGACGCCTGACCTAACCTGACCCGACATGACGCCTGACCTGATCAGCCACGGCTGCACACTAACCTGACCTGACCCGACACGACGCCTAGCCTGATCAGACACGACCACTGACCTGGCCTGATTCAATACAACGCATGACCTGGCCCACCACGACGCCTGACCTGGTTCGCCACGGCTGCAGACTGACTTGACCTGACTCGACACGACGCCTAGCCTAATCCGACACGACGCCTGACCTGGCCTGATTCATCACAACGTCTGACCTGACCCGACACGACACCTGATCTGATCTGACCTGACCTGACCCGACATGAATGCAGTCGCCCAGATCATCCGCGCCGCGATCGCCAGTGGCGTGAGAAGGCCCATTCCCTTTACCTTTAAAGGGTGCTTCTGCTCAGGAGGACATCGCCATTTTTCAAACTTAGCCTGGAACCCATAAAGCGTCACATTCCAATGATCGAGATGCTTCCTTGCAAATGACACGAGTAGCCAACGTTAGAAAGCTCCACCGGTGATACACCGCATGCATTTAAGGCTTCGATGAAACCTGATGACAACAGCAGCAGCTGCCCATGCTGTCCGTGTTGAAATGTCGATGTCTAGTTATTAACAAGGTGCTAAAGGTGTCAACCTTTAGCGTGCTAACCACCGCTCAACCAGAATACTTCTGATCTTCGCCATACGTGGGTCTCAAATTCCCCCTTGCATCCAGAAAATCGAACAGTTAAGACCAAGCTGAATATGTCCAATAAAAAAGTTTCGTGAACGTCAATTAAAAAGAGCGCGTGACTCTGGAGGGACCACCGGAGTCATCGGCGTCAGACGCTCTTATCATGGACCATGTATAGAGGCAAAACATTCTGCGCGAAACTGAAGAAGAAAAGAATACTAGAAGAAACGACGAAAACAGTGCACGTTTCCCATTTCCGGTTAGAGAACTTGGATAAATCTGCTTCTCGTTAACTTTGCGTCTGGTGATAAATTTCAGTACCAAAACAATCACTTGAACAACCATCAAAGTCAAACTGTGTCTCATATAGAACTGAACCTAACACATCCGAGTTGTCAAAGGCCTGACAAACGCTCGCCACACACTATGTAAAGTCAACATGTCGCAAAATGTCCGGTCATCATGTCGCAGCATATCGCAACATGTCAGGTCAACATGTCGAAACATTTCCGGTCAACATGTCGCAACATGTCAGGTCAGCATGTCGCAACATGCCCAGTTAGAATGTCGGAACATGTTTGTTCAACATGTCGCGACACGTCCGCTCAATATGTCGCAACATATCAGGGCAACATGTCGCAACATTTCCGGTGGAAATGTCGCAACATATCAAGTCAACATGTCGCAGCATGTCCGGTCAACATGTCACAGCATGTTAGGTCAACATGTTGTAGCATGTCAAATAAACATACCGCAATATATCTTCTCAATATGTCGCAACATGTTCGTTTAGCATGTCGCAGCATGTCAGGTCAATAAATTGAAGCATGTCATGTCAACCTGTCCCAAAATGTCCAGTCAAAATGTCGCAGCATGTCAGGGGCCAATATGCCCCAGTATCAGCATGTCCACCGCGAGATCCACTTCTAGGCCAGATCTCCCGCCATAAAGACGGCGCCAGCTTATGCCGTCACCTCACGTCACGACACATGACGTGACGTGACGGCCGTGAGAACCTCTCATTCCTGGTGCCAGACTGTCTGCGAAGATGGCCGGCCGTTTGTCAGACGCTGTACATCCAGCGCATCTGATGCGCCCCCGAGCCCCAATAACTAACCGGTCGAGCTGGCCCCGAGCTCCACCGAACGACCGCAATCAAGAGACGCCCACAACATGTCGGAATGGATCCACTCCGGACGAATGAGATAGGTGCGATTCGCGATTAATCAATTGGCCCTAACTAATGGAAATCCCTCGGTGGTAGTACCGGATGCTGACGAGCAATATCTCTGTAATATGATATAAATTCGTAATTCCGACAAACCCTCCAATTATGGAACACAAAACTCCTCAATTCCTTGCAATGGAGCGATGATAATATGCAGGCAGCTAATTACTCTGATTTGTATAGAATGGTATCCTAAATACCACAGGGGCGCATGGAAGGATTTTCATGAGCCATCAAGCACAAAGTAGAAAGACTGATTGAACGGAAAGACATGACGTCTAAGCAGACTTTACACACCGCCAGCTCCCTAGATCTAACACTGCTGCCATGACCAGAATCGTTTGGAAGGGTAAAACAAACTGCGAAATTATGGTGTTATGGAAATTGCACGGATATGATTTTGCAAACGCAGCCTTGTTATGGATGTTTCTGTCCATCCGATACATTTTTTTTAATCCGAAAGAACGACACATTATCCGAACTGCAAAAGTTCTTTAACTTGGATATACCTTCAAGGCGACGCCCTGGTGTCAACCAGTCTCAGAGACAATCTTCTGAAGCTATAAAATTCAGAAATCTTCCCAAATTATCAAAGCCTAAACAGGTAGACATATTCCATGTTCTTCTGTACTTATCTTTGTTGCTGTATTGATGAAAATGTGTCCTCGTATTTCAAATCGTATTTCTTTCTTTCTAAGCCAGCAAGCATCCGTATGGATGGGGTAAACTGCTACGTTGGATCACTTAATAACATTTTTGTTTCTGAATGTGCCTCATGCTACGAGGTGTTAGTTGTACTTGCTATTTCGCTCGTTTGATTTTTTCCGAACTATTTTCATCATGCAACTATTACTAACTACTACAACAACGAGGCTTCACTGTGATGAGTATCAACATTTGTTTTTTTTCTGGTAAATTTGTTCTTGTAGCTTTTGTCTTTTATGCTTTTGTAATTTACCTTTTTCCCATTTGACACTTCTTGAATTCGACTTCGCAGCATCTCCATGTTTTGCCCGTTTAAAGTTTTCCCTTTCATTTGCTTCCATTTCACTTTTTGTGTGTTCCATTTCGTTCCATTTGACCCTTTCTCCATTTTATGTACTGTCTTTTCGGCGTTTCGCTTCGTTGACTTTTTCCACTTGACGGTTTACATTTTTCTCACATTTTTAGTTTTTCCCATTTTTGGACGCGAACATTTATCCATTTTCGACTTTATGTCTTGCCACTTCTTGACCTGACATCATCTTGCATTGAAAATGCCATGTGCGGCAAGAAAAATGTTTGCATTATCGCCATGTGAGTAGTCTTGGCTACACCATGACATCAGTTTCGTGTCGATCGGTCAGTGGATTCGCGAGTTATGCCGGTTGAAAGTAAGCAGATTCGGCACACTCAAATTGATCACAGTCGGAAGCAAAAAGTCCAGTTTCATACGCTAAGCCACTTGACGACAGAGGATTTCGGCGAGGCCCGTTCTCCCATTACACCGATGTAGCTCACGTGCGGCTTGTTGATCCGATGGCACTGAAATTGTATCCAAAGGGTAGCCAACATTGTGGGCTTTTAGGGGGTGTCACCCACCCCTCGTTCCCTGCGGTGTGAGTCGATCCGGGCTCAAATACTTGGTGGTCGCGTTGCTCGTCGGAAGGAGCCTCAGCACATGCTAAGCATAATTGGGTGTGTCGTGCGAACCTTGAGCGCATGACACATGCTGCGCTTCGCCTACCCTTACATGCCCGGATCGCTCCGGTGCCGAGCTAGCTGTCCACCAAAATTGATAGGTATAGCACTCGCCGCCCTCAGAACGAAGATGCCCAACTCACAACAAATGCACCCTCCTGACAGTCACACGGTACAGGGCGCCCAGTGGTCGACCAGAAAGGCATGCAGTACCCTGTCGGGCGCGTGTTTTCCAAAGTTATATATTCGTGCGATTTGTGGTATGTGCCTGGGCCCTGGCTAGCTGATGTCGACATGACCTCAGTTGACGACACGTGGCACGTGACCACGTGAATAGCGCGACCCGAAACCACCACCATGATCTGTCCGCCGAACCGGCCCATCACGTGTGACAATTTGTGCGAAATCCACCCGACCGTGTTGGCACAGCATGCGTTGAAGCGACACATACATACATACAGATAGACGAACAGACAGGCAGACGAACATTTCCCGATAACTTTGGAACTTCGACCACCATGAATTAAATCTCTAATATAAATTTCTCGTGATGTAGTCACTCTAAATTATATCTACGATTTTGCATAATCGCTCGATGGCACTGGTATAAGTGCGCCTGTTGAATTCTTCATCGGGGTGTACATATTTATTTTATACAAGCTAGATGGCACAAGCACAATTACGCCTGCTGAACACTGCACCAAAGTGTAACTATTTGTACTATGATTGCTAGATGTCACTGGTACTGGTTGCCAGATGTCACCAGTGCAAGTGCGCCTGGTGAATGCTGCACCGAGGTGCCCTATTAATTATACGAACGCCAGATGGCTGTAGTAAAGTGTGTTGGATGCTGCGCCGGAGTGCACCTATTTGCACTATAATCGCTAGATGCCACTGGAACAAGAGCGTATGTGAATGATGTACAGGTGTGCACCAAGTCAACTAGATCTGTCATCAGTGCAAGTGCCCCTGGTGAATGCTGCACTGGGGTGCACCTATTTATACTGTATATCTATATATTTATCTATATATTTATGCTAGAATGCACAAGTACAAGTGTGCCTGCTGAACGCTTCACAGAAGCGCAACTATTTATGCACAATAATCGCTGGATGGAACTGATACAAACGCACCTGTGAATTTTGTACCGGGGTGCACCTAGTTAACCCGATCTGCCATCAGTGCAAGTGCGCCTGGTGAATGCTGTGCCGGGATGCACCTATATATTCTACGAACGCTAGATGGCATTAGCAAAAGTGTGTCTGTTGAATGCTGCACCGGAGTGCACCTATTTACAATATAATCGCTAGATGGCACTGGAGCAAGAGCCCTGCCGAATGCTGCGCCGGGGTGCACCTGTTCAATTCTGTGCATGTTAGATGGCACTAGTACCAGTGCATCTGTTGAACGCTGCACAGGGGCGCAACTATTTACGCGCTATAACCTCTAGACGGCACCGATACATCCGCGCCTGTGAATTCTGCACAGGCGTGCATCTAGTTATCTATGGTAGTCAGATGGCATCATGGCATGTGCGTCTCGCGAATGCTGCACGGAGATGCGCCTATTACTATTATAAACGCAACATAGCATTAGTAAAATACTGTCTGGCTAGTAATAATTTTGACTGGGCCTAAGCAGGGCTTAGTCACATCAGATCGGCCGGCGCATTCGCCGTAGGTCCCTACGTCCGTGCTCACAGCCAGTGGATATAGTGAATACACACATCCCACTCACAGAGCTACTCACTGGATACACACATCCCACCCACAGAGCGACTCACTGGATACACACATCCCACCCACAGAGCGACTCACTAGATACAGACAGCCTACTCACAGAGCGACTCACTGGATACACACATCCCACTCACAGAGCGACTCACTGGATACACACATCCCACCCACAGAGCGGCTCACTGGGTACGCACAGCCCGCCCACAGAGCGACTCACTGGATACACACATCCCACCCACAGAGCGGCTCACTAGATACACACATCCCACCCACGGAGCGACTCACTGGGTAAACACAGCCCACCCAAAGAGCGGCTCACTGGGTACGCACATCCCACCAACAGAGCGGCTCACTAGATACAGACAGCCCACCCACAGAGCGGCTCATTAGATACACACATCCCACCCACAGAGCGGCTCATTAGATACACACATTCCACCCACAGAGCGGCCCACTGGATACAGACAGCCCACCCAAAGAGCGGCTGGCTCACTGGGTGAACACAGCCCACCCAAAGAGCGGCTCACTGGGTACGCACAGCCCGCCCAAAGAGCGGCCCACTGGATACAGACAGCCCACCCACAGAGCGGCTCACTGGATACACACAGCCCACCCACAGAGCGGCTCACTAGATACACACATCCCACCCACAGAGCGGCCCACTGGATACAGACAGCCCACCCACAGAGCGGCTCACTGGCTAAACACAGCCCACCGAAAGAACGGCTCACTGGGTACACACAGCCCGCCCAAAGAACGGCTCACTGGGTAAACACAGCCCGCCCAAAGAGCGGCTCACTGGGTACACACAGGCCGCCCAAAGAGCGGCTCACTGGGTACACACAGCCCGCCCAAAGAGCGGCTCACTGGGCAAACACAGCCCACCTACAGAGCGGCTTGGATGGACAGCACAAACCCGGGGCCAAACACACGCACACCACGGTAAGCCCCCACTCTCAGTGAGAGTGGTGGCATGAGTAGGCAAGCTAGGTCCGCAGTTTGGAGAGGAAGAGAGCGGGTCAGTTTGCCCAACTTCTGTAATATTTTTTTTTTATGATGTAATGCACCTGAACCGCCCAGATCACCGCTTTGGAAGATGTCATACCTTCAATTTTTGTTTTACGCACATTGCATTATATTCTGGACTCAGTGGAGCTGGGGTGGGTCAAAGTGATGTGGTAACCTCGTCTCAGTGCCGTTTTCATGTGCACGTAGTGAAAATTTTCGTTGGCAAACCTTCCAAAATACACCCAAAAGTGAAAGGTCAAACGTAGTACGATGAGAGGTGTGTGTATAGACATGAAAGGCAAATGAAAAATACAAAATGTGACATCTAGTCAGATGATCAGATCAGATCAGATGGGGCATAAGATAACAAATAATTGGCTGTTTTACATTTATTGCCAATCAATAGCATTGCACATTCGACACCTTTGTGGTGACATATTACTGTCCATAAAAGGGTGCAAAGTTTCAAGTCCATGGCCGGTCAGGTCGCTGAGATATAACCTTAGACATCCCGATGGTTACATGTATTCCAGATGCTATGGAGGTAGAAATAAACCAGTAGCATACAAACTATTGCGAAGCAAAAATGGCAAACAGGACGCAATTACCGACATAAATAGCAACGTAATAACTGCAGTAAGTCCCGAAGTAACTACTGACGTGATTACCTTCGTACTTACTGCCGTTACGATCGGCATAATTACTAGTGAAATTACAATTGTAATTACCAGCGCAACTACCGGCATTATTAACGAAATTAAAGACGCATCTAACAACGTAATTAACGAGGTAATTACAGACGTAATTGCCAGCGTAATTACCATCGTAATTACAGGTGTCTTGGCTGCTAGGTATTGTTAATGCATGACCTTGTTGTTGCCAATATGAGCTTCCCCGCTGTTACGACTGGTTTTATCCAGTAGGTGTAAGCGATGGTTGTAGCCGATTAAGATCGCGCTGTGGCATGACTTTTAAAATCCCACATGTGACGGATCAGGTGTCTGATTTCAACTTCTGGAAAATGTACGGTGAAGTTCAAACCAATTTACCGTATGTATTTATGATGCTATCGAAATAGGGGGTCTCAAAGCACCTCCGACCCAACAATATGTTATATTTTTCTACACTCATAGCACAGATTCCAATATATTTGAAACGATTAAAACCAACGCCCTAGTTATAAGCATACCACCAGAAATGAGTGGACTAGGAAGCAAGCTACGAACTTTGGAGTCCTGGTTCCTGTAAGAGCCCTGGTTCCTCTAGAAAAACCTCACGTGCATTTAAATTGGTACAACTTTGCTTGATATATGAGGTGTAAAATTTCGTCCAAGAGCGATCCTTAAATGTCCTTCTGGATCCACCCCTGCATCCATCAGAGACTCACCCCATTTCTTGCATATATCAGAGACTCATCCAAACTCTTACACACATCAAAGACTCATCCAAACTCCTACACATCAGAGACTCATTATATATCCTGCAAACATCAGAGACTCATCGCATCTCCTACATATATCAGAGACTCATCACATCTCGTACATACATCAGAGACTCATCACATCTCGTACATACATCAGCGACTCATCACATATCGTACATACATCAGAGACTCATCACATCTCCTGCATACATCAGAGACTCATCACATCTCCTGCATACATCAGAGACTCATCACATCTCCTGCATACATCAGAGACTCATCACATCTCCTGCATACATCAGAGACTCATCACATATCGTACATACATCAGAGACTCATCACATCTCGTACATGCATCAAAGACTCATCATCTCCTGCATACATCACATCTCCTGCATACATCAGAGTCCATCCTGCATACATCAGAGACTCATCACATCTCCTGCATACATCAGAGACTCATCACATCTCCTGCATACATCAGAGACTCATCACATCTCCTGCATACATCAGAGACTCATCACATCTCCTGCATACATCAGAGACTCATCACATCTCCTGCATACATCACATCTACTGCATACATCACATCCCTGCATGCATCAGAGACTCATCACATCTCCTGCATACATCAGAGACTCATCACATCTCCTGCATACATCACATCTACTGCATACATCACATCCCTGCATGCATCACAGACGCGTCACATTCAGTGGTCACATGTGATAAATATCGCTGCATGCGGTGGTGCTCAGGCGCGCATGATCTGCGTACTTAGTGGACGCGTCTACCGCCATTTGTTTCCGTCGCCCCGGCCAGACGCGACGCGGCCGTCGACGAGCCGAATTACAGCACGGTGTTGACGAAAGATGCCCGGGGCGCCACCGCGGCCGCGCCAGACGAGTAATGCCCCATGAATGTCATGCATACAGGAGCGCCGCATGCGCATGGAATTGTCGCCTCCGCCATGTGGCAGGCGGCGTCTCTGTGTGCCCGTGAGCCTGACAAAATCGCTGCAGTGTTCTTCGTCCGTATCCATACCTGTGAGGTTTCCCTCAGAGTATTTTGTCAGCGCTTTTCGCCGGCACATTTCACCTACCATAAGAGAAGAAATACAAAATAGGTGTTTGCGAAGAGGGCCAAAACTCTGACCATGAGATTGACGTGTGCATACGACAAGAGATTGTCAACGATCCGAGTCGATCGGACCCGACCAACTCCGACCCAGCCAAACACAAACTAACACAATCCAACCGAACCAAATACAATCTAATCGAATCCAACCCAATCCAATACAATGGAATTCAGTCATCCTGACCAGAACTGACATGATTCAACCCAATGTAATCCAATTCAAGCCAATCCAATATAACCCAGCCCCACCCAAACCAACTAACCCAAAACAACACAGTCAAATCCAACCCAACCCAACCCAACCCAACCGAACGCAATGCCCAACCAACCAACTGAACCCAACCTAATCCAATCCAACTTAATCCAATCTAACCTAATCCAATCCAACCTCAACGACATGGCCTGACCAAAAACGATCCAACCAAACCAGATCCAATCCAACCCAATCCAGCACAACCCAATCAAGTCCAGTCTAACTCTATCCAACCCAACCAAACCAAATCCAGCCCAACCCAAGACAAACCAACTCAACCAAAGCCAAGCTGATCCGAACCAATCAAAGCCAAATCAAATCAAATCGAATCCGACACTAAAAGGCCTATAGCGACGCTGAAACAGCGAGAACAAGTGTTGGAAGATCAGCGTACTATAATCCGTCATACGCACATCTCCTTGAGTGACATAAAGCCACGCGCCTTGAAGCGTGAATGCAGGGATGTTGATTTAGCATGCGAGCATTCACAAAGTTGCATTACTAAAGGCAGAAACACACCGCCATCCCGGGGCCGTGTCCGGAGCCTGGGTACCCGGACACCCCAGCTCACTGTTCGGCTGCGCCCGGTGCCTGGGTACCCGGACACCTCAGCTCACTGTTCGGCTGCGCCCGGAGCCTAGGTACCCGGACACCCCGGCTCACTGTTCGGCTGCGCCCGGAGCCTGGGTACCCGGACACCTCAGCTCACTGTTCGGCTGCGCCCGGAGCCTGGGTACCCGGACACCCCGGCTCAATGTTCGGCTGCGCCCGGAGCCTGGGTACCCGGACACCCCAGCTCACTGTTCGGCTGCGCCCGGTGCCTGGGTACCCGGACACCCCGGCTCACTGTTCGGCTGCGCCCGGTGCCTGGGTACCCGGACACCCCAGCTCACTGTTCGGCTGCGCCCGGTGCCTGGGTACCCGGACACCCCAGCTCACTGTTCGGCTGCGCCCGGTCGGCTATGTCGCTGGCCCGGGCCTAGGTACCCGGACACCCCGGCTCACTGTTCGGCTGCGCCCGGTGCCTGGGTACCCGGATACCCCAGCTCACTGTTCGGCTGCGCCCGGTGCCTGGGTACCCGGATACCCCAGCTCACTGTTCGGCTGCGCCCGGTGCCTAGGTACCCGGATACCCCGGCTCACTGTTCGGCTGCGCCCGGTGCCTGGGTACCCGGACACCCCAGCTCACTGTTCGGCTGCGCCCGGTGCCTGGGACACCCCAGCTCACTGTTCGGCTGCGCTCGGTGCCTGGGTACCCGGATACCCCAGCTCACTGTTCGGCTGCGCCCGGTGCCTGGGTACCCGGACACCCCGGCTCACTGTTCGGCTGCGCCCGGTGCCTGGGTACCCGGACACCCCGGCTCACTGTTCGGCTGCGCCCGGTGCCTGGGTACCCGGACACCCCGGCTCACTGTTCGGTGCTCAGCCGCATTGCCACGGAGCTATGGAGGTGGAGGGTGACCGCCGGCGGTGGCGTGAAGTCTGCCATTAGCTCACTGTTGGGCGGGAATGCTCAGGCTGCATTATTTATGCAAATATTGGAAGCATTTCTAACGAAATATGGTGATGGAAGCTACTTTGCATCGACATGGAAAGAGCAAGGTTAGCTCTAAGTGGAAAGGTTGTAAATTGAAAGTGGAAAGTGGAAATATTGTAAATGTTGCATTGCGGCTACGAACACTGTTGAAAGTAGGTCATGAGCGAAAAAGACGCCAGAAACCTCCGTTTCGGCAAGGATTAAGCACGATTCATGAAGACTACTGATATAAACATCGGTAAAAGTCTAAAATAAACCAACTAGTCCAACTCGGAGGGAAAACATGGAACGCCAAGCGTTGTAAAACCACTGTTATTATAGCTTGGAAATCGTGACGGCCGTGTTGAGCCAAGCTGTCCGGAAGGCTCTGCAGAACTCCGCTGCCGCACCATATACACAAGAGTGTACTAGTCCGGGCTTTGTCCCAGCTCGTAGGAAGACTACACCCGTACGAAATGGTATGACGGGAGCCGTCAAGAGAACACTGGACGTTCTCAAAGCGCGCCGGAGTCTTAAGCACATTCCGGGCCCCATAGACGACATGAAAGGCTAAAACATAGGCTGGGGATCCGCAAGAAGCGATATTGTCCTAAATCGAAAACTTGCTGGGACACTAAGCACAACAAGTTGGAGCGCACGAAAACGCGCTGGTGCTTCAAAAATACTGTGAGTTCACACAGAAGCAACACAGTCCTGAAACGTGTTGGTGTCCCAAAGATGTGCAATGACCGGGCATAAAACACAGTAGGAAGAAGAACAGCAACTGACCATAAAATACGTGAATCCAGCGCTGCGTGCCAGTTCGGTAGAAAATCTGACATCAAATTTAATAAACGATAAGGCACATCTCAGATTTCAGCGGGATATCCGGAATTATTTCCCGCCAAAATATGTGCGAATAGCTATATTCTTGGAATGAAATTCATCGCATGCTACATCGAACCGACATACGATGCATTCCAGGACTACAAACATGGTAAGAGACTGTCGTATGGCAGCAATTAGCACCACGTATGGAGTCTAGAAGAAGCCGCGGAATCGTTGTAAATGTGGCGAGTGGACTGAATGTGCAAAGCGGGTGCACGCGTCCACGAATTTTAACTTGATGACGATGGGGCGCTATAGACTAAAACGCCTAACGTTGCAAACTATGGCACTTCTAAATGATTTTCTCCGGTGAAATTTCGGCAGCATTAGCTGACTTGCCAAGAAATACAAGAAAAACCCTTGAACATGGAAGGGGATTGAAATCCGGTGACTTAGAAGCAATGGTGGTATGTTGTAGCCATTTCACAGTAAACTTAAGCTGTCACTAATTATTTAAATTGATAACATGGGTCGTTTTGAAACGAATGTTCGGAATACGAAGTCCTTTTCATCCAAATGGAGGTAGGTGGGCTGCTTCCAAATCCCTTGACAGAAGTCCCATTTTCGCCACTTAATCAACATAAGGCGCCATTGCTGTCATTAGATGAGGAGGGGAGCACGTCGGCGCGCTACGGAACACATCTACCGCAGACACCAGATCAGGCACCGTATCGCGAACGGAATCTGTGAGCCGACCGCAAATGCATACTCTTGACAATCCGTGAAGGCACGCATCGCCCCTCCGGCTTAATGCGCCATGTCACATTACAGAGTCAGGATAAGTGCCGCGCCATGCGTCACGGGCCACGCCCATCACAGCCATCCCGCTCAGTTTATGCTGCAAACAGCCGCTCGAGACGAGGGACGGCCCACATCTGATGCTGCCGCGCCTCGGGGCATACAGGTCACGTGGGGGGTGTGGGTCACGTGGTGCGCGACGTCACAAAGTTAAGCGGAAGTGGCTGAGACGGAAGGAGGATGGATGCTGTGATCCGATGCATGCATGGTAGGCTGCCCGCTCAGACGAGTATCGCTGAAAATCACTCTCTTGGAATACAGATTGAGAACACTTTGGAAGGGCATTGCGATGACAGCCGGTAAATATCAAAATGAATGCAGCAGATCTGAGTCTGAGTGCGACAATTATGCTTACTGTGCTCTAGATTACTTTTGCTGTTATTGGACCACATCTACTCCATGCCATTAGCAGTAGCATTGTAGCATTGTAGCAGTAGCATTGTAAGCTGTGAACTTCCGTCATCATGGAAAAGCCACGATAATAGTGCCGATATATCAGGGTGGCGACGATGCTGAACATTGTAACTGCCGACCAATATCGATGATTGGTGATGCATGGGGTGGCGCAGGGTTTTATATCGATACATGTGCTCTTCCTCCCATTCACCAACGACATGCCACAGCACATACCACACGGCAAAACGTGTACGCCGATGGCACTCAGGTTTTGTACGCAGATGTGATATGAAATATCTTCCCACTGAAACATTGGGGATCGAAAACACCTCCATGTGCTCCTAGCTAAATCGGCATGCACAAAATAGGCTAAAATGAACCACCCACAAACCGAGGCGTTGTGCGTGGTTCGTGTATCTTTCGTCGCAGTATTCTGAAAATACTACGAAAAAAAGATATATGAACACTGCTTAACATATTTTGGAAACCCACAAATAATACGGTGACATTGGGTTAAATTGTGGGTGTCACTGTGAACGGCTGCCGGCCCGCGAGCAGCACGTTGCGGCTATCATGCACCGCTGCCATTGCATTCCCATGGCGCTGCCTAGGATGAAGCACCGCATTCTACGCAAGACCATGCAGCAATTGGTTGAAGCATTCGTGTTCCCCCGAGTTCGATATTGCGCGTCTGTTTGGAGTGGATGCAATGCGACTCAGCAAAGAAGGATGCAACAGTGTACCAACTGCGCTACTCACATCGTCGCTGGACCAAAGTATCGTGACGGAGTGGCTGAAACGCCCTCTGACCTGCGATAGCCGAGGATCGGCCGAATGATAAAATACAATGACCTACAACTGAAGCACAGCATTGTTTTACTACACAAAAGCGCCCGACCTCGTCCAACATTGCTATGCTCCTCGTCGCACTATCCCCGAGTGCAGCACACATGTGTTCGCTGATGGACAGCCCACGTCCCACGCAGGAGAACTGAATTCGCGAGACAGTCATTCTGTGTGGAGCGGTGATGGCGTGGAACTGTCAGCGACCGGATGTGAGAGAGACGCCTGGTACTTATTCTTCTAAAACACCCATGTTTGGCCAATAGTCTAAAACACCTCAAGCCGCGATCTACTTTGCTTGCTTGGAAATATGCATTGTACACCTGTATCATGTTCGTACAATTGTCGTTGACGTGGAGAGCCGAATACCTATTGATGGAGAGCTCCGAAGTACATGCTGATGGGATGATTAATTAGAACACAGAATGTGCATTAAACCGTGAAACGCTGATAAAATTTGGCCGCAGGCGGAAAGGCCACCCAAAACCTCCTTCTTTGAGTGCAGACTGACCATTGGGATGGGGAAGGGGAGATTTGCAACACAAATGAAATGAGAACATCTGACTCTATTTGCAACGAAAAAAAACGCATTCCAAACGCTACAGCAAACATGTTTTTAACGTTTCCAAACATGACGATCGGACAGGGTCGCTCAGGTGAATGTGGACATAGAAGTTCGTACCAAATACACGGGAGATGACTCGTTCCTACTTCGCTCTCGCTGGCATTAACGCGTTGACTGAAGCTCAAGCGACCGTTTAAGTCGCTTGAGATGAATGTTTGAGTATTGGCGGGCAATGTTTGTACGGCATACTCAACAGGAAACCCGCGATAGCTAACAAATCAGATGGATTCAATATTTGCACAAATTAGGCGTTTGGCCCAATTTTGACACATGTCGGACGCTTTCCAAAATTTTCATCGTTATGCAGACCCGCCGGAAATTGACCTACAATGCGGCTTCTTACTGGTGTACCTACGCCTTCGGATAAATTAACTTTTTGATTACTTCGGCGTATTTTAACACTTACATAGTTCAGTAAGACCAGTAATTCCTGGTGATAAATCATTGTAGACAGACAAAAGTTAAGTTGCTGATCACTATGCAGGAAAAACTTCAAGTTATAAAAAAAATTAAAGCTGTAAATCTCTACAATTTTTCTAACTTGAAATATTTTTTTTCCATAGAGAATATCAATTTGACGTTTTATATATCTACAGGATTTTAGCACTGTCTAGGATGGAAATCGGCTGGTATTTTATCGGAATTGCTAAGCTGACGATTTCAGTTATCTGCTCAAAACCAAGCTGCAGTTCACTAGCGCTAATGTTCAAAACGCGGTCGTGGAAAGCCTGGGTCGGGATGGAGTTTGCACTCAATGATCAGTCTATCACTCGTGCAATATAGCGCACGACTTTCCTACAAGTAGCATGCTAAGTCTAAAAAGTGGCACCATATTATCCATCCGATTCTGAAGTTGTTCGGGGTGGCCTAGCATGGTCCGCTCGAGTTGTTCCCGTCGTTGACATTCCTGTCAGCACCAATCAGCTGTCACGAACTCGCAATCTCCTCTGCACACACACAGGCACATCTGGCGGCCGCACGTGATGTGTGCAGCCACGGCAAGCCTAGTCGTGTGCTGCCAACTCTGGCTGTGAGGCCACGGCCAGGCCACAGCTACGCCTATACTTTCGTGTGGGTGTTGGGTGGTGTTTAGAAGACGACAAATGTGCATGAGCAAATTGGCGCCTTTGCCCTGGCCGCATATAGATTACCGTTTGTTGTCTTGCTGAACACTTGTAAAACTGAACTAGAAGTTGCGAATGGTATCCTGGAGAAGGAAAATCACCGTTGAAGGATTCCTCACGCAAGCAAAGTGAAGCTGAGACATGTCGCCACCTGGCATGTATGTAGGATATTATAATAGTCAGGATTGAAGACTTGCGGTGTTCTATCAGGTATTTGGCGCGATATTCGCTTTACTTGCTTTTTAGAGCATTCTGGCTTTATAACCTTCACAATCTTTCCCGTCCAATCCTCACACCACTTATTATGGGTTTTATTATAGATAAGTTTTGCTCCCAAGAGCTTATCAGACATTTCTTTTTCGAACATGTTCAGGCAAACTTCCTTGGCACGCTGATAGTACCAGTCGGACCTCGACGTTGACGATTAACCCGCGCCGTGTCTCCGGTCAGATCCTTACACTCCTTCTCGGGGGGGGGGGGGAATAGTAACCTCTCCTCTAAAATTCAAACGGAGCGTGGCACGAAAACGAAAGAGGTGTCATCGGAAAACGATCGATGAGTAGGGCTCGGATCCACCCCCAAAACAATTTTCCCCAAAAGTAACGTCACTAGGGGGGTGGGGGCTAGACTTTCACTAGTTTTCACGACTTACATTATATTTTTTGGCTCTGGAGAGTTCATTTTGGGAGATATTAGAAAAATAACAATTATTTGGAATCAGAAATGGACAGCGAAATTGACCAGGGCCATAACATTTTTTGGCCCTCCCCCATTAAAAATATTGAGTTTTCAAGTTTTCTTTAATTTTCCTTTTCTAATGGGTGAAGCAGACCGAGAAACGTTGTTGAAAGTCCATTTGCTCTAATAAAAATGCCTTACTGCAGCCGAAATCTTCGACTTGAACTCTAATGGGCAAATATGCATAATTAATAAGTAGTAAAAAACGTAAAAAATGAAGAAAAATTTTTTTCGGACGTTTTGTTGCATACTTAAAGATAAGGAAACGTTGAAAATTTCATTAAAAAATATGCATCCGCTAAAGCGTGACCACCGGTCGAACTTTTTGGAGGTGACCTCACTTGACCTTGACTAACTCGTTGACCCTAGATGACGTGACTTCAAAATTTTGAAGCGGCATGCCAAATTGATGTGGGAAAAGATCTGTCAATTTTGGCTCGCTGCCCCGAGCCGTTCGTTCACTATCCGCGAAAAAAACCTGAGGCCCCGTAGGGTCTCGGGAAGTTTCCAAACCCCCGAGACGGGTTAACCCCGGTGGTAAGTTCAACAGCTCTCTCTATCAATCTCAGGGCTCTGATCCAAACATCTTGACAGGCACCTCAATTTACACACTTATATTTGTGCATTTAAGGAAGAGATAAATGGCCATAATATTTCGGATTTCAATAGTGCAGCGTGACAAACTATTTCAACAGCCTCGTTAAGCACAGACAGCTTCACACAGACAGAGCATAGACAGCTACTGAAGTGTCATGCTTCACACACGACTCTTCAGTAGGCCACCACACATGCCACCAGCGCTTCACTATTCAACACAACATTCGTCGGGCCACCATACATTTTTGACGTCTTTCTCAACCTTTTGCTAAACGTCAGTCACCTCATTCAAAATCATCTCAATCTCCCATCTCAAGTTCCATATTCCGATACTCCAATAGGTAACAGTGTTCACATACTGTCTCCAGCTTACATCCTGACTGGCCTTCAATCATACTATCCGTTCAATTATTCAAACAGCTACATCTGCAGCAGTCACACAGCGATTCCCAGACAGAGTTCCAGACGTACCTCAAGTACCGTAGAGTTGGTGAGCCCTGGCGGCTGGCCGGCGGCGGCCAGCTGCCTTCGGGCGACCGCTCAGTGACACGGCACAGTGGCAGGTGACCGAGCAATCTCTCGGCGCTCCACGCCAGCTAAACGTGACAGCCAACGCCCGAATGACATCATGTCAGGGTACACGTCATGGTCACGCGGCTTATGCCCTCCATCCAGTGGGGGTTGCTCATCCACAGATATCACCAGAGCACGTGATCTCCGTGTCGCATCCGAATACAATGCTCATCTACAGCAAACTCTACTCCAACTGCGGCGTGCCGTGCCTCAGAGACATCAGAGACATTTCATCAGACCAGAGTCATCTCTGAACCTCGGTCGCATCGTGAGAACCACTGCTGAACTCAGCATAAGTCCGCTGCACCGCGCCGCACACAGGCAGCGACCGAGGTGTCACAGCACCTTGCTGGACCATTGTTGATATCCAGTAGCATGTCACCAGACTGCTGCACTCAGCTGCACACCGGGGGCCGGCAGATCGCGGCGCCACAACGCCACTGGCATCTGACATTTCACAGACACATTAACATTCATCCGGCAGTCAACCAATCACTGCTACATTCATAATCATAGACATACATTCAAGGTACATCTGCAATCACAGATTCTAACCTCACATTGCGGACACACCTAACATTTGCCACGGGGTAAGACATCTGTCTCGAACCTGTCATCCCCCACACACACACTACACTCGACACACCTGACATATTACCACAGTGACAGGGCCCGTCACATCACAGTCACACTACTGTCATTTTACTCTGATTCACTCTTAACTATACTCACGGCACGTGTCTTGTCAGCCAACTGTCATACTATTCATCTTTCGTCTCTCACTCATGTACACGCACATATGCATCTGTTCATAGGGTTCCCAGAATAGGCTATTTAGCATACGTCACCCATGACGGTCACATAACCCGCGGACATTTCATCACCTCAGACGGCGACAGTGGCTCACGTCGAGGTCACTTCGTCAGACAGCGGCGCTACCAGGGTGTCAGGTATCTGTGCACCTCAACCGGAAAGGGAGGGGAGCAATGAGCCTTTGGCCTCGGCGGCGGCTGGCGGAAATGCTGACATGGGCAGTTACAGGTCGGCCGGTCGAGGCACAGCCCGATGTGATTTCCTATGGCGGAATGAATGGGGAAGGTATGGGCTAAATTTATGGATTCAAAGTGTCTCCACAAGAAGCTTCCCTGCATTATATACCACAATATATTTCCAAGCTAAGCGTCGCACGAAAACGGAAGAGGCATTATCGAAATGCTTTCGACGAATGGGACCGGAAACCACCAAAAAATGTTTTCTCCCGTTAATTTGTATCACTGTCAATGTTTTCTCCCAGAGTTTACGTGGTCACGACTGATGCCATGTTTTCGGCTCTGGGAGTTCAGTTTGGGGACTATTTTAAGACCAAACTTGTTTCGATCCAGAAAAGTAAGGCGAATTGGATCACCATCCCAAAATGTTTCCTAAGAAAAACTAAAATGCTTTTTTTTTTATTAACCTGCAAAATTTTTGAGTTTTTCACTTCTTCTGTTCTTTGGCATAATTTTGCATGTGGGTTCAGTGTTCCGTAGAAAACTGAAAACATCAGAATCGTAATGTGGGTCCCCGATAACCACGTGCAGCAATTGTAATCAAAATCTGATGGGTGTGGTGGACTTGCCGTTGGACGCCCAAGCCAGTGTCTGTGCCAAGCCGCCCAAGTCATTAGGCTGTGCATATGTCGTGATGCTAAGCCGGAGAGGTTCGGCGATGTTTCGCTGTCACTGCTTGCGTCACATGGTCTGGGTGTGGTGGCGAATTGGGTTACTGTTATTGGATATTGTAAATCGAAGTTCACTGGATACCGTGTGCAAATGCAAAATGTCTATATGCCGGAACAAAATGATCGCTGTACCAGTTTCTGGCGTAATGATGCACCAATGCCAAAAGTGACCCGGTGGTCAGGGGTCCTGACCTGTATTATCAGGGGTAGCGATGCCAGAGTAGCTGGTTTCGATAAACGTGCCTATGCGATCACTTCGAAGTAGTCAGCCAACACATTGGGAGAACTCCGACAATATTGCAGTATTGGTAATGTGTCGAACAAGCAGTTCTCGTCAAGCATGCTGCCGGGTGACGCGCACAAACTGCATCACAAACTAAACAGCAGCTGAATTGCTTACCTTAACTTAATTACTTGGCATAGATGCTGCTATATTTATGCGGCTGTGACATGCAATGAGTCACTCTCAGTTCTCCTCGTGGGTCAGCAAATACAGAGTCCCATCAGCACTCATCTGCAGTACCGTGTCGTTGGCGAGCCGCGCCCCGGCAGCCATGAGATTGGAGCGGCGCTCACGACCCGCGCGTCGCGAACGCAATGCCAAACCGTGCATTAGCATAGTCGGACGCCACGTGGGAGCCAAGAGACACGACGGCAGCCGGTGAATGGATGACGTCATTAGTCACGGCGGCCGCGCGACCGTGAGCGGCCGCCCGCGGCGCGACGGGGTCGGGCGCGGTCCGACCTCGTCCATCGATCACCATCCAGTGGCCGCGCTGCCCTCAGCTGGCAGCCCGCCCGCTACAGACGTGCTACAGCAGCCGCCCGCTACAGACCTGCTACAGCAGCCCGCCCGCTACAGACGTGCTACAGCAGCCCGCCCGCTACAGACGTGCTACAGCAGCCCGCCCGCTACAGACGTGCTACAGCAGACCGCCCGCTACAGACGTGCTACAGCAGCCCGCCCGCTACAGACGTGCTACAGCAGCCCGCCCGCTACAGACGTGCTACAGCAGCCCGCCCGCTACAGACGTGCTACAGCAGCCCGCCCGCTACAGACGTGCTACAGCAGCCGCCCGCTACAGACCTGCTACAGCAGCCGCCCGCTACAAACGTGCTACAGCAGCCCGCCCGCTACAGACGTGCTACAGCAGCCCGCCCGCTACAGACCTGCTACAGCAGCCGCCCGCTACAGACGTGCTACAGTAGCCCACCCGCTACAAACGTGCTACAGCAGCCCGCCCGCTACAGACGTGCTACAGCAGCCCGCCCGCTACAGACGTACTACAGCATCCAGCCCGCTACAGACGTGCTACAGCAGCCGCCCGCTACAGACGTGCTACAGTAGTCAGCCCGCTACAGACGTGCTACAGCAGACCGCCCGCTACAGACGTGCTACAGCAGCCCGCCCGCTACAGACGTGCTACAGCAGCCCGCCCGCTACAGACGTGCTACAGCAGACCGTCCGCTACAGACGTGCTACAGCAGACCGTCCGCTACAGACGTGCTACAGTAGTCAGCCCGCTACAGACGTGCTACAGCAGACCGCCCGCTACAGACGTGCTACAGTAGTTAGTCCGCTACAGACGTGCTACAGCATCCCGCTCGCTACAGACGTACTACAGCATCCAGCACGCTACAGACGTGCTACAGCAGACCGTCCGCTACAGACGTGCTACAGCAGACCGTCCGCTACAGACGTGCTACAGCCGCCCGCCCACCTCGGAGGAGCGTCGTGGAATGTCCAGGCGCGTGACGCCGGACTACGAGCGCGCTGCTGGCGGTGCAGTAGTCGGTAGCGTGGCTTGTGGAACCGGCGGCTGAGCAGACCCGAGCGCCGGACGGCCACCTGACCACAATCATAGCTAATGACGCCGCCCGCATTGTTTCGCCGGTGGGCCACGGGATTGGAAGATGTCCCGAGTGATGCGCGTGTTGAACCCGGGAACTTCAAATCCAGAGCTCAACACCTTAACCACAACCACAAAAATAGCATAAGATATAAGAACAACCATAATATAATATATTATGTAAGTAAACATAATAAATAGATATTCATACCATGAAGCTATATTTATTTTCCTAATCATTTCCACATGTTTTTATTGCTACAAATTTTGTTTGGCATCTATTAGCATTGCGACGTTTTAGCCTTAGCATCTTTTGGACGACATCCATCTATCCATTTAGCTATTTGGAGCCATATCGTCGAAACGTGACGTAGATCATTCCTGCCTACATACAGGTATTGAGATAATCCACAATGGACTTGTGGCTATTACAACATCGCGCTTATAAAATAAAACAGCAGGGCATGAAAGGTGAAAATCACAGAACAGAACAGTATAAACCAGTAGCCATGCATGTCGATTTAGATGCAGCAGGGCGAGCAGCAAATCAGTGAAATCAGCCAGAAAATAGTACGTTTTTCAGATAAAAAGAAACACTTGCATCCAGATGACGATATTGGAAACCAAGCATTCTATTCTTATTATCCTCGTTCAATTACACTTCAGCAGATACTCAGGCCAGATACCATATTATGCCAGCACTCACACTTTCTATGATATATACTTTTGCTTATAGATATGTCTAGACCGCGCTGCTCTGAAAATAAAACCTGGAATATCTCGGGCTAATAACATTCCTCGAAATCAAGTGTCTGTAATCAGCATGTAGAAGAGATACATTGATGTGCCAATTAAGAAATATTGAACGTTGCTGCCATTTGTGGCCAGCCTATGGACATTCTGATGGGATAAATTGGATGCGCTGAATGAATACAATAAATGAGACTGATTCAGATCAATGCATTGGGATGCGACTGCGATAGTTTCATGATATTTTCAGTTCATTAATGCATTTGATTTATCGCGAAGTTTGCTGTCCCCTATACTCCATCAATGATGCAAAATATGAAAAAGCTAACTTTTCAATAATGGTAGAATAAAAAATCATGCACATACAATGTGCATGACCTACTCTATTTTTCCATCTTTTGACTAACATGTGATATGAATAACTGGTTGAGAAATACTGAGTGCAAATGCAAGCCAGATCCATAATAGCATGGTCAGTTTCGAGAGAAGAGAAAAGCAATGTCTATCATATTTCTGGCTACCAATATTCCTCTTTCCACTTCCAGATTGGCTGATGCATCAACACTCCCGGCTATATTGAAGGATAATGGAATTCCAACGGGAAATGCACACGAAAAATGGCTGGGCATTATGGTATTCGATCAGGATTACGAAAACAGTGAATCATACTAGGAGTAGGCAGCCGGCCATAGCCGTTGAATCCCCCAGCAGGATGGCTCCAACGGCACCCCCGACGGAGGCTGGAACTGACCTCCTCACCACATCGGCCATCAATGCTAGTCAGCAGTCCATGTCTAACGAGTTGAAGTCCCAGCTTCGAAGACACGCCCAAGCTTAGCCGCTCAGCTGCATTCACGACAAAGCGGGTGAGGGGAATACATTTGAACGTCCAGGGGGCCCCTTCCTCACAGAGAAGCTGATCCGACTCAAGGCGTCGCACACAAGCATTGATGGACGGGCGCCATTTCTAGCCAAGAGGGCACATATGCCATGTCCCCTTGGATCCACGGATAGGCCGTGGGCAGGATATATTTTAGTAAATTACCAGGGGACAACGAAAAAATATGCATACAATCAAGAGCGTAGTCAGGGAAATCAGTGAATGAGAAACCCTGTTGGAGGGCGATGGAAGCTCCAAAGCGGAATCGACAAATCGACAAGGAGCCTCCGGGTAGGATTAAAGGAATTCTGGAAACTGATCGATGGGACCCAAGCTGGATCGAATGGATCCTCAGCAAGACCAAAGGATCTAGCAAGCAGCCAGGAAGATTCACCCGAAGCCGGTCGACCGTGTGCTTCACACGTCTATCGTGATGCTGGAAATCCCGGAAATCTGACTCAATTGGCGTCTGAACTATTTGAATCGACGCAGTAATTCCCCAGATATCAGAGGGCTAAGCATTGCGCCCAGCAGACCGCAGCTCTACCCCAAACTTTCATCACAGTAATAGTAGGGTACTGCGTAGCCATTAAAGACAACTGGTGCTACGCATATTGTTCTTGGACTCGTTTTCTTGAATTTATTGTTCCTAATTAAACATGAATTATAAACGGCCAAACCTAAGTTGGCAGGATATGGGAGTACAACAAGAATCGTCCGAGGAAAAATGAAGAGAAAGAAAGTGAACATATCTGATATCGATACTAAAAAACAAGTTTGCAAAATACAGTAGCATACTATTTGTACAATAATATTTGTTATATAATTCACATAATATTTATGCAGCCATGTGTAAGGCAAAATGCAAACGCAATGATGTCCACGTATTTTAAGTAATCACTTTATCACGAACTTTCCAACGCAGGCGAAAATCGCATAGGTGATGCATCAGGATAATTTTACTGCGCGTCAACATCACATTAATGATGCTGCCCGACCGTAAATAGAACGAAATGAGCCGCGGCGCGTTGAAAAGTTGTCGACCCATATCACTGAGCACCTTCAGCGTCGCAGCAGTGGCTACCGGACACCCACCTGCCTCAGCGGGTACATCCTGGTCGGTCCATGGTCACGGGACACCCGTGGTGGTCGGGTGTGTGGTCACGGGACACCCGTGGTGGTCTGGTGTGTGGTCACGGGACACCCGTTATGGTCGGGTGTGTGGTCACGGGACACCCGTGGTGGTCGGGTGTGTGGTCACGGGACACCCGTGGTGGTCAGGTGTGTGGTCACGGGACACCCGTGGTGGTCGGGTGTGTGGTCACGGGACATCCGTGGTGGTCGGGTGTGTGGTCACGGGACATCCGTGGTGGTCGGATGTGTGGTCACGGGACATCCGTAGTGGTCGGGTGTGTGGTCACGGGACACCCGTGATGGTCAGGTGTGTGGTCACGGGACACCCGTGATGGTCGGGTATGTGGTCACGGGACACCCGTGGTGGTCGGGTGTGTAGTCACGGGACACCCGTGGTGGTCGGGTGTGTGGTCACGGGACACCCGTGGTGGTCGGATGTGTGGTCACGGGACACCCGTAGTGGTCTGGTGTATAGCCACGGGACACCCGTGGTGGTCGGGTGTGTAGTCACGGAACGCCCCTGGTGGTCGGGTGTGTGGCCACGGGACACCCATGATCACCACACACTTCCGGTGCGCGGACACACCGAAGAGCAACATCTCTCTGAGTCACGACACCGCAGCCGACAACGGCGAGAGTCCGCCGGCTGGTTATGATGGCCTCGTCTCGCAGCTGGCTCTCTTGCACGCTTCCGCACCGCCATGTGTTGGACGCGGACAATGCGCGGACCGCGCTAACGATGCATATGTCGTGTCTGGTGGTGTGTCTCGCCGACATCTGGGGAATAGTGCGACGCCGGCGTCCAGATTTCCCAACATTGATGCTCGCGTTTATGGTAACAGTCGGCACGAACGCGATGCGTATGCTGCTTGGCGAGTCGGTTGCCGGGGTGTTTGGATAACATCTTCGCAATATATTTTGAACAGGAAAGAGGATATGTACATGCAGCCATTGGATGAAAACCAATGGAGGCATGCTTATGCATTTTCAGTCCGCCAAATTGCGATCATTACAGCTGGTGAACAGCGTAGTTATTGCCACAGGCTCTTCTCGCAATTGTCAGTTCTTCCGTCAGTTGCATTACTCATCTAAATATCAACGACCAGGGAAATCATGGTGACGCACAAATCAGCGGTGGAGGTCTTTCCAGATTTTAGGAAGTTCCAAGTGCACACTGAAGTTTTTTTTACCCGAGGACAGCGAGTGAACCCGAAGCTTGCGGATACCCCCATCCGCAACACGTTTTGAACATGAGTGGGCGGGTGGATTATACCCGTGAGTATCGGGTAATTGTACCCTCGCATGGCGAACTTGCTTTCCTATTTAACCTCCAAAGCCGAGTAACACCACCAAAAAACCTTCTACAGCAGTATTTTTACACGCTAACTGCGAGTTAACTAGGACCTGGCGAGTATCCTAATCCGCAACGTCTTTGGAATTTCTGTAACGGAGAAAACTTCATACGCTTACTGCGATTTAATCCGTATCTATCGGATACCGTGTGTGTGTAGTTGAATTTAGCCAGCCTGCCACCGTGTTGTGATGTCGTTTATCGAGTACCTTAATTCGCAACACCTTTTGACTCATGCTTCGATATTGCGCATGAGATTAGTAGCTTTCATCAGCTGGTTGCTGGTTGCGGGTAAATCAGGCAACAGCGGGATGATATCATGCAATCTTACAGAAAAAAACTCGTTCAACGGATAACTGTATCCGCCGACAGCATGTTAACCTGTATCCGTTGGATGCGACCACCCGTAATACGCTTTGGCTCCCTGTAGGACGGCTACTTACACTTATTGATTGTAGGTGCACCTTGCGACATTATGGCGCTGAAGTCATGCCACTGAACATTATACCGAGTCACGCGTCGGAATATCCATCACCAATATTCTCACCATGAGCAGGACGTGAGTCAAGTATTTACTTCTGGACCTTGTGACACAAAGGCGAACACATCTAAGCATATGTATTTTAAACGAATGCATGCGCATTTCGTTACGAGCTCAGAGGAAGCAGACATTTTCGTATATCGCGGATCTTGGTTCAATTGAGGTAGTCACCGGAGAGCCACACAAAAAAAAACGCCCCCCCCGAAAAACAGGTAAACCCAACGGCAGTTGTCCTGAGCGCGGCGCCACGAGCTGACGTGTCTCGGTCGCTCCCCCAGCCTTTCCCTCGCCCTCTTCGTTGCCTTTGTATGCAAGGTGTGTGATACTCTGAGTGAGAAGTGAACATGTGAAGAAGTGTTCTAGTGAAGAAGTGAACAAACTAGTGAAGTGTACGAGTAAAAATAAAAGAAGAAAAAGTGGCATAGTGATCTAAACCGACGTACTTATACGCTACACGTGCGCAAAGTTTACACAACAGTGATTGGACTCCTACAAACTGAGTGTGTGCTGAAGTAACAGCGCCCTTCTCCATAGTTCAAGCATCAGCTACTGCCCGTGCCCAGTCTTCTTTCCTGCACTGCAGCTGAGATGAAATTGATTGGACTGACGACTTGGTGCCGCTCGGAATTCTTGTGACTCTAACAACAGTGACGTCTACCTCCTATCGTCTATCTTCAGCTCTACCAGTCTTCCATCTTCAGCTCTACCGGTCTTCCATTTTCAGCTCTACCATGCATACAGACATCATCAGGTTTCTGCTAACCATCGCCCTGGTCCAAATGTTCAACGCCATCACGTCCCCCGGTCAGCAACGCGCACGCAGCCGCCCCGTACGCGACGCCATCAACTACGCGACCTTGACTCCCGCCAGTCACCACCCTCGCATCTGCAGAACGAGAAACCAGACCGTCGGCGTTACCCTGACAACGCCAAAGAAAACACGACGGGGCACGCGCGGCGCCAGGGGTGGCAGACGACGGGGATCACGGGGCGGAACAAGCAAAGCGACGGTTCAGGAGCGCAACGGGCAGCTGCACCTGGGACTCATAAATGCCCAATCTATGAAACCTAAGCTACTTGAGCTACAACACGACTTTCTTTCTTACTCTCTAGACCTAGCTGTGGTGACTGAGACCTGGCTGCGACCTAGCACCCCCACGCGTCTCATTAACTTCCCTGGTTACCAGTTAAAACGTGCGGACCGGCCTGACTCTAGTGGCTACGGTGGGGTGGCGATTATCGCCAAGTCAGCGCTTACTATTACCGTTTTGAAAATTTCTACGCTTCCAAACTCGAGCTCCAAATTAGAATCACTCTGGACCAAAGTCAAAGGTAAAAGCGGAAGGTATTTCATTCTGGCGGCAATCTATCGACCTCCTCGTAACAGTCTACCTGCCTTAAATGTTGACTTCGCTGAGCTCGAAAGACAGGTTCAATTGGCGACACTGAACTTTACCGGCACTTTCTACCTCGCAGGTGATCTAAATTGCAATCTTCTCGACACGGCAAATTGCCCCAGCAAAACACACCTGCTTGAGTTCGTCAGAAACTATTCACTTACCGTGATAGTGAAGCGCCCTACATTCTCCACAGGCTCTTTATTGGATGTCATCATAACAAATTCACCCACCTCTGTCGACAGACCCAAAGTGAGTTTCTGCCACTACAGTCCCCACAAATTTATCACATGTTCAATTAAAGTAAACAGGCCTGCCTCAATTAACACCGTGATAAAATCACGTTCTTTCGGACGAGTGGACACCTCCGAACTGACCCTTGACCTTGGTGAGATCGACTGGGTCCAGGTCACTGGTCGCATCTCAGTAACCGATAAATGGGACACACTGCTGAGATTGCTGACACCTATCCTCGACGAGCACCTGCCACTCAGAAACATCAAAATTCGGAACCCAACAGCACCACATGTTAGCGAAGCTACCAAACAACTCATGCATCGGCGAAATGTAGCCTTGCGCTTACAAGATAGAAACACTTACAAAATACTTAACCGACAAGTTCGATCAGCTATTAGAGCTGACTGTAGGGAAGAGATTAGCGGAAAGATAGCTCAAAAAGGCCCATCAGCTGCGTGGCGTGCTATCAAGCCTATTATCGATACAAAAAAAGGATCTCACAGAGTACAACCTCAGGTTCTACCTGAGCAGCTAAATCATTATTTTGTTAGTGTCGGACCAAAAATATCAGCAGAAGTCAAACTGCAGGCAAACATGCCTGAACACACATCTCCCAGTTGTCGGCTATCGCGCGTCTCTACCAGCTCCTATAAAGTATCACCCATATCTCTTGAACAGCTAGCCAATATCGTCATAAACATGAGAAGCACAAGTGCGTGCGGACCCGACGGGATCTGTATTAAGGTCATCAAATTTCTGTTCTTTTTTATCGGCGAAGTGCTGCTTGACATTATAAACACATGCCTGACTACAGCTGATATACCCTCCACTTGGAAACAGTCAATAGTAACTCCCATTCACAAATCAGGAGATCCTTCGGATCCCTCTAATTTTAGACCCATCTCACTGGTTCCGGTTATCGCCAAGATCACTGAGAGAGTGGTGCAGAAACAACTCTATCACTACCTAAACTCAAACCACCTACTGGCCCAAACTCAGCACGGCTTCAGACCACGCCACTCTACGGAAACCGCCCTTATCTCAGTCACGGACGAAATACTAGCAGCAATGGACCGTTCGGAAGTAGCTCTCCTTTGCATTCTGGATCTCAGTAAATGTTTCGATGTAATAGACCACACCAAACTGCTCACTAAACTTCAACTCCATGGAATCGATACCGACTGGTTTAAAGCATATCTGGGAGGTCATACGCAGGCTGTTAGGATCTCAGATCAACACGGAAACAGGCATCTCTCCTCCTTTCTCCCAAACAACATAGGTGTCTTTCAAGGCTCATCATTAGGTCCACTTCTCTATTGCATCTTTTCGAACGACCTCAGTCTGCACGTCCCGGTAGCACATGTCACCCAGTTCGCAGACGACACACAGGTCCTCATCTCCGGTCGGAAATCTGATCTCCCAAATTTGATAAGTCAGATGGAAACATGCCTGAGCCAACTCTATGACTACTTCCTGGATAACGGCTTGAAGGTGAACCCGACCAAAACCCAGCTTCTTACTCTCGGATCGCGTCAAAATCTGCGCAATATTACCCCGATACGAGTGTGCTTTAGGGACGCCGTGATAGATGAGAAACATTCGTGTAAGAACCTTGGGGTAACATTTGATCGCCACATGTCTTGGGATTCCCATGTAGCTGTTGTTGTCCAGAAGTGTACTGGGTTCCTTCTGGCCCTGAACCATCTGCGTCACCATCTGCCGACCAGCACCCTCTTCACTATAGTCAATAGCCTAGTTATATCCAATATCCGATACTGCATATCTGTTTACGGGAACGGGTCGTCAGCAAATATCCACAGACTAGACAAGATCATTAACTTCGCCACTAGAGTCGTGTCAGGTCTCCGAAAATTTGATCATATTACTGATGTCCGAAACGAGTTGGGTCTCCTCACTGCAGCTGATCTGTACCTATTTCACAGTCTCACTTTGCTCCACAAGATCATTCTGACGGGTGAGCCTACGCACATTGCCGGTGAAATCACTTCAAACTCTACCCTGCGAAGCCGTCACACACGTGCAGACGACCATCTGCGCCTGCCAGCCATACACAGAGAGGCTGGCCGCAGGAGATTTCTCTACTCGTCTGTCTTCCACTACAACAAACTTCCTACTGAAACTAAAACATCGAGGCTGTCTAACTTCAAGAAACATGCACTAGCGTATCTCCACGAACAACACTAGTCCCACAAAAAAACTTACAACATGGATATGTGTACACTACGAAGTCACCTTTAGGCCATCGCTTTCCTATCACTTATACAAGCCACTCGTGTATAGCTCGTGTCGCAAGTACGGTGTATGCAGTGCGGAAAGTGATATGGATATTGTATTATGTTGTACGAATGTTTGTTGCGCATCTGCTCCCACTATTGACCACACATCTATCCTTTCTTTGTAAATATCTGTGAGTTCAGCCCAGACTGTCCGTAACAGCCACTGCACGTGGAGGACATGTATTGTTAAATAAATAAATAAATAAACGGCAGTAGTGTAACAACCGAGCTGGGTTCTGTTTCTACATGTTCTGTTTCTACCTATGAACAAACGGATTGCCCCAGACAAGGTAGCCTGTTTTCCATGTTCTTGGAGGTCAACATAAAAACATAAATAGAACACAAAAAACTGATGCACTCTTGACTTGCAACTGGAAGAGTAAACAGGTAGGGATGGTAGCTACCTACGCTTCTGACGAAAGTCCTGGGTAGCACAGACGAGTTTGTCTGTATTTACTTGGGGACAGTTACCACGGGGAAGAGGCGCCCAATTTGAGTTACCAGGTCTCTAGGCAGTTTCTGCATGTATCCATCTCCAGTACGTAAACACACAGCAGAGTTGCCGTGCTTTTGACGGCGGTGTGTGTGAGTTTCTGGCCGAACACAATGAAGGCAACACCCCACGAAGTGAGTCGCTGTACTTAGTTGGATGGCAGGGACATGCACATGGTGCCCTGCACGTATAGTTCTGTGCGATTGCCACCCCGGACGTGCAGTACCGGTGAGAGCATGTTTCTGGAGTTTTGTAGGCCAATACTCCTCCGAGTTCTTTGAGACCCCCAACAAGCCCCCCCACGCTGCGTCCTGTATGACAAACAATTATCACCTACTAAAACCTCGCGCAATTACATAAGTACTTCAACACACCCACTGCTGGTGGAAAATGGAGGTCAATTCAGATATTGTCAAATTCACCAATTGGGTGCGAATTGACACCTAACATAATTTTGTGTTGCATCTCTTCTGAAGCTTCCCTTTCACTGGTAGCATAAGGGAAAACAATACAATACATCGTTGTACGTCTACGCTTGTTGACTTACAAGACATATGCAGATGCAACTTGCAGTACTCTAACTACCGCACAACACTAACCAAGTAAATATTCATGCAGCCGCTTCTGTCTCACTTATGCCATAATTGATTTAACTCCTGTGGGGAATCTTAGAGTCGAGTTGGAGACGTTTTTCAAAGAACTTTGAGTCCTTTCGTAAACACTGAAACTATATTTATAGACTAGAAGCAGAAGTAACATTAAATTTAGAAGATGAGGGATACCTGTGCAGGGAGTAGATCCGAAATGCTTCTCCAACTGGGAAGCTTTCTGCCCGTTGAGGAAGGCTTGAGGCTGCCTCACATGCCTCGTTAAAGTATATAGCAGTTCCAGTTTGACGTTTTTTAACCTCATTAGAAACCCAACCCAATCCATGTTGCGTTCCAGGACCGATAATGGAAACACGAGAAGTAGCATAATCCGATCGCGCATAATCTTGTTGTGAGCGTTTCCTACGGAGCAATACAATACCGCGACCTTCAGGTAAGGACAGCCTTACTTCCCAGGAGATTGATTGATTGATTATTTGGGTTTAAGGGCGCGCCGACTACTAGGTCATTTAGCGCCCATACTTCCCAGGAGATTGCTAACTCGGAAGTCATAGTAAATCGTGAGCAGCAGACAGTTTTCCTCAAATCCAGAATGATTGTAGCCATCTTGGAGGCCATTTAATATCACATCCAGAGATTTTGTGTTGAAAACCATGCCTCCAAATGCATGAGCTTTCTCGCACAGTTCTGGCAGTTGAGGTTTAAATGGTAAATATTGGATCATTTGCTTTTTTCCAAGTCTTATCCATTCCCACCTAGATGGGTACTGGATCCATAATTCCGAATTCCTTCCTTGCATCGATTCCAAGATGATCATTGTTCAAAAGAACACTTAGTCCTTTTTAGAGCGTAGCTCCCAAAATCCTCGGTCAGTGCTCCTCTACACTTCTCTTCTTCATCACTAGCTCTGTTTTGCTCTTGAATGACCTCTTTAGTGAAGTCTAGAAAGAACTCCAGAACATCCCTACTACTCCTTTCAGTTACACTTTGTGCACGAGACTGGACAACATGCCCATAAACTCTCTCCTCGGATTGAAAGTACGACACGTTCCTTCACCTTCTTTATAAAACGCTGGACACACTTCGGAGGGAGGCTCGGAGACTTTACTCTCCTGTACCACTGAGCACAGAAACGCATCTTCACTTGGTCTCCTGCTGGTGCTTGGATCTTTGTGCACATGTGTACGCGTGCATATTCGTGCTAACACATGCTGCCTCCAGCATATCGCTGATAAAACCTCTTGACGCAGTGGGGGCAAGTCACTCGAAAAACAGGATCGGGCTTCATAAATGTCTACAGAACTCTTGTAGGCTAATCCGAGAATATGGGCAGACAGGACTCACAAAATCTTGATCAAGTTTGGACATGAGGTCTGCAAAACATTGCAATTAGGTTGACATTCCAGCAACAAAAGGACGGCCACAATAAAAATAGTTAAATGCATACACCACATCTCAAGCTCACAAGGTCATCAATTATCCATTGGATTATATTTATTTGCTTACTTGTCCCTATGTATCCTCCTACCTGCTGTTTGTTGAGCGGGGCGACGATACTGGCTGACTCGCCCCATGCTGCAGTTTCCTTACCTTACCCAGTCTCAACACCCAGCCTTACATCCTTCCCAATATCCTATCGCCTATCATATCTCAATTCCTGTTGATCTCACTCATTTCGACGGGCATGATAATAGCCACCGTGGTCTGTGGATGTGTCTGCAGTAAATACAATACAATACAAAATACCCACAATAGCTATCGCTATAAACATACATAACAAGAAACAGGATAACAGAACAAAACATGGCAACAGAGAAAGCTTGCAAAAACTAAGTGAAATTGTAATAACTATAGCTTAAATTTGGCCAAACCCTTCAAAGCGTCAAAATGTATTAGTCAGTAATTGTGGGTTAAGGGCGTCAACCATTTCGTTGATCATATTGCGCCCAGCACCGAAATGGATGATGCAACTTGCAATGGAGGAAGAAGTGCAAGATAAAACAGTAACGAATTAAAACCATTCCAATTAAGTAAACCATCCCTTCTGTAGGCATCGTATTTCAGATTTTCCGTGGAATATCTTCAGAATACTATTTTGGTTGTCAAAGCCGACTTGCAAATTACGTCCCATCATTAGAAAATAATACTGATAAAATTTCCCCCACTATCAAACCATGAAGTACTTATTTATCCAGAAACCCTCTTAGGGTGCAGTAATGTGGCAACACGGGAAAAGGTGGAGCAGAGGTGACATTTGCCCCCTCTTAAGGGATGTCTTAAGGGAAAAGCGGCCTCTTAAGGGAAAACGGTATGTCTTCCCCTTTTCCTCATGTTAACATTTTCGATTTGGCTTAAATTGGCAAAAACAACTTATCGCCCCCGCCCCTCTTCGAAGAGTCCTGGTTGTACCTCTGTTTAAGCTCAATACACATCATCACTGACACAAAGTGCATGCATTAAGGGGCGTGGTCCACTTGTATGGTGGGTCTTAGTGAATATGTTGAAGATAGACCTAGGTGCCAAAATATTGCTACCCATCTTGTAACAAAGCTTGAATGTTTCTGTCACCATGCATTATGCCTGTGCAGGAAAATAATTATGAATTCTTGTCATTCAAAACTGCATAGTAGCATGTTTTAGCATTTCCAACAAGTTACCTTTTCTTGTACCTTAACTCGCGCCGACTTTTTGGTCAGATACTCACACCCCGTCTCGGGGGGGGGGAGGGGTTAGTAACCCCCCTCTCAAATCCATACTAATGAACGCAAGAAAACGAAAGAGGTGTCATCGGAAAGCGTTCTACGAGTAGGGCCCGGATCCACCCCCAAAAAAAAATTCCCCAAAAGTGACGCCATCAGGGGGGCTAGGTTTTCACGACTTTTCACGACTTACATTATGTTTTTGGCTCTGGGGAGTTCATTTTGGGGATACATGAAAAATTAAATTTATTTGGAATGAGAAAAGGACAGCGAAACCGACCAGGGCTTTAATTTTTTCCCCCAAAAATAAAAAAAGTTAATTTTTTTGAAATTTCAAACTTTTGAGTTTTCAAGTTTTCTTTAATTTTCCTCTTCGAATGGGTAGAGCAGACCGAGAAACGTTGTTGGAAGTCAACTTGCCCCAATAAGAAATGCTTACTTTAACCAGAATCCTCTATTTGGACTGCAATCTGGCAAATACGCAAAATGTGTATGTAGTCAAAAACGAAAAAAGAAGACAAATTCCACTCGTACGTCTTGTTGCATCCCTAAAGATAAGCAAACGCTGAAAGTTTCATTAAAACATCTGTATCCGTTAAAGCGTGACGACTGGTTTAACTTTTTGGTGCAAAAAAAAGCTCAATCAATTTGGGAATAGCCTAATTTGTTGGAAATGCTAAAGCATGCTGTTATGCAGTTTTCGATGACAATAATTCATAATTTTTTTTCCTGCACAAACATGATGCATGGTGACAGAAACATTGAAGCTTTGTTGCAATATGGGTAGCAATATTTCGGCACCTAAGTCTATATTCAACATACTCACTAAGACCAACCGTAAAAGTAGACCATGCCCCTTAATGCATGCACTTTGTGTTCGTGATGGTACATGCTGAGCCACGCTCCGATAGAGGTGCAACCAGGACTCTTCGAAGACGGGGAGGGGCGATAATTTGTTTGCTCATTTAGGTCAATTCGAACATGTTATCGTGGGAAAAGGGGAAAACATCCCCAAAGAGGAAGCAAATGTCACCATTGCTCCAATATCTTCCCGTCTTGCCACACTACTGTATCTTGGGAGGGTTCCTGGATAAATCAATACTTCATGGTTTGATGGTGGGGGAAATTTGATTAGTATTCTTCTCTAATGATTGGACATAATTTGCAAGTCGGCTTTGACAACTAAAATAGTACGCTGATGATATTGCATGGAACATCTGAAATATCATGTCTACAAAAGGCATGGTTCACTTAATTGGGGGTTTTAATTCGTTGCTCTTTTCTCTTGCACTTCTTCCTCCACTGCAAGGTGCATCACCTATTACAGTGCTGGGCGCAATATGACCAACGAAATGGTCGACACGCCCTTAAATCACAATAACTGACTAATCAATTTTGGTGCTTTGCAAGGTTCTGCCAAATGCAAGCTATAGTTAATAAAGTTTCACTTAGTTTTTGGAAGCTATCTGTGCTGCCATGTTTGTTCTGTTATCCTGTTCTTGCTATTTATGCTAATAGCGAAAGCTATTGTGTGTATAGTGTGTGTTCATTTAACTGTTTGTATTGGGACTTCCCATTTGTTCCTAGAATTTCAACCTAATTGCAATGTTTTGCAGACCTCATATCCGACCTTGATCAATATTGTGTGAGGTACAGGTGTTCTGGAGTTCTTTCTAGACTTCCTAAAGAGGTCATTCAAGAACAGAACAGACCTAGTGGTGAAGAAGAGAAGAGTAGGGGAGCGCTGGCGAGGATGCTGGGAGTTACGTTCTGAAAGGGTCCAGTACCCATCTTGGTGGGAATGAATAAGACTTGGAAGAAAACAAATGCTCCAATATTTGCCCATTAAACCTCAACTGACAGAACTGTGCGAGAAAGCTTACGCGTTTGGAGGCATGGTTTCTGATACAAAATCGCTGAATGTGACGTTAAATGGTGTCCAAAATGACTGCAATCATTCTATATTTGAGGAAAACCGTCTGCTGCTCACCATTTACTATGAGTTCCATCTTGGCAATCCACTAGGAAGTAAAGCAAAAAAACCTGAAGGTCGGGATCTTGTAATGCTTCGTAGGACACGCTTACAATATTCTGCGCGATCGGATTCTGCTACCTCTCGTGTTTACATTATCGGTCCTGGAAAGCAACACGGATTGGATTGAGTTCCCAATGAGGTTAAAAATAACGCCAGACGGGTACTACTATTTACATTAACGAAGTATGTAGGGCAGCCTCAAGCCTTCCTCAAGGGGTAGAAAGATTCCCAGTTGGAGAAGCATTTCGGATCTACTCCATGCACAGGTACCCCACATGTTCTACATTTACTGTTATTTCTGCTTCAAGTCCAGGGATCTAGTTTCGTAGCCCATTAATGTGACTTATTTTGTGATCATTCTTTACTTAAGTGTTCACGAAAGGACACCAGGTTCTTTGAACAAGGTCTCCAAACCTGGCCTAAACCTCCCACAGTGGTTAAATCAATTATGACACAAGTGAGACATAAGCGGCTGCATGAATATTTGCTTCGTCAGTGTTGTGCGGTAGTTAGAGTACTGCAAGTTGTAACCTGCATATGTGTTGTAATTTAACAGGCATAGAACGACAATAATTTAGCTGGTCGTAGACAACGCTGAGAAGCCTGAAAATAATCCTTATTGCCAAACTTATGACGTTTGAAATGATACCTAGGTACAGTGCAAGGTCAGGTGAAAGCACATTCCGAATGCTCAAGCTCGTGTCGCAATACCACAATTTTTGTCATTGATGCCCTGACTTAATTTTCCTGCGCGCGAAAATAATTTAAGACCATTAAATTCCTGCGGTCGACGTCGCAGCGCTCCTGCAACTATCTTAATAAACAATGTATACTTCACCAGATTCCCGGAACCCCGACATCCTCCCCCTGCCCGTTTCGCGAACCTCCGAGGTTCGCTTCCCTAGATTTTCAAGAAGTGATTTTGCAATCCAAACTATCTCGGTTGGTAAAGATAAAATACTCACCACGATACCACGTGCTCAGCATATCTCACAAGGAGAGTGCGAATGGTAAGGCGACCAACAAGCTTTCGACGTTGCTTTTTATAGCTTGAACCATTCGCCCAAACGTATTCAAACACATGCGAAGAAAAATCCGCCGTAAGCCGGAATGGTATGCATTCATTTTCGGGTAATTTTTTCCTGGGCATATTTTCGAAGAACGTTGAGTGCAACACTCATGCCATGATCATCTGTTTATCTGCTTATCGGCACCATACGTCTGCTGGCAGGCCAGACGTCGCAGTACTTCGCGACCATGTCTCCCATCTGCTGAGATCCATCACAGTCCACACGTGACCCGTGTCAGCCGGTGTCACTCCTGTCAACTGACACCCGCGGAGGCCACGTGTCCGAGCTGCGGAGATCCATCACATGTGACCCGTGTCAGCCGGTGTCACTCCTCTCAACTGACACCCACGGAGGCCACGTGTCCGAGCTGCGGAGATCCATCACATATGACCCGTGTCAGCCGGTGTCACTCCTGTCAACTGACACCCGCGGAGGCCACGTGTCCGAGCTGCAGAGATCCATCACATATGACCCATATCAGCCGGTGTCACTCCTGTCAACTGACACCCGCGGAGGCCACGTGTCCGAGCTGCGGAGATCCATCACATGTGACCCGTGTCAGCCGGTGTCACTCCTGTCAACTGACACCCGCGGAGGCCACGTGTCCGAGCTGCAGAGACCCATCACATATGACCCGTATCAGCCGGTGTCACTCCTATCGACTGACACCCGCGGAGGCCACGTGTCCGAGCTGCGGAGATCCACCACATATGACCCGTGTCAGCCGGTGTCTGACTAACCCCAGGCCACTGCGAGCTCAGATCCACCTGTGACCGTGTCAGCCGTTCACTCTGTCTGACACCCACGGAGGCCACGTGTCCGAGCTGCAGAGACCCATCACATATGACCCGTGTCAGCCGGTGTCACTTCTGTTAACTGACACCCGCGGAGGCCACGTGTCCGAGCTGCGGAGATCCATCACATATGACCCGTGTCAGCCGGTGTCACTCCTGTCAACTGACACCCGCGGAGGCCACGTGTCCGAGCTGCGGAGATCCATCACATATGACCCGTGTCAGCCGGTGTCACTCCTGTCAACTGACACCCGCGGAGGCCACGTGTCCGAGCTGCAGAGATCCATCACATATGACCCGTATCAGCCGGTGTCACTCCTGTCAACTGACACCCGCGGAGGCCACGTGTCCGAGCTGCGGAGATCCATCACATATGACCCGTATCAGCCGGTGTCAGTCCGGTCAACTGACACCCGCGGAGGCCACGTCTCCAGGCTGCGGAGGTCCGTCACAGTCCACACGAGACCAGTGTCAGTCGGTGTAGGTTCAGTCAACTGACATCCAACTGGGGTCACATTTCCCTGCTGCGGAGGTCCGTCACACACGACCCTACGCTGGTCACGTCCTCATACTGCGGATATGCGTCACATGTAGCCCGGCGGAGATCACGTACCTCAGGCGCACCACATCGCCTCACGTGCTCCCGCCAATAACTAGGTTACGCGGCCCCATGGCTGGGCTAGCCGCTCCGAAAACGAGTCACCTTCGTAACAGATCTGGACATGGCCGACGGTAGCAGTAGCAGTGGGCAGTGGTGGAATTGGGGGACAACTGGAAACATGTTCTCCCCCTCCCCGTACCCTATAGGGATGCGATTCACTTCCGAACCGAAATAGATGCCCCTCCAGAACGAAGAAGTGCGCCCTTTATAAAATCCCCTCCCCCACCGTTGAGCCTATTTTCCAGGGAATGACATCCCTCAGAGTAGAAGACGCTCCCTTGCAGTGCGCTTAAGGGCAATGGAAAACCCTGCTTCGTATCTAACATGTACGCTATTTTGCTCTCGGGACAGGGCTCTCGACGCTCTTGAGATAACTGGTCGAAAGTGTGCCCGAAAACCTGGGAAAAATCAAGTAGCTGAAGGAGTTCCGCTCATTATGAACCGGGGAGGGGCGGGGTGGAGCCAGGCGACATCATCAATGTGCACATGCGAAAAAGTTAACATGACCGACCCTACCCGACCAGGCCTGACAGTCAGAACCTTCCCGACCAGGCCTGGCCCGACCGTCACGACCATCCCCGACCAGGCCTGGCCCGACAGTCAGAACCTTCCAGATCAGGCCAGTCCAGGCCGTCACGACCATACCCGACCAGGCCTGTCCAGACCGTCACGACCCTACCCGACCAGGCCTGGCCCGACAGTCAGAACCTTCCCGACCAAGCCTGGCCCGACCGTCACGACCCTACCCGATCAGGGCAGTCCCGACCGTCACGACCCTTCCTGATCAGGCCAGTCCAGACCGTCACGACCCTACCCGATCAGGCCAGTCCCGACCGTCACGACCCTTCCTGATCAGGCCTGTCCAGACCGTCACGACCCTACCCGATCAGGCCAGTCCCGACCGTCACGACCCTACCCGATCAGGCCAGTCCCGACCGTCACGACCCTTCCTGATCAGGCCAGTCCAGACCGTCACGACCCTACCCGACCAGGCCAGTCACGATCGTCACACATCGGAAAACCTGAATGGAGCTGTTGCTTTCAGGCAACGCTTGGAGCCCTAATCTCTTCATTCAGAAGGAATTCACTCCCTAAATTTTCATCCTGAGCAGTTTCAATGAAAACATGTCCTCTGAGGGATTTGTAATATTTCTTTGAATCTCAACGATGCACTTGTTTCGATACGCACAAATGCCTACTTGCAAGTGCAAATGCAAGAGAAAGCCAGTGTAAGCCTCATCCATGCAGCGTGTCACAGAGTTGGCACTGCTAGTACACTGAGATAAAAAATGACAACCTCTAGGCACTGAAAAACTTCATGTTCCATTTGCCCAACCCTAGAATATCGGAAAAACAAATCTCTGGGCACGGTTACACTGTGCTCACACTTGTAAGACATGGGGAAATTACGTCTATATGCCTAGAAATTCCCCTTTAACACTGAGATGACCCGGATCGGATTAGCTTTAAACACTGTCACAACACCGTCAAGTTATGAAGATGTTTCGAAAATCGCCAATTACGCGGCATTGAACTGGATGAAATAAGGCTTTTACCAGCTAAAAACTCTAGCATTAAACTGCAGTGTCCATGCCGTGTTTGTACACTACCACAAATCACTGGGTATATTTTACTGTAATACCGATTACACCCGTTGGTTGCACGGTTATCACACCGGTGTTTGCCGATAGCATAGAAGCACGATTTCTGGACATTGAAAGGAATATGGAAACTTCTCCAAAACATTTAACCACGCTTACCATGAAAAGTCACGAAGTAACGAATTGAGTGTGTATTACATGATCACAGAACATTCAGGTCTCCAATCACTCATAATCATAGACGTCCCATTTGGCCAGTTGTGATCTGATGAGACGCTTAGTGATTCCATTTACCAACTGCTTTGGTATGAACTATGACACATTTAGCTGTCGTTATAAACCAGCACGGATCGAAGGTATAAGCTAGTGCCGAAAATATATTAAGAAGTGTATGGGAAGCAGTTCCATGAACGTTTGTGATTGCGTTGACAATCATGAATCATCAGTTAGGCCAACAGAATACATAGCACTTCTTGATCAGGTACATAAGGAACTGATCACTCAGCCAATCAAACATCCTCTTGCAGTTAAAGAGAGCGTTTGATTGGCAACGTTATCACCGGTCACCTTATGTGTCTGATAAGAAGTTGTATGTATCGATCGAACCAATCTAACTAACACAATAATCAGACAATGAGGTTTCACGCAGACAGGGCATAGTCATGGCATAGATCTTGTAAAATCATGTGCACGGATCAGGTAAAGCAAATGGGCACTTGACGCAGGCATACCAATTGTTTGGCATAAACTATCTGGTAATTAGACTTTTGCGATTGCGACAAACGCATTTTTCACGACTCTGGACTGCACTCGTTACGAGCAACGCATGCAGTTAACCATCGTCCGTGCTCATTGTCAGACTTCCACCAGTTTACTCCTTCGTTATAGAGCCAACAGTCGCGCGACAATGTACTTCGACCTCCGAGACTCGCGGCACTCTGCTTGTAGAACATGCTTGCCAATGAAAATTGGTGTTTTCCGGGTCGGTCCATATTTCTGAGCAAAGACGTACATGCCGACACTCCATATCAGGAGGGCTTCAGTCTCATCATCAGCAGTCAGGACGGATATATCCTCAATCGTACCGTCATGCCGTCTTGCACCGACGCCCACGGAACCTCCTCCGTCGCAAACACCTTGCCTCCGTCACCCAACATCCATGTCAGGGTTGATGCTCCTTATCTGAGAGATAAAAGACAGCATGAAAATGCATTCAACACGTGATAATCTTTTACATTAGCAACATGGTCTGGTGAGCGAAATGGTGCGATTTAATAATCACAAAAGTGCACAAATACGTGTACGAACAGGCCATGTGCAAATATTTGTAATCTTCTGGAAAGTGGGAACAAAGAGAAAAGTGTGAGAATGCTGATGATATCCTTTGCATATCTTTGACATCTTTCACGAGTGTTTTATGATCTACTCTCAACGCTCACTCACAAAAGTCAGTCAGAGCACAGGGTCGACACCGAAATCGGTACAGCACAGTGCCGAGACGGAGAGGTCGGGTAGTGTGAAAATAACGCAGGGTACATCACGCAGGTGGCACTAACACGGATCAGAGCAAGCATGGGTGGGGCAGACTGGACTCGGAATTGAGTCCGGACATTGACGCTTTGGAATCGAACCCGGACTCAGGCTTCTGGGCTGATCTGTGTCTACCTCCCACCTGAAGCGCCAACCCCAGCCCACTAGCACCGACATCGCATACGAACAAGCACCTACAATCAGACACGGTCCCGAGACAGACTGGGCTCGTAATGGAGTCCAGATTTGCATACCTCTGTGATAAGACTCAGACTCGTCGATTAATAAAGTCTATTCGGTCTCAGACTGAGACTGACAAACCCATGCCTGTCGGAATGGGGCAAACACAATCAAACAGTAGGATCAGAACAATAAATATGGGTGGGAATAAAAACATGGGTGGCAATAAATATGGGTGGGAATAAAAACAAAAATAAAATTTGGGTAGGAAACAACTTATGGTCCTGGTCGATTTCGATGTTCTTTTCTGATTCCAAATATTTTTTTTTTTGCTTTTGCAGATATCCCCAAAAATGAATTCAGAGCCAAAACCATGATGTAAGTTGTGAAATTCTAAGCCCCCTACTGACAGGACTATTGGGGAATGTTTTTTTCGTGTGTGTGTGTGGGGGGGGGGGCTACTCGTCGAGCGCTTTCCGATGACACTTCTTTTGTTTTCGTAGGACGCTTAGTTTAGATATTAGAGGGGGGTTCCTATCAACCCCCTAGACGGGGTGTGAGGATCTGACCGGAGGGGTTAACATACTTTACTATACCTAAGAACGTTTGCGTAAGTGAACCTCCTTTCAACTCATAACCACGTACAAGTACTGAAACATATCACCAGATCAGTGACACTATTACACCGGCACCGCAGCCAATACTGTGAAATCACATTGATCAGTGAAATGAACGTTGCAAGCGAAATCCAAATGCGCTCTTGACCCTGTGTTAACTTCAGTTCAAATATTGTCTACTGCACATCACAAAAGCTTAGACGTACATTTTTATGTAACCAAGAAATCACATGCACTTGGAGAAATACAGGGTTGTGCCGCTTTGTTTCAGAGTTTACAACCGGGCCACCATTCACCAAGCTGGCAATGTAAGGGAAGAGGGGGGGTTTCTTAACATTTAAGGCATCATGCAACGAATACCTCTCCTGGTACTTTTTCATGATTGAACCAGTAATTGTACTGTGTTTACTGAACATAAAAATGAACAAGCTATCCATATTGAAACAGTTCCTTTCAATGAAAATATCCTAGCCACTTGTAAAGAGCAACTTTAAAGTATATAATTATTTTGTAATGGTGTGCCATATTCAGGACATGAAAATGTTGTTGTGCAGGAATACCTCACTGTAGGTATTGTGGTACAAGCTATTAGTAGCAACTAAAATATGCTGGTGTAATTGCAAAAGAAAATTGGAAATCACTTCCTTGTGGTTTCCTTAAGCCAACTTCTCTTTGAAGCACAAAATGATGCCTGCGATCTTTGCCTACTCTCTACACACATAATTGGTAGAATAATGTGATGAGACCTTCATATTTTGGTAGAAATAGGTCCATTATTTATGAATACCATCATCTTTTTATTTATGCACTAAACATGATGTGGTAGACGTTCAAAGGTAGGTGTTCAGGAAACAAAACGTGTTCAGATACCCCCCCCATCTCCCCCTACCTCAGCGGTATGTGTCGTTTCGCAATTGTGAGGTCCTCCGTTCGGGTTCAGGGTGGGACGATTTTCGCCAGTGCCATAGCATCCGGCAGAATTCCATTATCCAACCCATAACATACCATAACACTGAACTACACTGCTTGCAAGGTGCCCCGGCCGTAACTGTCCTGAAACAAAGCAGCACAGCCAATGGCAAGGGCGGGTCCAACGGGGACATCGAGGTCATGCCCCCTTCCTGTAGTGTTAAATGCCTGTCTTGAATATAGGATGAGTGCAAAATTCGAGAAAAACGTGATTTTCCCCACCCCCTATGTATGCCCCCACAAAATTGGATGCTGGATCAACCCTTGATCAATGTCAGAATATCACCACAATCCTATTTTCCTGTTTGTGATCTCTGGATTACATAAAATAATGCAGCTAGACAACAGTCTGGAAGCAGTGGCGGGGGAGGGGACTGTGCAGACTGCAGTGAGGGGTCCTCTGGGCGCTAGATGACCAATAGCAGTTCAGGCGCCCTTAAGCCCAAATGAACAAATATAAACAAACAGTGAGCGGCCCAAAAGCAAAGTAATGAAAATTGATTATTACTAAAATAGATTGGGTGATTGGCATAAACCATTCATGATGTCATGTTTTGTGTTTCACCAGTACCACAAAATGGTATGTGTTATGAATGAAAATACATTGAGAACAAAGTTACATTGGGACTGAGTTATGCTCTTTTGCTTTTCAACTTCTCATCTTGTCTTAGCTTGTCCCAAGTGACAGTACATCGTCGTTGTAGTTTTGCTGTTTACCACCCCATCAAAGGATGAAAACGTCTGCATTGACTTTCCCGGTCAGTACCTGCTTACCTATTTTATAATTATTTTCAAAATTTGTGGTATATCCCGCATAGTTGTAGGGGCTAGGGCATGAAGGTGATAATTGGTGGATGCACACTCCACTTCAGCCATGGAAGAAACTGCATTACTGGTAGTGCATTGCGTCCGGGTTGGTTGATTATTGGAATTTAGGGGCGCGTCGACTGCGTTGGTCATGCAGCGCCCATAACATCATCAGTGAAACATTGAAATGCAAGCAGCATCATCAGTGAAACAGTGAAATGGAAGCAACATCAGTGAAACGGTGAAACAGAAAGAGCAAGTGCAAGCAAACATCAGTGGAACAGTGAAACGGGAGTAGCATCAGTGAAACCGAAAGAGCAAACACAAGCAAACATCATCAGTGGAACAGTGAAATGGAAGTACCATCAGGGAAACGGTGAAACAGAAAGAGCAAGCGCAAGCAAACATCAGTGAAACAGTGCAACGGGAGTATCATCAGTGAAACAGCGAAATAGTTAGAGCAATCGAAGATCAGTAGGAGCGACATGTCAAGGTTCCGAGCGTATAGTGTTACATGTCAGTGAGGTATGTAAATCGCTCTAAATTTGACATCCGAGAAAAGGCGAAACAGCTGTCCTGAAGTTACAGCGCGTGAGTGGTTACTCAGGAGTTCGCGGAGTGACGGCGGCTGCACGACTTCAAGAAGGCGTCTTCGAGCATCGGCGAGCAGGGGGCAGGATATCAGAATGTGACGTACTGACAGTGGTGCGTGACATCGAGGGCAGCTTGGTCTATCCTCCCCACAGAGCAAATAGTGGTGCGGTGGGTGGGTGTGCCCTAGCCTAAGGCGGCAGAGCACGACCTCGTCCCGCCTCGTCCTACAATAGGACGAGGGCCACTCCCCAAGACATTGCTTGATTGTTCACAGTTTGTTGTCCTGCAATGTGTCCCAACTAGACTGCCATTTAAAAAAAAACAAAGGACGCGATAGAGCGGTCATACTCCCTCGCGGGGAGCGGCATAGATCACATATATGGGGCTTGTGCTGCTCGCTTTGCAGCAGCATCGGCTGCCTCGTTCCCCGCGATACCAATATGGCTCGGGATCCAACAGAGGACAATAGTCTTCCCAGCTTGAGCGAAAAAAAAACAAAAAAAACTTACACCATGGATATGTGTACACTACGAAGTCACCTTAAGGCCATCGCTTTCCTATCACTCATACAAGCCACTCGTGTATAGCTCGTGTTGGAAGTATGGTGTATGCAGTGCGGAAAGTGATATGGATATTGTATTATGTTGTCGTACGAATGTTTGTTGTGCATCTGCTCCCATTATTGACCACACATCTATCCTTTCTTTGTAAATATCTGTGAGTTCAACCCAGACTGTCCGTAACAGCCACTGCACGTGGAGGACATGTATTGTTAAATAAATAAATAAATAGTGATCTGAGACGGCGCAAAACATCCTGTAAAATGGGGTAAGGTGGGTTAAACTGTTTTAGCGCCCAGAGACTGCTTACTGAGCAGTCTCTCATTTTCACCGACTCACTGAGCACTGCTCAGTGAGTCGGTGAAAATGACATGCGAGGCGTTCTGCCCCACTTCAATAAAGCTGAGGGCCTTTGTGATCGCCACCAACTCTGAAGTGTAAACAGTTGCATGTGGTGGTAGGGAAAACGATCTTGACAGAGACCCAGTAACAAATGCACTGCCCACACCAAAGTCAGTCTTGGTTCCATCTGTGTAAGTTTAGATGTATCCCTCGAACGAGGCTATGTGCTCTCGCGCACATGACAGTCGGCACTTTGGTGAAGCATGATCCTTTCCAACCGAGGAAAGTGACATATCTATTATAAGGGGAGTCACTTGCCATGCCGGCGTTTGAACCGGATTGAACCGCATAATCCCTTTCGGTCGAATCACGCTGTTCTCAAAGAGCTTGCGTATGCGAACGCAGAAGGGGGTGGCATGTAGGGTACGTCCGCGACAGAATGCTGCAAGGAGTCGATGGGAGAACACGTGCGAAGATGCGGGATGGTCAGGGATTTGGCGCAGCTTACAGGCATAGCGCATCTCGAACATTTCGCGGCGGAGCAAGAGTGGAGACTCGTGGGCTTCAGCCAGAAGGCTGGCAGAAGGTGAAGTGCGGAAAGCGCCGGTCACTATGCGGAGAGCCGAGTGGTGTACAGTGTCCAGCGAGCGTTTGCTTGTTGCAAATGCGCTGTCATATATAAAACATGCGTAGTCTAGTTTCGAACGAATGAGAGGGCGATACAACAATAACATAGCTGGTCTGTCTCCTCCGCAAGATGTGCGTGCAACCATCTTTAGCAGGTTTAGGGATGCAAAACACTTCTTGCGAAGTGTTTTAAAATATTCCTTGTAATTAAGACGAGTGTCAAAAATAACTCCCAAGTATCGAGCAACTCGCCGGAAGGGAATTTGCTCACCATACAGCTGGAGGGCAAGGTCCGGGCAGTTCCGTCGGCGCCGACAAAAGTGCATGCCAACCGTTTTTGTAGGAGAGAATCTAAACCCTTTCTCGGAACTCCACTTTTCCAATTGTGACACCGCCAACTGCAGCTGCCGTGCCATTGAAGGTGCACTGGATGTACAGCACAAAATTGCTACATCGTCAATAAAGAGCGATCTACCAATGCTACGTGGAAGAGAGTCGCAGATGTTGTTAATCGCGATGGCAAACAGCGCAACGCTGAGCACACTTCCTTGCGGTATTCCATCCCTTTGTGGATACCTGTGACAGGTAGTTCCCGATGCGTACGCGAAAAAAGCATTTGGTTTTATCCAAATGTAAGTTTTATCCAAATGCAAATGCTAACTTTTAGCCAAATCCAAATGCTAACTTTTTATCCAAAGGCCATTAATTTAAGCATCCAAAGGCCATTGAGCCATTGAACCTTGAATATCGTGTCTGAAGACCTTTTTCAGAATGCCGTAGTGCCAGGTTGTGTCATAAGCTCCTTGAATATCGAAAAACACTGCACCGACGTGGCGATTCTGGTGGAAAGCTGCACGTACCACAGTGTCAAGAGTTAAAAGATGGTCGATGGCGGTTTTTCCTGAAACCGCACTGTACATTTGTTAAAATGTCATACCGTTCCAAAAACCAGGTCAAACGAACATTTACTATCTTCTCCACCAGTTTACAAGGTGACGGTGTAAGTGATATAGGTCGGTAGTTCGCCGGGTCTGAAGCATCCTTGCCGGGTTTCAAAACTGGTATCATTGTAGCATCGCGCCAGGTGGATAGAAAGTCGCCTTTCTCCCAAAGTGTATTTATGGTATCTAACAAGGCTTCAAGTGCACGTGTTGGGAGGTGCTTGAGCATGTTGTTGTGTACAAGGTCGGGGCCCTCGGACACGCTTCGAAGGCTTGCAACAGCGGAACTAAGCTCAGTCATGGTGAATGGCTCGCTCGCTGCTCGGAGGTGGAGAAGTGCAATGGGTGCTTCTCACATTCGGGTATCCGACGTATAAATCAGTCGTCTCCACTGTTACAGCTGCATCGGTTGGACATCATCCGGGCCATCTCGTTTACCACTTCAACCGGATGCGTGACGTCTCTGACATCTATCCGTAGTGCTGGCAAAGGGGCGGATTTGTATTGTCCTGCTATGCGTTTTATCCTAGACCAGATTTGTGATGTGGTTGTGGAACGATTCAGCTTGGTCACATAGGCCCTCCACGAGGTACGCTTTGTCTCCTGGATTGTGCGCCGTGCGATGGTCCGAGCTTGTCGAAAGGCGATGAGGTTGGCCGTATTGCTGTTCCGATTGAAGGCTCTGAAAGCTCGTCGTCTTTCCCGGATAGCCTGGCGACACTCCTCTGTCCACCATGGGTCGGGAGCGCGACGAGGAGTACCAGAGGTGCGGGGGATGAAGTCAGTGGCAGTCTGCACGAGTACGTTGGTAAATGTCTCAAACTGACATAGGTGTCACACCAGGCCGCGCGGAAAAGATCTCCTCTAATCGTGCCTCATATGCTGCCCAATCCGCTTTCTTGAAATTCCATCGGCGTGGTCGAATTCCCAATATTGCACGTCCTGGTACTCCAGCCATACAGGGAAATGGTCACTGCTGAGTGGGTCCTCAGCCACGGACCAGGTAAAAAGTTGTGCAAGTTGTGGGCTGCACAGGCTAAGATCCAAAGCAGAGGTATGGCGGAGGGCAGGGTAAAGTGCGTCTGCGTGCCGGTATTTAAAATACACAGGGACTCGTCATACATAAAGACTCCAAGAGCCGATCTCGTGCATTGATGTCCTCGCATCCCCATGCTGTATGGTGAAAATTAAAATCGCCTAGTGTTAAATCCGGCGGGGGCAGCTCTGCCGTCAAATGTCGCAGCTCAGTAGATGAAAACCCAGCACCAGGCGGGAAGTACAGAGAACAAATAGATATGAGACGATGGTTAAAATGCACTCATACTGCAACAGCCTGCAGCTTGGAGTGAAGCACCAGTCTCTGCGTCGCTAAGCTATGGTGGACGGCAAGCAGCACACCGCCATGCACAATTGTGTCAGAGTCCGTATCCTCACGAAATACTGAGTAGCATTTGATACTGAAAAAGTAGCCCGGCGTCACCTTGGTCTCCTGGAGGCAAATGATGGCAGGGCAGTGGCGGTTTAAGAGTGTCTGGAGCTCTTCGGTGCTGGTTCTCAGCCCCCTGCAGTCCCATTGTAAAATGGATCGCGATAGGTTCATTTAAAATGGGTTATAGTTGGGTGGAAACATCACAGGCAGAATCACAGGTAGAAACTCTTACTATCTCCACGGTCCATAGTAAAAGTAGATGTATGGATGTATTGGGTAAAACTGGGTGACGTAAAACGTAACACCCTATGAAAGTGATGAAGGCGATTTCTGACGAGATCCGGGAATTTCCCCGCTCGGTGGTGATGGTGTCCACGGGGATGGCCGCTTACGTCCGGTCCCAGGGGAATCCCAGTGCGCCGCCTTCTCACCACAACGTGGCGGTATAGGAAGCGGACCCATCATCCTCAGTCTCCTCCGTGGTCGCGCGTGAAGCTGATGATGGTGGAGGTGTCGCTCTAGGCGATGGTCCTCCCACCCATACATTGGGCGAAGAGTCCTTGGACAAGTCCGAGCCGCACGGCCAGGCGCCCCCATATCGGGGGCCTTCGGGTGGACTTTGACCGCGAGATCTGGCTGGGCCGCAGAGGGTGCGACCACCGGAACCCGTCGGGAGGTCACGTCACTCTCACTCGAAATAATTAGTGCGGGTGTGATAGTAGAGGTGGGCTGGGCATTCTTCCACCGGTGGTGCGTGGGAAAAAAATCCGGCCCCCTACTCGAGGGACCAGGAGGTGTTCTATCGTTTGGGGGGTGCCATGTAGTGTGTTTGTTTTCAACTCTTCTGGCGCCCCACCGCATAGGGGCCCTATCGGGGGGACGCATGGGTCCCGCTGACGGGAGGTCGCCAGACGTCAGAAGAGCTATACGGGGCAGGCGGCGCCTTCATGCGGCCAGGAGAGAGGGGCTCACCACCCCGGCCGCACTAACAGCGCCGCCCACCCCTTGACCCCGGCCGGCCGGGCCGGCAGACATTGGAAATAATCCAAGGTCTCCGGCCAGAGGCGACCAGCCACTTGGCCCGCGTGAGGCCCCACGGGCCCGCCCGCCCCTCCGGGATATCGGGACCAAAGAGGTGTGTTGGTCTCCCGTCACAACTAGCACCGTGCGACGGTGGACCTCAACCTCCAGGACTCCGTCAACCCCCGGGGACGGGCCGAGGGGGCGCGGCTACCCCGATAAAACTGAGCTGGTGGGTAGGGCCGGGGAAGCTGTCCTACCTGCTCGTAGTAGGGAGAGTACGTGTTGCCGGGCCAGGTGAGGAACATGGATGCTTGGATGAGATGGGCATTGGGATGGGAGGGTATGGATGGAAGGACGAGTGAGGCACTCTAGGTCTTACCCCTCTCCGGTAGATGGTCGTCGGATCATTGGGGCACTCAATCCCCCCACCACGGAAAGGTTGTGCCTAGTCTGGGGGGTCCAGAGTGCGTCCAGAGTGCAGCCAAGTAGGGCCCTGCAGCTCGTTGTTGCACTTATCTTTATGTATTTTTTTCTAATTAGTTTTCAATTAGTAGGCCACTTTTTAATTTTCCCTACCACAATGCATCACTTTGCTTTCATAAAATTAGGCTGAGGTACCCATTTGTCCTGACCACAAGATTTTCTTCAAACCTGCTTTGGCTTATTGGTAGGTAGTGTATGCAAATAATGAAACTTATTGACAAATAATGTAGGCAGGTCATATTTATGCGGCAACTGGGAGCATGGGTGTAACCTTTGGGGGCTGGGGAACATGTCCCCCACCCCAATTTCTCAAAAGTAGTGATTTGTCCCCCATTTCTTTTCGTGTCCACCAAGCCTCGCTACCTGAGCATCATCCCTGCAAAATTATGCTTAATCATTTATAGTCAAAATATATACGCAAGAGAATCACCAAAATTACTAAAAGCCGGTGTAGCCAATAAACGAGTTTCACAGCCTATCTGTCGTCATAAGATATGCGAATAGTAAATCAGCAAACGTTAGAAATTTCTGTTTCCAGGCCATTCTCGAATAACATCGACATTGACCATCTTCTGTTTTCGCTTGAGTGAAAAATTTTGCTCTGCTAGGCAACGTATTTGCATTATCGCTACGTCTTATACGTTCTTAGGTTGCATTCCCCTTTTCATATATTGATATATCTTGAACAAACGCGAATCTGGGTGTTCCTGGGTATCTTCAAGACCATTGAGCCATCGCTTTTCGTCGCTATGGTTTCAATTTGCAGAAAATGGATGTCATTCGTGACAACGAATGGACTATCGTAGCGATACATGTCAAGTGAGAGCCCATGGTGAACCCTCGAGTAACATGCTGATACCTGGATATGTCAAGGCCAAATATCATGGTCAAAAGCTATTTTGGATTTTTTTTCTTAAAAGTCCTCGGATTCCTCGCTATTGGTTCAATTTTCACCAAGTGGGTGTCATTCGAAGTGACTTGTGCCGTATTATGTTACCCAATAAAACTAATTTCTAAGGTCAAGGGTCAAACCGATTTCTTTGGGCGCCTCGCATTTTTTTATTCGCCCTAACCTACCCACATCTTGTATCAAGTAATAGCCCGTGGTAGACCTCGAGTAGCATTTCAAACCGGGACACGTCAATGGTACTCAAGCAAATTGTTCAGACATCACATTAATCTTCAAAGTAAAAAATCGTACTCATTTCTTCGATCGCCCCACGATTCTTCGTTTTCTCCCAAAGCTACCCATGCTTGGCATCAAGAGAATGTCCGTGGGCAAGCCTCGAGTAACATTTAAACCCGGGATATGTCAGATCATGCCTCAAGTTCAAAGGTTCGTATAATTTTCAGAGTCCTCGCATTTCGTGGCTGTGGCTTCAATTTGTTCATGTGGGTGTCATTCGACGTGGCTTGCCGTACGGTGTCATAATGTTGAGATATCGAAATAATTTCAAAGGTGTCGGAGGTCCGGTGTGTGTCCAATGATTGAGTGCAATAGGAATAGGAGGGTCAAATAGATTTTTGTTTGCAGCCGTTTTGATAGCAAGCACTCGTATCCTATATGACTAGGGGCTCCACCACGAAATCCATCATAACCTGATCGGGCGATGTTCTTCATCGCTGGTTGTTAATTTACAATGCCACATTACTGTTCCGGACATATAAAATATATTATTTTTTTATTGTCGCTTTCCTCTTAATGGATCAACAGAAGTTGTTAAGTTTTCAAGAGAAGCCAAACGTGAATGAGCACAATTTTATAATTTTACTAGCCGGAGTTCATAACCGCGAGAGAGCAATGTAGAAATCAGGGGTAGATCCAGGAACTGTCATGGGGGCACTTGTCTGGAGGGGCGTCATTTATTTGGAGCGGCGCCACTGCGAAAGCACCTGGAGGAGCACTTCTGGATGCAAAATTCGAGGGGGTGGGATGCACTCGGACCTTCCTGAAAAACTCGGCCATTTTATTTCATAGGGGCGCCTCCGGCTAAAAAAAATCCGAGCGGGTACACTGGAACCTTTTCAGAGGGACTCATTTTCCTGGCCTGGGGGACGCTACCTTCCACGTGAGGGGTACGTGCCCTAGGTGCCATGCCCGTTATCCGCCTTGGCTGCCATTGCATCGAAATATGTGCTAGTAAAACAGGAAAACATGGGAAAGATAATTGTAGGTCCATAATTTCTACCATAAAACCATCGTCCAATATTGTATGTTTTTCCTGCTAGAAGTGGGCCACGTTCAACAAACAGCATTGCTCTGTGTTGGTCGTGAAATCTGGTTCAGCTCATACAACATAAAGCTAATGTTCGTAGGCAATGTTAAGTAGGGAAATTTGCTAATTTTGATGTCCTTTGAAAATATCACTTTTAACAATATCAAATCTGAAAAATTGCAATACATTGAAATTGAATTGAAGTGGCTGCAAATCACATTGAAAAAGTGGCTGAATTCCGAGTACTTTTTCGGGGGGTGGGGGTGCAGGCCCCTCTATCCTGTTAAAACTTACCGAGTCCCTGATTTGTCCCCACAATTTCGAATCCGTGGTTACACCCATGACTGACAGCACGGCAGCAGGATCATGATTTCATTCATACATATACAACACATGTTGTGAGATATGCTCTTGACTTGATCCACTCGACCCCTTCCAGGCTTCTATTTACTAGTAAATTGAACCTGCTGATTATGCTGGAAAATGCGATGCAAATTCAGAATGCCTTTGATAAGGTATTCTATGAATATAAGGTATTGCAATGGTTAATGATGCAGCTTCAGCTCAATGGTATTGCCAATAGCCATCCTAGGTAGCCTATTACAGATAGAGTTGTGGATTCCCTAATTTCCTATTGGCAGCAGAATGATGCTAAATGACACAAAGTCATCATTGCAAGATGTTCTTTGTGGAGTCACCCAGGGGTCAGTACAGAGCTCACTATTATTCATTACATTTGTAATTAGCATTGCAATGGCGCAGTATTTGAAAGCTTCATGCTTCTTGGTATATATGAAGTTTTACTCTATGACTTTGACTAGGAAGAATATATATTTTATACCCCACAGCAACCCTGAACAGGAGCAATGACTACCACATACCCACCTAGTGCAAGCCAGGGAGCCAAGTGGTAATTGTGTCAACATATCCCAGTTTGCATTGTGAAAACATGTGTGTACAACATTTCGAGCACATGAATTGTATACCAGGGAACATTAGTTTTCCAACACTCAATTGGCATCCACAATAGTTCTGAAATCTTCTAATGATCTGAGTGTTTAGAACAATTAGAGGGCAAGGTAAGCAGGACTTGCTACAAAAAGACATCAGGAAACTTTAACGTGTGTATGCCAGGCTATGTTTTGAATACTGCATTCAAGTTCCTTAGTCATTAAATATTATTGGTTTTTAGAGGGTGCTAAAGAGGGTAACAATAATGTTCAATGGTACATACAAATGCATGCATGTAAGTGCATATAGGTAACCTAACATATAAGGAAATATTGAAGAATTTAAATGTTTTGCAATATAGAATGCTGGGGAAGATCTTGTTGATGTCTTTGAACTTGGCGATGGTCATGAACAGCCAACAGGGATATCTCTGAATATGTCTCGACTCGGATATAGAAGGCTGAGAGGAGGTATCATCAAGGTCTTTGGTCTAAATTTGGCCATGATCAGGAAATTAGGAACAAGGGGTAATCTCAGGGAAATGTTCAAATTGAACAAAAATGACACAATTAAATGCCATCAGTTCAAAATGATTGTGAACCATAGTGGGCTAAGGCTAAGACAGCCTTTCTTCACCAGCAAAGGAGCTTAAGATTGGAAATAATAAGATGCAGCTCAATTTACTTGTGAAAGACATGGGAATTAGCAATGATGCACCCATTGCATCCAAGTCTGTGCACTGAATTCAACGTGAGGTTAATGTCATCGCATAGTTCATATCTTCTACGCAGACAAAGCAATGTGTTGGCATATACATGCATGTAATCAATGGGATCACTGGGAACAAACCTCCTTTCCACCGCTCCAAAGTTGTCAAAATGTTCCACTGTTCCCTGCCTCAGATCAGTTGAAAAACCCACATACTTTGCATCTTCCCATTTAAAGGCACTCAGGTCAAATTGTTCCCCAAAATTTCAGATTGCCCCCCATCCCTTTCTAGGTAGGGGCCACACCCATGTACAATTATAACTGTTCTGCATCATGACCCTTTCTGAAGAACAAAACTGAATTTCCTTCAGCAATTGTATTCAAACACGGCAGCAACGTAACAGTGGTAATGAACCTGAAATATCCCACTCATCCAACACAGTTTGAAGTCCAAGCCACCAGCAATGGTAACTTGAGTACAGGGTGAGCAGACTTCTCACATTCTATCAATAGTCTTGGCAACTGCATATTTAATGTTCGTAAATGCATTACTTGCCATGCACTACAGTTTTGTAGTGTAGAAAGCACTACAAAACAGCACCAGCACACCTTCATGTAATCCAGAGCACTGCGTTCTGATCCCGCCAGCATCTTCACTGCACATCACAAGATGGCGCGCGTTTTCCCCTGACGTCGTGTTTGAACACCATAATGATCAGCATAAACTTCGGCATATACACGTCAATGAAACGCGTCTATGCAGCGATTTCCGAAGCTCTTCTTTTGCGCTGCTGGAACACTTCGCGAACGCTGGTGAAATTCTGTTCCGAATTAGCAGCGTGCATCGCACTTCTTTCTAGAAGATTTACAAACTCCTGTTGTTTGATCCGGACTCCCATTTCATCATGCACGTTTGTATGGGCGGTGTTTATATAGTGTCACGGAGTAAGCACATCATCAAGACCAGGCTTTATTACTTTGGAAAAGCTGATCACTACACGCGACGCTTTATTGCAGAGTACATTTTTTTTTCAGTGTACCGCAGCCGGCTACCGACCATCCGGATCGGGCCCTCAATGGGGCATGTTAGGGACAAACTACGCCGATGGTGGCACTGTCACCGTAGCGGTTATCGTGAGTTTGCCGCGCCACCGTATTATAAGCGCCAGATTTGACTAAATGCTGAGTGGAATGGTGCGAACGTTAAAAATTGTCCACCCGTTGCGTCATATTATCAAAACAATATATTGTGGAACAATGAAAGAGAAATTCAACAACTAAATCACAAACGTGAATTAGGTTATTATTCCACAGTAACATTGGAATCTACTAACATAATGTATTGAAGTTAGTGCCGAAATAATTACAGTGACGTCATCAAAGCGTGTTGAATATTTTCGTTCGGACATCTCTACCATCGCTTATTCACAGACTGGACCAACTTCTATTTTATGGGTGTATTTTGGTTTTTATCCTCGGATTTTCGTTGTATTTCATTGAGAACGAGCGGATTTTTCAGGTTAATAAGTGTACTGAGTGAAAAAGAAGATGCCAACATTATGTTGTGTACCATTTTGTAGGACTGCTGGCGGTCATAAGTTCCATAAGAACAATAGTTCCCGACTGATCTGGATATCAAGAGTGAGAAGAGTAGCGCCCAACAGGAAGAACTGGTGCCCTACCAAGCACTCAGTAGTATGTGCCGACCATTTTCTTCCCTCCGACTATTCAGATGTCAGATTTCATGGTAAGTGTATTTGATAGGTACTGCATACATTTCTGCTATCTGTTTGAAAAGTGGATGAACCATAGCTAGATTATGACATGCATATCTTGCTTACCAATCAAACATTTTTACAGCATCTTAGTTATGATGAGCAATTAACAACCTGAACACCTACCATGGAGTGCAAACCGAGTACTGCTCAAGCACTTATCTGGAATAAGTGTATGATGTGGGTAAAAAGTATTTCGCATATTATGTACCAACAGCACAAATCTCCATCTTTTCCAGGTGACGACCCAGTCAGGATGCGGCTGAAGTCTGGTGAAATGCCCTCAGTTTTTAAATGGTCAGCAGCAAAAACTGAGAGTGAAGAGAGACGAGAAGCCAGAGCAGCAGGGCGGCAAGCACGGAACAGTAAGAGAATGATGGATGCAGAGCGTGTAACTGTAGGTGGAGAGGTAAATACATCGGCATTGTCTACAGAGACTGGAGAAGATGCAGACATCTTTCTGCCAGTGTGTGATGTTGTAAATGTGGAGACTGAGTATGCTACACCAGCCTGTGACTCAGATGGAGGTGGTGATGAAGCAGGTATGGTGATGTTTGGTAACCAGGCTGTTGATTGTGCTTCACAAACTAAGCTATCAGGTGAACTGCTGAATGTTCAGGCAAAGCAGAGAGAGGCCTTGGATATTCAAACCATGAAGAATGATCCCAACAATATCAAGGCTATGACTGGTCTCAGTGACTATGATTTTTTTTCAAGCTGGTACTTACCATCATTAACCCCAGCGAGGAACTTGTCAAAGGCAGTCGGTTGACAACTGAAAATCAGCTTTTCATGGTGCTCCTCAAGCTGAGGCTTAACCTCCCAGATAATGCCATGGCTACACTTTTTCAGGTCAGCCGCCAGGTGGTAGGCATAATTTTTAACAAGTGGATTGTGTTTATGTCAAATTTGTTCAAACAGATCGATATCTGGCCTCCCAAGGAATCGGTTCCTCATGGGGAGGCCATCGTTACAATAGACTGTACTGAGTGCAGCATTCAGGTGCCGCTCAACCCGGAACAGCAACAGGCAACATATTCCACGTACAAAAAAGCTAACACCTTCAAAGTGCTCATTGGAATATCTTGGAGTGGTGCTATAACTTTCTGTTCTGAAGCCTATGGTGGTTCCACAAGTGATAGAGAGGTATTTGAGAGATGTGGCATCATGGATAGGTTAAAGCCAGGCGATGCAGTGCTTGCTGATAGAGGGTTCCAAATTCAGGACACATTGGCACTAAAAGATGTCAAGCTAGTGACACCTGCATTTGTCAAGGCCAAAACACAACTCTCTAGCAGTGATGTGATGGCTTCAAGGTTGATCACTAAGAAGCGCATTCATGCAGAGCACCTGATAGGTCTGGCAAAAACTTTCAAAATTCTAAGAGAACCCCTTCACAGGCAACGCGTGTATTTGGCTTCGGAGATTGTCTATATTCGTGCATTCATGTGCAACCTGAAGCCTGCCATCGTGTGAGATGGCAAGTTAACAGTGTCACCGGCTGGACATCCATTCTGGCCAAGGCTTCCGGAATTTGGAATCTTGTATCAGCAATTAGTGCCATGTGGCATCCATGTCCATTCAACCTCTCTGTCATTCAGAGATTGCTCCATATTAGTGGCAACTGAATATTGTAATGACAGCCTCCCCATCAGAAAGGAATTACTTGGGCAGCCAGATGTGTATCATCCGTCCATCCTAATTTGCACCGAGCTCTGAAAGCTGTGGAATAATGTTGGGGATGAAAACATGCATTGTGAGAAGTGTGTGAGGCTGCATCTTTTGTATCTTGCACAAGGATAATACACTGTCCTGGATTGTCCCCGGGTGCTGAAAATGGTAGTATATTGTTTCCAAATAAACTGGCACTGTATGCAGTGCACAAGGCTGTGTCCTTTGTAATCTGCAGAATGGCAATCAAATACATTGTGCAAGTAACGGTTGGTGTATTTAAATGCGCTGGGCAGAGGACGAATGTGGAATGAATGGAAACTGCGAGCACCATCCTCATATGCTCAGCCAATTATTTGCAATGTTATTTCCTATATCATATGTTCTGTTTCAGTCCTATGCTGTACCAGTGAGTTCATATTCCATTCATTCAGTTGTTGAATCCAGCACCATTCCAATATTGAAAATATTTCCATTCCTTTATTCCTCTTTATTTCAGGTTTGAAGTGTACATCTGGCGCACTCAATGTATGCTTGTCTGCAACAGAACCCTGTACATCGCACGAGGTCCCAGAAAATATAGCACAACTTGCTCAACAACATAGGTCAGACAATATGATCCAGCTGGCATTTTGAACAGTAAAATACAATCTTCGCTGTATGTTCCTCAAAAGTACAAACGAAACTACCCACAATGGTGAGAAAGCTGGCAGAAAGGAGTCACCTGCCGGCCATCTGGTATGGGAAGGACAGCAGTGTGTCAGTACATCACCTCTGTGACTCATTGACATATATGTCTGTCGGAAAACCAAGCAGCACACAAGGTCCAAGATCATGTAACATGACTTGATCAAAGGCACATAGGCTGTCCAAAATGCCAAAGCTGGCATGCTCAGCGTGAGAGTAGAATGTCCACTGCATGCTGCTCATAAAACTTGCGCAGCTTTGGCACCATGACATCCAGATACAATCCGGACACTTTCCTTATTACCAGCCATTCCAGGTGCCCGGGATGTGGCTTCTGCTGGGAAAATATCGCCAGATAACACCTGCTGGCTCCAGTAATGCCCAACTGCCCCTGGATCTGGTAGTAGTAGTTCGAGGTTTTCTTAAGCTCCCAACTACCATCATCCCGCATTCTTAGGTAGGGCAGCTTAGCTTCTTCCAGGCTCTTGTTCCTTGCAGAGTAGGGACATTTTATTTCAAGAATTGTCCTTCCATCGATCCTTCCATCAGGACTGCATGCCAGCATGGTGTTCGTTGTGTCTATGACTAGACCACACCTCTCGACATTGTGGTCAGCCACCCTCTCAAAGAGCTTCCTGACATATGGCTCTTTGGCCTTTCCATACTGGATGGCTGGAAGGTAAGCCAGGGACTTTGTCTGGAGGAAAATCCTTTCTGCCAGCTTCCTTCCATTGCCATTAATATTATCAGCAAGCCGCATCACGGGCCCAAAGTTTGATGATGTCAGGCGGATGCTGCGCTCTTTCAACCACAGGTGGCTTGAAGACTGGGATACTGTCTTCCGTTCAATAACTTCAGCCTGTTTCACTGAAACATTGTGCAGCTTTGAGACCATGACCTCTCTTGGATCCTCTTTAAGGTAGTGATGATCCTTGGCAATGTCAAGCTGCTTGCCTTTGTTGATAAATATCCCCGACGCTCCCAACCTCACTTCTTTTGAGCACTCAAAGTTGGTTATAAGACTCCAAAATCTGACAGTTTGCTCCACACTAACTGTGCATGTTTTCACAGGATTACTTACTTTAGTACTATCAGTACCATCCCCTGCATATTTGCTTATCTTGTACGACACCTTCCGACATTTCATTGGTGAATGCACAAGCTTCCTTTTGACTGGCTTATTCCACTCTTTTTCTTTTTCCGTACATGTCTTCTCCAGCAGAACCTCACCCGCTCGGACAAAATTTTCCAGCATAAACAGGAGCACAGCAACATGTTTGCATTGTGCGTGCATGCCGCTCCCAGCAGTGCACTCACAGAAGCCATGCTGCACAGATGCAGACATGTCAATAGCAACAGACACATGGCAAGCAACGTGCTTCCTCATTTCCGCCTTAACTGTTGCTTTGAAGTAGAAGAACTCATCACTCATTCCGAACAGCACAGTCTGAACAAACTTCGCTTTGAACATCGAAAATGCACATTTAGGCATGACCACATCGTTATCACAGACGTAGTCCTGAATGGAACCATAATCCAACCTGGGCATCTGACTATGATGTTTTGAGCTGAATGTCACCATTTTAATGTCCTTTGGAATAAAAAATGCTCCTCTTCGTTCACACAGAGGATGGGTTCTTGACCGAAGTAGTCATTCCTGTCGTAGGCCTCCAGACGCTCGATAAGATCTCTTTTCTTCCCAGAAACTCTAGCTCCCCTCTGCCGAAGCAGATCCTTCAGCTGCCCAGTTTGAAGACCTCCGTAGTTCTCCATATCAATATTCAGAAGCAATAACTGCAACGCAAAACGTAGCAAATAATGACTAAAGCCCTCCAAAAAACACTTGACACCGACCCACCAAACGCCCGAAACATAAGGGAAATACACGATGAACGCTATTTGGCGTGCAGTATGCGCAATGAATGCCGCGCGTTCTATAACCGCTACGGTGACACTGCCACCTAGCGGGAACTGAGCGGGCGTAGTTTGGTCATGCCCCATTGTGAGCCACGATTGTGGTACAGAGGGACTGGGAGCTACGAATGTGCTACAGATGGAGAGAGAGAGACGATTGTGTTACAGAGGCACTACTCCGAAACTGAGGACGGGCGGACCCGTTTGATCAGTGCCTTTGATGTTGCAACGTGGTGAATAAATTACATACAGCATTGTGCAAATTGTTTATGCATGGCTGAAGGTGTGTGGCTATAGAATACGAAATGTAGCGGTACCACGACTGACATCCACGCCTGACGGGTGCAACACTACTGCCATGACTGATACTGTACCTGGCGCCACCTTCGACTACCATAACTGATATCCCCACCTGGCGGCTGCCATGACTGATATCCGCAACCTGGCGCCACACTCGACTGCAGTGCTCTTTGAGCGTTCGCCCACACTCACCTACCGACCGCAATGCCACCGTGTGGCGATCCTGTCAATAACTATTTGTTCACCCAAGAAGCGTACGATGAAACGTAGATGCAAGCATGACCGAATACCAAAAGGAGTGTACCGGACATGACTATGCATATTACTGTGACGTGTACTCTTTATAACCGAAAACTACAGATGAGAGCAAAAACAAACGGTTTCGACTGGTGGTTTCGTCCACAGAAACAAGGACACATCATCAATGTATGCAGCTTAGTTTTCGCCAAAGTTATATCTGTAATTTATCATGAACATCATGTCAGAAAGGCATGTAAAAATAGCCGTATTTAGTTTGCATCTTTTCTCCACATGGCTTGGCCACCAACCATCATATCATACATATATGTATGTTTGTGCGCAATAATTGCACCGTGTAACACAAAATTTGTCCATACATTACAACGAATGTTTTCTAATTTTTATGGAATAATTAAATAAAATGAGCAGTCACCAAATTCAGCCTTCGGTTCTGACTTCATGAGATCAATTTATTTATTTTGTTTCATTTATACTTGTTAATTTAAGGTTTTTTTTCACACCACCTGATTAAAATCAAATGCATCCTCTAAACCATAATTTTAATTGATGCTAACACGACTATCGTGATAAATTAATGGCAAAAATGAAGGTCTCAAAAGGAAATCAAAGAAAGAAACGAGTAGGGTATAATCATGTATTATAATACATTAATGCCCAGAGAGTGATAGAGTGCAGTGATGCAGAGCGTTGGTCAAAAGTATTGCCACGGATAATTGATAGATAATTCGTTAAATTGATAAGGGTACATTGAGTAAGATATAACGAGTAGGGAGTAGGGTACAACTTAAATTGAGTAGGGTATAATGCTATAATTAACAAATTATAGTGTTCAATCAAACAGAAGTTTGTCTACCAAATTGGGGATTGTATTTCAGGCCACTCTCACGCAAAATATTCCAGATATAGTCGCCCATCATACTTTCATTGTACCGTCCCTTGTAGCGTTCTCAAAAAGAGCTGACATCCTGGTGAAATTTGTCGTCTTGTTCTTCTGAGTAGTCTCCCATGTTTGATTTAAACTCATCAAGGTGGGCGTGTGGTATGTGCGGTGTCAGCGATACCCGGAAGCCCATGCTCCGTCACTTGTCCACAAGTTGGTGAACAATTTCCCCGTAGTTATCAGCTTTGTGGTTCCTGAGGAAACCTTTAACTAGAGAAACGAAAGTTGTTCAAACTGTCCACTCAACCTCAGACATCTTCTCAGGAAAGCTGTCAGAGTCAATAAGTCACTTCACCTCAGCACTCACCAATACTCCTGCTTTGATTTTCACCCCAGACAACTTCCGAAACAGCTCCTGGATGTGCTTCAAGGCCTCACCCTCTCGATCCATCTGTGGAACAAACTGCTTAGTGATGCTCAATTTGATGTGCAGGGGTGGCATCAGCACTTTCGTTGGCTCTACCAGCGGCTCTTGCTTCACGTTATGGGCCCCAGCCTCATAACAGGCCCTGTGGGATCAGTTCCACTTCTCGTAGTGAAGGACTGTATTTCAGCTATCCCAGATGCACAGATATCAAGGGAACTTGGTGAAACCTTCCTAAAGCCCCATCAGGAAGGCCACCATACTAAAATCGCCAATAACCTCGCAGTTGAATTGGTCATACCTAAGTGCACTCAGCAGGATTTTAACTTTCTGGTGCCTTTCTTTCATGTGCACTTAATGAGCCAGAGGAATCGAGGGCCACTGATTTGTGTTGTCCAGATAACAGACTTGAGGTTTTTAGGTGAACTGTCATTGAAGAGCTGCTAGTCAGAGGTGTTGCAGGAGATACCCACAGAGTCGGAAAGTCCTCCGATATCATGGCAGTAGCACAACCCATGTCTAAGGGTGAAGAACACTGAAAAGCCGCGATGCCACTTCCTACAGGACGTAATTCGAACGCTGTCGTCCAGTAAGTCCCACTGCTTCAGTCTGGAAATGAGTAACTCGACGTTAGACTTTGTCAAGGTCATTTCCCTGATGAGGTCGTTGATGTTCTCCTGGCTGGGGTTGAAGGGGCACATTTCACCGGCCACCCGGCGTCGACGGCGCACAGCAGATGACGTACCTTGCTCCTCCTCGGAATCATCATAGCTTACTTATTCTGCGGAACAAGATTGGTCTTTCGAGGCATGCTGTGGAAAATCTGTAAATCTGTCGCGTTATGGGGACGGGTGCAATAGGTGACCGAATGCCAGGGTGCTCAATGGGAGACGCATTCTTCCCCTTTCTTCGTTTTGTTGATCGGTGCAGATCTCCCGTGATATACACGCAGGGGATGCTGTGTGCAAGTAGATTTCGGCGTCGATATACGCGCCACCTATATATGATACAAATTGGACAGGCTTATACCACTTTGCAAAGAAGGTACGGGTGTCAGAGCCCTCAGTCTTGTTGCGTTTCAATAAAATATTATAGTGCTCAGTTGATCAAAATTGTTTTATATTAATTCAGCTAATCTAACAACATATATTGGGCAATACAAAGTTCTTAAATTTAACTTTGATCAAATGAAGTGATAAATAACAAACGGCCTAACCATACGCTTTTAATTCTACTGAAACACTACCTTATTTGTTTCATTAAAGCACGGTTTTCTGCAGCATGAGTTCCCAATTCGTGATAGAAACTCCTTGAACCGGTACAAATTTGACGGTACTTTCATTTAAGTTAAAGTGTACTTGTTTCGGTGAACATATAGTAAATTCTGAACCGTTTACAGATCTGTCACAGATGCCCATATAGGGTTAGAATATAATAATGCTCATATTTCAACAACATCGATGTACTGGCAACAAACCCGAAGTTTAAGATCACCGATATATTTCTTTCCAGTGATTCGTAGCATAAGGAATCAGCAAATATATGCCCTTGCTCAGAAACAAAGAAAATGAGCTTTTGATTGCACATTGCTATGCCGCCAACGGAGCAATGCTTCCACTTAAGGATGAGGCATAAGTGTGATGAAAATACGGGTGGATAGATAGAGATAAATGTGAGACAAACGGAGAAGACCATTGCAATCACTGATATATAAAGCAACAGTGTAATTATGACATGACCCGCTACCCCAACAGGAGCTACCCAGAAGCATAAGGCAATACAAAGGGACATTTATGGTCTCCAAATTGAAACTGAGAACTGTTTTGATGCAATATTTAGGCAGCTGGGACCTCGCCTCGATTTCTGAGTAGCCTCCGGCTAGGTTTGTATCATCATTCGGAGCCAAGCCCAGCTAACGCTGATCTGATTATGCTAAGCCAGCCGCATTACTATGCGGGGCGGCGTGCGGCGGGAGCAATGCAGCGCGCATCGGCAGCTCCCCGACGCCCGTTCAGGTCTCGTCCCACCGTGGGCAGTAGAAGCCCGTGCTGCTGTTAAAGGCCTGTCTGGAGCACCGTGGGCAGTAGAAGCCCGTGCTGTTGGTGAAGGCCTATCTGGAGCACCACTTGCAGCATAAGCCCGTACTGTTGTGTAAGGCCTATCTGGGGCATGGATGGCTGAATAATGTATTGCGTGCTGGCTCTTTGTGGATTGCAAGCTAGAATATGTATATCGGAGTATGCAGTCGATATTTTTCGCTTTGCGCAATGTCGATCAGTTAATTGCCGTCGCTCTGCTGAATTTTCCCTACAATGCATGTGAATGTAGCCTGGCGCAAAAGGTTGGTTCGTCTCTTTCCATTTGCATATAATCAGAATCAGCAATCAACTATCTGATCCTAAGATCCGTATCACAATCAATAATTAACCCGCGCCGTCTTTCCGGTCAGATCCTCACACCCCGCCTCGGGGGGTTAGAAACCCCAACTAAAATCCAAACTAAGCATCGCACGAAAACGAAAGATGTGTCATGGGAAAGCGCTCGACGAGTAGGATTCGGGCCCGCCACCCAAAACAATTTCCCCCCAAAAGTGACGTCATGAGGGGGCTAGATTTTCACGACTTTTCACGACTTACATTATGTTTTTGGCTCTGAGTTCGTTTTGGGGATACATGAAGAAACAAAATGTATTTGGAATGAGAAAAGGACGGCGAAATCGACCAGGGCTTTACTTTTAGTGGACCCCTCAAAATAAAATTTTACATTTTTTTGAAATTTCAAAATTTTGAGTTTTCAAGTTTTCTTTAATTTTCCTTTTCCAATGAGTAGAGCAGGCCCAGAAACGTTGTTGGAAGTCAACTTGCCCTAATAAAAATGCTTACTTTAGCCAGAATCCTTTATTTGATTTGCAATTTGGCAAATACGCAAAATTTATATGTAGTCAAAAATGGAAACAAATTCCACTTGTACGTTTTGTTGCATCCCTAAAGATCAGCAAATGCTGAAAGTTTCATTAAAATATCTGTATTCGTTAAAGCGAGACGGCTGGTTAAACGTTTTTGGATGTGACCTAACTTGACCTTGACTAACTCGTTGACCCTAGATGACCTGACATAAAATTTTGAATCAGCATGCCAAATTGATGTGGGAAAGGGTATGCCAAATTTGGGTGTGCTGCCGTGCGCCGTTCGTCCACTATCCCCGACAAACCTGACGGGGAGGGGGGCGATTGAAGACCCCCGAGACGGGACGGGTTAAAAATCGAATAACCTAATCGCGCAAGTTAGGTGGGCGCCAAGGTCGCACCGAAGATCGCCGTATCGATCACGTAACGTGACGGGAAATATGTCGGCCATTTCCGTGCAAGATTGCTGTTTTCCATAAAGTGATTGCCAAAAGGAAGAGTCTTTCGACTCATTACAGTTAGTCGGCTGGAAGATTCCAGTCGGGAATCTTACAGCCGTCCGTCACCAATTGCAATGCCCGCTACCAAATGTGATGAACGTCATGAAATGTGATGACGTCACTAAATATGATGACCGTCGCCAAATGTGATGATCATCACCAAATGTATTACCCGGCACCAAATGTGATGCCCGCCGCCGAATATAATGTCCGTCACCAAGTGGAATGAAAGTCACCAAATGCAATAATGCAGAATGCAAATGCAGCGTAATGACCGCCACCAAATGCCATGACTGTCGCCAAACGTAATACCCGTCAACAAATGTAATGCACATCATCAAAGGCAACGACATTCAACACCGAATAAGGCGCACAATGCACATGTCACAATTCGTGCCCAGTGGTGACACCAATGATCATACTTGGCATGTGTCGTCACCAGCAGAGATGCTAGGTGAGCGGAGATTGCAATTGGTGACAGTTATTATATTTGGTGACGGTCATCACATTTGGTGACGTTCATCATATTTGGTGACGGACATTATATTTGGTAACATACATTATACTTGGTGACGGGCATCATATTTTCTGAGGGGCAATGCTCTCGGTGACGGGCACTACACTTAGCTACGAACATTAGCGCTTTATTCGGCACCAGATACTGCCGATAACAGGCCGTAGACGAGATTGGTCCATTTTCCTATTGGCTCCGAGGCTGAATGCAGATGCTGACGGCATCATGAATCGTCCAAAATCTGCGCCGCGAGCACAGGGGCCAGCTTCGTTTCTGCGGAAACGAGGCGCGATCAGCGTGAATAGCCTCGTTACGGGGCGGACCAGCTGAGGCTCCCGGCTGCTGAAGTGAGTGGGCCAGCTGCACTCTGGTGACCCTACCTGCTCCGTCACCATCGTTACACCAGCTGAGGCTCCCGGCCGCTGAGGTGGGTGGGCCAGCTACACTCTAGCGACCCTACCTGCTCCGTCACCATCGTTACACCAGCTGAGGCTCCCGGCTGCTGAAGTGAGTGGGCCAGCTACACTCTAGCGACCCTACCTGCTCCGTCACCATCGTTACACCAGCTGAGGCTCCCGGCCGCTGAGGTGGGTGGGGCCAGCTGCACTCTAGCGACCCTACCTGCTCAGTCATCATCGTTACACCAGCTGAGGCTCCCGGCCGCTGAGGTGGGTTGGGCCAGCTGCACTCTAGCGACCCTACCTGCTCCGTCACCATCGTTACACCAGCTGAGGCTCCCGGCCGCTGAGGTGGGTTGGGCCAGCTGCACTCTGGTGACCCTACCTGCTCCGTCACCATCGTTACACCAGCTGGGGCTCCCGGCCGCTGAGGTGGGTGGGCCAGCTGCACTCTGGTGATCCTACCTGCTCAGTCATCATCGTTACACCAGCTGGGGCTCCGGCCGCTGAGGTGGGTTGGGCCAGCTACACTCTAGCGACCCTACCTGCTCCGTCATCATCGTTACACCAGCTGAGGCTCCGGCTGCTGAAGTGGGTGGGCACATCTGGTGACCCTACCTGCTCAGTCATCATCGTTACACCAGCTGGGGCTCCGGCCGCTGAGGTGGGTTGGGCCAGCTACACTCTAGCGACCCTACCTGCTCCGTCATCATCGTTACACCAGCTGGGGCTCCCGGCCGCTGAGGTGGGTTGGGCCAGCTGCACTCTGGTGACCCTACCTGCTCCGTCACCATCATTACACCAGCTGGTGTTGTGGGCGACGCCATTAGCCGTAATCGTGCATAAGGTTCGTCGAAAACCACCCAATAAACAAACAAACCCCAGCTGGGACTCCCGGCCGTGTCAATGGGACTCATGCCAATCGTGAATGCGATATGGAAATACAAATCTGATATGCACAGATGTGAGTCTGCGTACGAAGATACTCTCTACGCATGCGCATCAACGTGTGTTCCACCACTCAAAAAGACGGGTAGGGTAAACTGGGCAATCCCAGTCGAAACTGCAAAACAATCGGAACACCAGAAGCAAAACCAAAGGACGAATAAAACTGAAGCGAGTTTCTGCCTCCTGACCGAAATTTTACGACTCTTCCCCGGAGAGAATTGTCAGGATATTCCTGATCGACCCTGCTGTTCCCTGCTCTACTCATGCAATCGAGAGAAAACATCGTCGCCTCGGCTATATACCCCGCGTGGCAGCCCAATCACCCAGTGAAATGCATTAAGTTTTCGTGTTGGGCCGCAGCGTTTCGACAGTAGGCTAGCTCGCTCGACCATCCATTGTCGGATATCATAACACGGACAGCCAAGTCAGCAGAAAACACTCCCATCCTGAGTATCTTCGTCCGGAAGGGAACATTTTGGCGGGTGTCGCCACCGATATAGCTTCAGCGATGAAAAGCGAGAGAACAAATACACAAAGGCAAACATATATGGTGACAGACAAATTGTACACAAATAAATATACATGCAAAATCCGTAAATACAAGTGCATACATATATAGAAGCACGCACATATATATATATATACATATATATTACACATATATATACATATATATATATATATATATATATATATATATATATATATATATATATATATATATATATATATATATATATATATATATAAGTGCTTGTGTGAGTGCGTGTGGGAAAGCGCACATACTAGATAATAACTCGGATTAGGATAATCCGATCCGCTAGGATCCGTAAGGATATCCGTTTGATACGGATAACGGCGCAAATCGTATAGAGTTTGGTGAAGATGAATTAACACTAAATTAATCACAGATTAATCCTCCCAATTTTGTCGTGGAAAGGAAAATTGAAGGCATATAATCTTATCACCTTCTACTTACAGCCCACAACTATAGATAAAAAATGTTGAAATTAGCTGATGCTGAGTAATTTTCATTGCCTGAAGATGCATGATCCACAAAATTGGCAGCTAGACTGTCGACTCATTATCACAAACATCTCTTATGTCAAACATATACAGAAGTAGTTTGAGCATGATTCGTTTCATTCTTTTACCACATTCCAGCAATGATCATACTTATATTCGATCTAGATAACTGGAAACACACCGATATTATAGAGCTTATGGATTAGCCACCAATGATGCATGCCAATGAAGAGCGGTTGATCGTGGTACCTGAAAGTCTGCACGTGGCACTGAAGAGCTTCCTATCGTGGTACCTGACAGTCTGTGCGTGCCACTAAAGAGCTACAGATAGCGTTATCTGAGGGTCTGCGCGTGCCACTAAAGAGTTACAAATCGTCGTACCTGAGTCTTCGGGCTGGAGTACTGACCTCCATACACAGCGGCCTTGTGGTGGTGCATGGGGTCGGAAAAAGTTGTCATTATCCGATTGGCGTATTTCGGGCCGACGGTAATGGCGGAGGTAGGTGAGTTTTGTAGGCTATGCGGGCGGCCACAGCAGCTATACTATTGACTCCGGCTCCGTGAGTCAATGGGGAGTTGTACACGTCTGAGCCATGTTGTGTCCATCGACATAGTGACCGATTTGCTAACTACTAGACGGAACAACCACGCATATTTTGCTGCGACTGGTTCACGAGGTTGGTGGAGGTGTTCAGGGCGGTTCTCCGTTAGCCTGATATGCAGACGAGCTTGGTAGCCACAGTTCTGATGCTTGCATTACTTTCACGTTTTGGTTGTCCGGACAAACTCCATTCCGACTGTGCTACCAGTTTTACCGGCCAGCTAGCTGGTTACCGAGATGTGTCGACCGATAGGAATAAAAAAGCTGAACACCAATAGTTTTCACCCAGAGGGCAACAGCATGTGTGAGAGGGCAAATTGACCAATTATTCTGATGCTATCAAAATATCTGTCAGATACACGCAGTGGATAGAACAGATGCAAATCATCATGCTCTGGTGTCGATAAAAAATCCACAGGTCCCTCTGTTGCGGCCCGTTCTACCTAATGTTTTGGCGGGAACCTCGATTACCTATGGACGTCGAGATCGATACACCGCGAGCTCTGGAATCGAGCATAATCTATCGGTGTGTTGAGAGGGTCTGCATGGGGAGGCCTACCGCGATGACTTCACATGTCAGATGCCAAACCGGCAGGAACAGAGAGTGTGTGACGGGAAGCTGAGCAGTTTAAATTACAAGCCTGTGAACTCTGTGTTATGCTTTTCAGGAGGGTAACAGAGCGGGGCGAGTATCAAAAGCTCGTTCGTCCACGGGAAATACGACACTGTTGTTTCCAAGCGGGGGGAATTAAATTACCCCGTCAGGCTACACAGTGGCTAGATGTTGCTGGTTTACCACAATGGGCTGAAGCCACGCTAGTCATCAAGCCCAGACCAGGTAGTTGACCAAATTAATTATCGTGTGTCGAACGCCCGTAGGCTCCGCTGGACACAGCTGGACTTCGGGGCTTCCGCCCGGCGCGACTCCCAATCGCACGAGCGTTCCAAACTGGTGGGGCCGGAGTTGTAGTTTTACTTCCAGACAAGGCCTGTACCGCCTGGCTAGTTTGTGCCGGTGGCTGAGCGTGGTGGGGAGACTGAGCAGGTGGCAGATGCTCTCCACCGTTGCCAATTTGTCAGCGACTATTGTCGATCAGTCAATTGTTGCTGTTCCGCCGGTGCCCGCCGCCCGCTGCCAGCTCGTTCATTGCCGGCGAGCCAGCGCCGTAGCCACTGCAGTAGCTGGTGGGGCCGTCGTCAACACTGTGGTGGGGCCGTCGACAACACTGGTGAGGCCGTAGACAACACTGGTGAGGCCGTCGACAACACTGCGATGGGGCCGTCGACAACACTGTGGTGGGGCCGTCGACAACACTGTGGTGGGGCAGTCGTTAACACTGTGGTGGGGCCGTCGACAACACTGTGGTGGGGCCGTCGATAACACTGTGGTGGGGCCGTCGACAACACTGTGGTGGGGCAGTCGACAACACTGTGGTGGGGCCGTCGTCAACACTGTGGTGGGGCCGTCGACAACACTGTGGTGGGGCCGTCGTCAACACTGTGGTGGGGCCGTCGACAACACTGTGGTGGGGCCGTCGACAACACTGCGGTGGGGCAGTCGATAACACTGTGGTGGGGCCGTCGTCAACACTGTGGTGGGGCAGTCGACAACACTGTGGTGGGGCCGTCGACAACACTGTGGTGGGGCCGTCGACAACACTGTGGTGGGGCCGTCGACAACACTGTGGTGAGGCCGTCGACAACACTATGGTGGGGCCGTGACAACACTGTGGTGGGGCCGTCGACAACACTGTGGTGGGGCCGTCGACAACACTGTGGTGGGGCCGTCGACAACACTGTGGTGGGGCCGTCGACAACACTGTGGTGGGGCCGTCGACAACACTGTGGTGGGGCCGTCGACAACACTGTGGATGGGGCCGTCGACAACACTGTGGTGGGGCCGTCGACAACACTGTGGTGGGGCCGTCGACAACACTGTGGTGGGGCCGTCGACAACACTGTGGTGGGGCCGTCGACAACACTGTGGTGGGGCCGTCGACAACACTGTGGTGGGGCCGTCGACAACACTGTGGTGGGGCCGTCGACAACACTGTGGTGACTGTGGTGGGGCCGTCGACAACACTGTGGTGGGGCCGTCGACAACACTGTGGTGGGGCCGTCGACAACACTGTGGTGGGGCCGTCGACAACACTGTGGTGGGGCCGTCGACAACACTGTGGTGGGGCCGTTATCGCCGTTGTCGCCGTTGTCGACGGTGGCGGAGGTGGAGTCGCAGTCTGAGTCTGGGGCGTCGCATTGCGTCCCATTACCGAGCGTTCGGTGTGGAATTGCTGAGCGGCGAGCTCTGGGTCAGCCGGTACGAAGGTCGGCGAGGACTGGTCGGCCATCGGACCAGTTCCACTACAGTTAGGTATCGTTGGCGATTGTCAGCATAGTTAGGATGTCGTGTGGGATCTGCTTTGCTGCCGTCAGTTAAAAAAATTCATCGGAGTTCTTGCTGGGGCGGCTTTATGAACCAGGATACTATTGCTAAGCAGAGCGTGTTGCGTGAACCCTGGCCCTACCACCCGATCAATGAATTCCAATTCAACGGCGGAATTTGTACCGAAACTTAACATGTTTTCAATACACCGACACGGCCGTCCGGTAGCTCGTCCCAGTTATCGCTGGATATTGTTAGCATATTGAATATGCCGTGTGGCGTCTGCTTGACTGTGCAATGCTATGCCTGGACAACACATGTATTAGTTTGGTATCGAACCCTGCAGCTCTGTCAGTTATTTGCTTTGCTATATCCTAAGTATGCAGCAGCCATTTGGTACGCACGGCTTGATGCACTTGAGTCTGTGCAGCGTGTGCAGTGTGTTTGGGTCGTCGTCCCCACTGAATAGGCGGCCCGCGCCTCAGATGCCATTGAGCTGGCAGAGCCGCGACTCGACACTGTCGGCTGCCTGCACGCCGTATATCGGCGACAACCGAGTGCGAAGGAGCAGCTCGTGCGTCTGGAACGGCCGGTCTGGGCGGGATCCGAAACGCGCTGCGATATTTCGCGGTGCGTGTACTCGCCATAATTGTACATGAAAGTGCAGGGCAGACTTTTAATGCATGATAGCGGCTTTAAGTGCTATCAGATGGGAAGAAGAATTCTCCAATTTAAATGCCTGTGAAATGTGGGAAAAGTTCAAATCTTACTTGAAGGAAATTCAGATTAGACATGTCCCCCAAAAGCCAAGGCGCAAAAGAAGGGTAGGAAAGCCAGCATGGCTTACACCAGACTTGATAAAAGCATTTAAGGCTAAGAAAACTGCATTTAGAGTCTTTAAAGAAGCCTCAAATGTTGTTAATCTAAAGGCGTATCGAAAAGCTAGGGACACTGTGAAAAAAAAAAACAGAGCAGCCAAGCGAGCAAAAGAACTGGATTTAGCTAGAAACTGTAATGGGGACAGTGAAAAGTTATTTAGTTTCTACAAGCTGAGTAAAGTTTCTAGCACAATTGGTCCACTGGAAGTAAACGGGACTACATTGGGTGAAGATAGTGAGATGGTTGAGGAGCTGAGCAAGCAGTTTAAATCAGTGTTTACATTGGAAGATATGACCAATCTGCCGAATAGTTAGTTAGAATAGAATAGTTAGTTATCTGGAAGGAAGCAGATTGATTCAAGATACTCAACATGGGTTTAGGAAAGGACGGTCGTGTCTCACAAATCTCGTGGACTTTTTGAACTTCGCCACAGAACAATTTGATCAGGGAAATCAGGTTGATGTAGCATATCTTGACTTTAGTAAGGCCTTTGACATGGTACCCCATACACTGTTAATGATACAGCTTCAGGCCCATGGTATTGCAGGCAGCATCTTAAAATGGATAGAGTTGTGGCTTTCAGATAGACAGCAAAGAGTGATGCTAAATGGTACAGAGTCATCATGGCAAAATGTTCTTAGTGGAGTCCCCCAGGGGTCAGTACTGGGGCCACTAATGTTCATTATATTTGTAAATAACATTTAAATTGGCCTAAGCAGTAAAGTTTTGAAATTTGTGAATGATTCGAAGGTCTTTAGGGCAATAACAGGTCAAGATAAGCATATCTCGCTGCAAAAAGACTTAGACAAACTTGTGAAGTGGTCCGAAGAAAGGCAAATGAAATTTAATTTTGATACGTGCAAAATCATGCATGTAGGTAAGCAGCATATGAAGGCTCCATACTTGATGGGTGGCCAAGTGCTATCAGTGACTGAACAGGAACAGGATTTAGGTGTTATTCTAAACACAAAATTGGGGGCATCAAAACAGACCAAGGCAGCCAGGAAGAAGGCACTGATAATGCTCGAGGCAATAAATAGGAATGTATCATACAGAAGTGAGGAAGTCATCAGGAAGCTTTACTGTGCATATGTCAGGCCACATTTTGAATACTGCATCCAAGTTTGGTCTCCTAGCTATGAAAAAGATTGTTGGCTTTTAGAGAGAGTACAAAAGAGGGCTACAAAAATGGTTAATGGCATAAGCAACCTGGCATATGAGGAAAGGTTGAAGAAATTGAATGTTTTCACTTAGATATAGAAGGATGAGAGGAGATCTCATCCAGGTCTTTAAATTTGTCCATGGTCTGGAGAGGGGACATCTTGGGGAAATGTTTGAATTGAACAGAAATTATGCATTTAGAGGTCATAAATTCAAAATTAAAGTCAACCACAGCAGAACAAGGTTAAGGCAGACTTTCTTCACCAACAGGGTAGTAGAACACTGGAACCAGCTGCCAGAAAACATTGTCAGTAGCAGCTCATTGAACATCTTTAAAAACAGCATAGACAATCATTGTAAGAATAGAGGGCTTTCTTTTCGGTATTACAGGGAGGGCTGATTGACAGATTTGGTGGGCGACTGGTTCAGTGTACATAGTGTAACCAAGAAGGGCCCTTGTGGCTCATAGTTGCACTAATATTTTATCTCTTTATGTCTATGTCTTTATGTTATAACCCCCAGGGACACATGGCGGGCGGAACGTCCGGCCTATGAAGCGCGGCAGGAGTGTGGGTAGGCAGCCTGGCAGTGCGGAGCCTGCCCTCGTGACGGCGTTGTGGTGTTGGGGATAACGCGCGCCCTGAGTGCGCCTCTGTGCTGACCTGAGCCTGGGGCGATGTGTGTCGCGTTGGCGCCTGAGCCGGCCGGACCGACAGCTGGTGCACACACTAAGCGGTTTCACGCGTGCACTAGCGGGAAGTAATCGTCATGACATCCCCAATGGCGATGTCAGACTATATTAATTACGTCGATATGAGAACTTTTAAACTGGAGATTGGACCACGTTAATATATAAATAATCAGCCAGAGGATCTCCAGTTACGCAATATCGCAAGTTTTTGGACTAGCAATAGCTTGTTTGTACACAAACCCTGAAAATATTTGCCTACCTCCGCTCCTGGGAAGTCATCTAGTCGGAAATCTGGAAGTCAGACCGAGCGAGCCTGACTTCGAAGTAAACTCGATGACAACAGCTGACTGCCGAATTCAGCGGTCTTCAAATGCCAAGTTTTCCAGTCAGTTGACCGCTCTGATCTATATCGCCAACCATCTCCAACTGCGGTAAGTGATTGGCTCTGTATAATTGCTATGACGAATCATAATCCTGGTTTCAAAACATGACGTCACCGTTTGTGCTCCGATTGCATCATTTTCGGCTGAAATATGGTAAGTAAGCTAACTGATAAATTAATCTCAGATGCGCAAATATTTTGGACGTATTTCGGTCTGTGGTTTGCTGCTGTGAACAGTTAATTATTTGTTCTTTCTTTCGAGTATGATGTTCAATGGCAGGGTTCAATTGGTGCCCCCCACAAGTTAGGAAATATGGGGCAAAATAGTGCACCATAATACCCAAATGCACAAAGGTACCTTTTGTATTAGTATTTCAACAAAAATATTATGGTTTAGTGTTTAGTGTTTTAGTGTTTAGTGTTATATTTATGCATGTTTTTTTCCTCAATTCTTCCACAAGTTGCTTGAGTGAGTGATGTTCCGGGAGAGCCGAAACACAATCTGGCATGGGCGTAGTTAGTGTGTGTATGGGGATGGGGTGGGGTGGGGGCGGGGGCGGACAAGCCCCTCGCCATACTTTTCATTCAGCACCACGCTGACTGAAAACATTCCCATCCAGGGTGCTCGAGTGCAACTCCTACATCAATGTCACATGATTATTGTTAATGCGAAATTATCTTGGTAGGGCACTGTGGAGGTCAACGGCAGACAGCTGCCGCTCATGCTGACTGGCGACGCAGCGTACCCGCTCACGCCCTGGCTCCTGAAGGTGTACCCAAGTTGCCGAGAGGACCAGCCCGACCGTGCAGCAAGGCACGCGTTCAACACCAAGCTTGGTGTGATTAGGGTGGTCGTGGAGCGCTCGTTTGGGCGGCTGAAGTGTCAGTGGCGACGTGTCTTGAAGCCGTCCGAACACAGCTTCCGTTTTGTTCCGCGGGTGGCATTCGCCGCCGCTATCCTACACAACGTGGTAGAGTCGTACCACGATGACTTGCCAGCAGGTGCACTGCGCATAGCCGAGTTGCTGTCTACCAGCGAACAGCCACCTACAGCAAGGTGTCGTCCAGCCGAAGACAGTATGGCTGCCGCGGGCATACGCGATCACATCAAAGACAGTTTGTGAAGTTGTGTCTTTTGGACTTATTCGCTTGAAATCAATGTGTTGGTTTATGTTTGATTCATTGGTTCGTTTTTATTCGCTTACTTCATTCGTGCGTGCGTATGTATAGCTGAATTGATGATATAACCTGCCCATCGAAGAACAACCGTGAGTTCTTTTAGACTCATATGGCCATATGGCGTTTCCAATCTCTCACATTGATTGGTCGTAGGTGCACTCATGTAGGTGTAGGTGTAATCCAGCCCGAATAGCGAGTAATAGTTATGCAATTTCCCGCTAGTTCAGGTCTATTTGTTTTTTTAACTCATTTTAGCGAACCGAGAACACGTAATCGCGAGCTTGTCGAGTAATCAATGCTGTCCATCACCACCGCCATGGTATGACGTCCCGCTGTCCGCCCACACCGGGCCGCCAATAGTCGTTTGATAACGGAATGTAAAAATGTACACATACATTGACTTCCCGTGTATGCCGTGAATGCGGGATGGGTGAAACAGATGACATGAGGAGGAAAACACGGTTGCGAAACTCAGCAAGGAGTAGCAAGATAGCAAGGATTATCAGTCCAGATTATCTTGTTTGTTGATCATGGCACGAAAAATTGCTTTAATCTGGCCCCCTAGACGCTTCATGGTAGCGAGGTGGCGCTGATCCGTCTCCACTTGCTGCCGCAGCAGGTCAACTTTCTGCCTTTCTATGGCCAAGGCTTCCTCTCCCCTGGTGTCCATGCGATCCAGAATGCCCAGGATCCGGCTATCGATGTCGTCGGGACGCAGACGTCGGTGCCTACGACGCTCCGCTCGAAGGCCAGCATTCACTGGACCGTTTCCGGCGGCGCTTGGCCTCGCAGGCTGGTCAGCGGGGGCGTCGGCTGCGCTCGACCTGGTGGGCTGGTCGGCCGGACTGGTGGCGCTGCCGCTTGACCTGGTCCGCTGCAAGGCACCCCCGACCACCCTGGGCTTGTGTGCAATCGACGAGGTCCCGGCCGAAAAAAAGTGTGATGGCACTCGTGGGTACTCCTGCCTCCCACACCAACCTACCTCCCATTAAATATATCCATGGTCAAAACTTACTCTTGGGGGGGGGGGCAATGACCAGCCAGGAAGGAGTGGAGGAAGGGGGGTGCACGTCCAATAGATGCTATTTGAAAACTGTTTAACCCGTCCAGTTTCTCCTATCAGATCCTCACACCCCGCCTGGGAGGGGGGGGTGTTAGGGACCCCCATGCTGTAATATCCAAACTAAGCGTCGCACGAAAACAAAATAGGTGTCATCGGAAAGCGCTCGACGGGTAGGGTCAAGCACCACCCTGAAAAGGTTTTCACAACTGACATGTTTGTGGCTCTGGGGAGTTCATTTTGAGGGAGATTTCCAAGAAGAAATAATTTGGAATCAGAAAAGAAGAGCGAAATCAACCAGGATCATGAAATGTTTGGCTACCGAAAACTAAATTTTGCTTTTGAAATTTAACAAATTTTGAGTTAAAGATTTCTTTCATTTTCCTTTTCTAATGGGTAGACCGGACCGACAAATGTTCGAAATCAACTTGCCCCCATAAAAAAAAGCTTACTATAGCCAGAATCTTCGATTTTACCTCTAATGGACAAATGTACGAAACTACTATGTAATCAAAAAGGGGAGAAATGGAAAATTAATCTAGTGCGTTTTCCTGCATCCCTAAAGATCAGAGAACGCTGAATGTTTCATTCAAATATCTTTATCCGTTAAAGCGTGACAGGTTGAACTTTTTTGGAGGTGACCTCACTTGACCTTGACCAACTGGTTAACCCTAGATGACCTGACTTTAAAATTTTGACACAGCATGCCAAATTGATGTGGGAAAAGGTATGCCAAATTTCGGCGCGCTGCCGCGCGCCATTCTTCCACTGTCCGCGGAATACCTTAGGGGGGGGGGGGTCGCCAACGATCCCCCCCCAGACGGCGCGGATTAAGCTAGCTCTACCGATGGGTTCCAAGAAGGCACGAGGCCCCCGCTGCCCCTCCCCACTCGTGAGGTACCTTGTGAGTTGCATTAAAACGCTTCTAACATTAGCTTGGGGTGGGGATACACGTAATTTTGTAGATATGCCGTAAGGTATGGGGAGCCAGGATGCAACACCGCCCTTAAATAGTCATTTTACATCAGCATTAAGGCTTTGACTGAAAGGAGTCCACTCAAAAGAGTCTGGCTACCCACATCTGAAACGCACACGTCCACCGTTACCGAATCCCAGGCTCATTGGATCTTATTCAGGTAGATATTTATGTACTAAGCTAAAACGATATCTAAGAACGGAGCCCCGTATGGTGATTTGCAGTAGACGGCATGTGAGCTGTCAACAGTCCGCTTGTAAAATGGGGGAATATAATATTTTCGGGACCGTCAAGATGGCACTATCTGGAAATGATATAAGTTCTCATTTATCCATAAACTACTGCTAATTCACATCCATGAAATAAAACGTAAGATTACAAATATTTATCAGCATGATATTGTAAGGAAACTTACATTTTTTTCGGCACCAAAATTTGTATATAATCTCCCATCCAAACAGGCCGCCAGACATCCAGTCAGATCCTGGTCATCTTACCCGTCCCTTACAAATATTTGCTCGGGAAGTACACGCCAGTGGCGCCGGCTCGTACATCAAACGGGCGGTTCCGACAATAACAGGCGGCGAACATGAGTAACAGCTTGGCACCGCGAACAGCTGCCCACCGGAGGTGCAAACACCAGCTGGACCACCTCCGGAAGAGGGTTCATCGGCCCGTGAGATCGGTGGCCCGGACGTGAAGTCGTCGCCACCCAAGCCAGAAAAAAGTCATGAAGGCCCCAGGCGGCAAAAGCCAAAACCAATCAGGAGCGCGAACTCACCCCGAAGCCCTGGGAGTGGGTACATCAGAAAAAGAAGGCGGGACTAAAGAAAATTCAGGAGAGCAGAACAGGACAGACGGGGAGAGAGGAGAGACGCGGAGAAGGGTCTGGAAGACTCGCGGCGGTGGACGCCGAACTGACGCCTCAGGGGCGTCCAGCGGTAGCCAGATGGCTGAGTTTTCGGATGGAGGAGAGGAAGTACTCAGCCAAGGCCATTCGCCACTCACCATCGGGCATGTGAGTGTTAAACTTTTGACATGTCATCCTCTTTCCCAAACCTTTCCGAACCAACCTAAATTCTCTTTCGCAGCTTCTGCCTTCTCACCAAATTCATTGCTGGGAGCGACCTGTCTCATGGGTGGGGTGTGGACCAAATTGGATAAGTTCAGGATGGGGAGGAAGTGGACGGAGATGTCGGAGATGGCGAGAGGTATATGAGCAGTGTGTGCGTAATGCGATACGGTACGTAATGTATGTAAAGGTAAATATATTAGATTAAGCATATCAATTCTCTGGTGGCATCAGCAAAGACCGGTGGTAGCATTTCGGCAGTCACGGACAGGAGGAGCGGTAGAGCAGGGCCGGATAAAATAAGATAGAGTGCAGCAATGTATGAGGTGAGAACTACGACCCTCTTGAAACGGTGCCCGCGTAGTAAATACCTCAGCGACCAGGTGCGAGGAGGGCAGGATATTTACGTCCAGAATTGAACTGGCGGCCGTGCCGCGGGTGATAAGGGGTGCGCGCCGCGCTGTTCGCTCTGACCGGGTCATCAACAGCCGACCCATAGACGGAGATAGTACCGTGAGTACTTCCCGACAAGGTGGAATGATTCACACAATTATGCTTGAATATGTGCATGATATCAATTTGTACTATAAAGTAAATTTATAAGCGAGGCAGCCGACCTGCGAGCCGTCCTCCTATGGACTGAACGTTTCCGGGTGGTGGTGGTGACTGTTGAAGCCAGTTAAATTGTCTAGAATATTATTGCTGTTATATATATGACGTGCGTTTGGTTAATGCCTGATTGCGAGAGGGTGCGATGAACGGACACTTCGGGAGTATTAGTTCACCTGCTCTGGATCTTTGACCGCAAAATCACGCTGGCCTCCGCGATCCAGGGGTGCAGGTGAGGTGGCGAACATGGTATGCATGTGGGAGGGGCCGATAAAGGGGCCACCACATTGCGTTCGCCAGAAGTCTGGCGCCGGACTATAGGGTATAGGCAAAACACTGCCCGGTACTTTGTCCACCCCCGAACTCTGCACGTGGGCACGGTTGTTGCAGACAGTTCGAGGGACACCTGGACGGGTTTGGCATGCCATAAGCCCCGAGGCTGAAACTTATAAGGCCGGCTAGGTTATAACGACGACCGGGTACGTGCCCAACGTGGTAGGGATCCGTGTCCGCCCGTGGGATACGTCGGACCTGGTCGCAAGTGTACGACGAATAAGACCCGGCGCGGCATCGATCGAACTTAAGGCTAGGTATGTCGGTCAAAGACACCAGAGCACTTGTATCAGCCCTCGGAGTCAGTACGATGAGCCCCCTCGTTGAAGTTAAGACTTTGTCCAGGCGAGAAACGCTGCCAATAATGGCTAGGCCAGCCATGATTGGCAGTGAAAGGTTTACTTGTTCGGCCCGGTAATACCATCAAAATTAGAGCATTGGTCTGTCGATCTATGTGTTTGTGTACCGCTGAAAGGGGGGGGGGGTCGGGAGCTAAATTTGTGGACCAAGCAATTCATTAATTAATAAGGAGAGCATGAATGGGGCGAGCGAATGTGAAGTGAATGAGGGGAATGAACGTGAGTAGGTAGATTTAAGGATCAGCAGAAGCCCCTTGGGGCTCAACACAGGCACCTATTTCGTGCGGAACATTGCACAAAATTATACTATTACCAGCGTCCAAAAAGTCCCAACACGGACATGTCATTCAAACCAATGAAAAATTTAATTGTCATCAATTATCTCATGCAACGTATTAATTATAATCTGGCTGAAGACTCTCACTTACCTATATGGTGTTCCCAAAACTTTGACCTCGCACATATATAAATTCGTGTTAGGGACGGCAACTCAAACCAACATCACGACGGCTGGGGTTTGGGGATGTGTGGTAGAATTGGCGGTGAAAAACAACACAATACACCACTGACATAGGCACAATGAACAAAGGAGTGAGTTAGGTCAAGCCCTCAATAAGTTCAGCAGTTCAAGTAGTTCAAGCAGATCCAGTTTAGGTTAGACTGCATCAAGAATACATTGTACACACCCACTTCACACACCCATACCAGTTACAGTTAAGTTAGGTTGGGTCTAAACACCCTAAACCAAATTCGTACACCCCCCACCCCACTCACCCCACACACACACACCCCACTCACACCCCGCACACCCACACCCCCACTACACACCGCGCACCCACACCCGCCACCACCCCCGACACCCCACCGACGGGAGAGCCGCCACCCCTACAATATGAACTACCACTTCCTCCCAAATATTGTATGTTTGCTGGTAATGCAATGACAAATTTATATTATACCCGACAACTCTCAAATCGCGCGCCATGGTGCCAGATGCTGCCAGATTGGCTAGTCGGTTCTGTGAGTCAAGTGCTTATTTTCAAATTAGTGCCGCTATTTGAATACTTTGGTTCAGTTTTATATTTAATTTATTATTTGATATGTAAAATTCCGACAGATTTCATATATACAGATAAAGTACATATATTTCAATAATATGCCCTTCATACTAGACGAAGTCATCAACATTGCATCCCGGTACTTATTCGACGTCGTGAAACGGGCTACTGTGGACATTGTCCGGGCTGTTTGTGTCCCTGTCGTTGCCGCTTGAGCGGCGAGGTGCAGTGCAGGTTGGACAGCCAGACGGTCTCGGAGCACGTCAGCGAAAACGGAAGATAATACCCGAACATATATCTGTGTAGGCATGTGCGACATTCCATGAATCCATCTTTCTTCTATTCCTCCTCGTAAGACAGTTCACTGGGTGGTCCCGGGTGTTCCTTGGTGTTACTAGCTTGTTGTCCGGCTGTGGTGCTCCCGGAGCTACTTCGGCTAATACATTGTGGTGGCCCATCTGCAGAAACAAGGCATTCCTAAGTTGTACATCCTGATTACAGGACAACTTGCCACAGGAAAACCCAACATAAACCGAATACATAAAAGGCGTGCGGCGAAATAGAGAAGGCTGCTACATCTGAAACAGGGTCGATATGATGAGAGAGAATGCGATAGTGCAAATGTAAAATGTGTTTTATTGCTGTTATCTGAGGTCCATTTATCCTTGGAACTCATCGCAACAATCACCATTGACATGTTCGTTTGAACTAAAGATTGTTTTACCGTTACTCTTGAAGCATGAACCAACACCCAGATGGAACAATGATTGAAAGCATGTTTTACAAAAAGCATGCAATACGTTTCGCTTTTACATACCTGTCAGGACACTCCCCTTGTGCATCGTTGCACAAGGGCGGCAGCTGAGACGTCTCATGTCAAGAGACGATGCGAAGTTTGCATACAGCAGCATAGTCATTGATCAGTATAGGGTGCCATAATGAGCACCAGAGACATGAGGGCAAGACGAGGGTTCTGTGTTCCCGTGCTGCAGATGCGGGGATGGCACAAGACCTGTAGGCAGATAGTAACTGCAGGACCACGTGCCATACCATGGGTGGCACACGACCTGTCGACCGATAGTAACTGCAGGACCACGTGCCATACCATGGGCGGCACACGACCTGTCGACCGATAGTAACTGCAGGACCACGTGCAATACCATGGGCGGCACACGACCTGTCGACCGATAGTAACTGCAGGACCACGTGCAATACCATGGGCGGCACACGACTTGTTGACCGATAGTAACTGCAGGACCACGTGCAATACCATGGGCGGCACACGACCTGTCGACCGATAGTAACTGCAGGACCACGTGCCATACCATGGGCGGCACACGACCTGTCGACCGATAGTAACTGCAGGACCACGTGCAATACCATGGGCGGCACACGACCTGTCGACCGATAGTAACTGCAGGACCACGTGCAATACCATGGGCGGCACACGACTTGTCGACCGATAGTAACTGCAGGACCACGTGCCATATCATATCGACACACGACCTATTGACCTATAGGAACTGCGCTCTCTTGGTGGGCGTGGAAAACACTCCTTTCTGGCAAAGCCCCTGAACATGGTTCAATTTTGGCAGAATTACAGTAACTTCATAAATAATTGGAATTGCTCCGTCGAATAGGCATCCAACTTCGTGGTACGAGCAACGTATTTGGCATATAAGCACAATTTCGGTGACGGCAGAGTAGTTTTCACGAGGCTTGAAGTATGTGCCGTACTAATGTTGTGATGAAAAGCAAGCTTGGAAGCTAATTTCGGGGGGGGGGGGAGTTTCATGATAGATAATTGTGATATTGCAATGTTTGACAACACCAGTGGTTGTCCTGCAATGTACCCTCGAGCAGGCCCGAGCAGCATCTATGACAGCATTTGGCAGCACTTTGCAGCATTTGGTAGTACCCACCGGCGATCACCTAGCAGTGAGCATACATCTGCGCGTTACCATAACTTACGTTTTCACAAAGTTTTTTTTAATTAAACTCTTGGTAGGATGTGTTTAGCACTAATTGTGCTACTAGCATTATTAGTTGGGCCAAATAAGATTATATTTATCGGATTAGCAGAATACTTACAAAAGACTTGGGGGATTTATGAATTTGGGATGATTTGGCCTCAACCTGGCCTGCCTGTCCGTCCATTTTGTTTCACCCCCTTTATACTTGTTTACCGTCATCTGAGTCTTAACCGTGTTCTCTCTATCTCACTCTCTCTCTCTCGCTGGTGAAGGAGTCGGTGATGAAGGAAATGCCGACGTGTTAGCGGAGGCTCAGTTCGGCGGCGGAGACCTCACGCTGCTCCACTGTGCCGCCCCGACGCGTTGTTTTGACGGCAACGATCGACGACCGAACGTCGATGTGGCGGCCCGTCGCCACCCACTTGCTCGTGACGTCACCACGCGTCGGTCGTCGACGGCCGTCAAATAGGCCGCTCGTCATTCATCGGCTCGTAATGAACGCACCGGCGACACCGGCGACGGCGCAACGCACAATTGGCTCCGGATATAGTCTGCTGGCGGGCCAGGGGCGGTGGGCCAGGGCCGGTGGGCCAGGGCCGGTGGGCCAGGGCCGGTGGGCCAGGGCCGGTGGGCCAGGGCCGGTGGGCCAGGGCCGGTGGGCCAGAGCCGGTGGGCCAGAGCCACTGGACCATCGTACCATCGTACCCCACGCTGTGCTTGTTGAGCAAGGCACAGCGTCACGGTGAGCCCGTGACGCTGGCCGACGGATTCTCACCGGTGGCGGAGACTCGTGACCGGTTCACCGGGAGGGACGGCGGCTAGCATGCCTCCAGGTCACGAAATAGGCAAAGGAATGGACCGTTTTGCAGCTGCGAGAGCACAAAGGTCCACGTCTTGACCTCCGACACTTGCAGTCCCGTCGTGTGGTTCCCACCTGAAGCGCCACCTGCGCAGGGATCCAGAATGACACGAAGACGAAGAGGTGAGGGACAGCATGATCGTGAAGATGAGGATGTGCCTCGAGATCCAGCAACATCAGAGGTGCGTCATCAGAAGCACTGTGGATGACGCATTTTGAGTCTATTCGAGCGCACTCCCAACCTATTCAGTCCTTCATTACACAACTGTGCTTCCATTCACCCTCGACACATTAATTCCGAGACAATGTGAACATCGACACTGTTTCCTTCTTGGATTGCTGCTGCATATTGCAACAGTATAACCACCCATCATCGGTCGCAATGCACGTTGGCAATTGCCTCAGGAACAGCATGAACATGACAGCAATGCCGTTCTTCATTCGTACGGGCCGGAAGTCTCAAAACACGTGGCGCCAGCCAGGAAGCGCATGCGAAGTCGCACAAAGAACCATATTCCACTGCGAAGATTGCACGCTTCAATTGTGTTTCAATTGTCGACGGGGGATGTCACAAGAACCCTGGTGTAAGTTGCTTCGATGCGCACAACATGGACCTGAAACGCCACTGTGATACATGCCATCCACTGTGCCCGTAATTAATGAAATATATCCATACCACGTTTCATGCGTATAAGCTGCCGTGTTACGATCGTACTCTAATTATCTGTTCCGCACTTGTCTTTCCTCCTGGCAGGTTAAGGGCTTGACGTTGGCCTCGACTTTTAAGGAACATACTTCCGTCAAACTTTCCCGATTAGTGTCCAGTTTGTGTCAAAGAAGTTAAGCAATTGTTTGGTAAGTCACGGCTCTGGGTGGTAAACAAGATGGAGAGTATTTGCTAAACAACGTGGAAGTCATCCCTGAACCGGTATCTTCTAGAGCTGGTGAACTATCCGCTCTCTCAAATCCCTCGTGCCCTGCTTTTGTTTGTTATGCCAGCACGTCTATTGGAGGTGAGGAATCTTCTCGAATGATTAGCTGTGGATAGCGTGCAGAACAATGGTCGCCAACTCATGCGGCATCGAATGTCACGTCGCATTGCGCATTATTCGTGCAGCATATTTCAAACGTTCCCTGTTCACTCTAGATGGTGTGCACAGTTTCACTTAGATGACCGATTTGGATTTGTTCATTTCAATTTGCAATTCATCTCCTGAATTGGAGATTTGACTTCTCTTCCTGAACTTGTGCACGCTCCAAAATACTAATTATAAACAATCAGCGCCGAAATGTTGAAATAGAGTTCAAACATTTATGAAGTTATCCCACTTCGGCGAAAATTGGGCTCAGAGAGGTGCATGCTTTCATTAGCTAATATGATTCCCGTAGACCCAGTGCGGCAGCCGTGGGTCCACAGGTTCCTTGTGGTGAAATGATCCCAATCGAGCACCTGCAGCATGGAGAAGCCGTAGCCGGCCTCTCCCCTGTGCATCTGGTACCCACTTATGCTCCAGTTCATTCCAAACATTGCATAACACTTAATTAGAAGAATGAAGTAAAATAACGATTGGAAAAGCAAGCTCAACAAATGAATATACTTCGCCCACTGAACACCAGATAAGTTGGAATGAAGCCTAGAGTCAAAGTTATTATTTTGTTGTATATTCACATTTGTTATGACTTTTCTGCAGTAAGCCCCAGTATTGGGTTAAGCCTCATTGATGATGATGAATTGGAGGGTTAAGTCTCATTGAATTGCATATGAGTATCTGGTTAAGGTTCATAAGAGTACATCTGAGCAGTGGGTTAAGGTTTCTGCTCTGAACTACACATTCACCGCTGAAGTCAGGTCTGTTAGCATCCTTTGCCTATTTTATTATCGATGTACCATTTATGCAACATGTTACACCTCTGTTTTATCAAATGGTATCTAGCCTGCCCAACGGATCTAACGATTAGGTGATCATCTAATAATTGGAGAACAAGCCTAATACTGGCTTGCATTAGTAACTATGACACGCCGTCATTGCAAGTAAAAATATATAATCTCCGTGCTTGTATTTCCAGTGATATGGCCGTGCTGCGATCCCTGTGAAAGCAAATAAAGGAAACATATTCAAAGGAGCCTCTTGTACATCCTCCCTCGGAAGACTGAAGTTGTTTTGACGGCGGAGCGTAAGCAAGCCATCTCCAGTGAACCCCACGAGGGACAGGAGGATTTTATGGATTCAGATGAAACTCATGCATACTTGAAGCGCGGCATCTCCTTCCTCATAACCGTCTCTCTATCGCCTTCAGGCTACAAGTCAAGAATCGGAGTGGTGCGACGACGACACTCCGAAGTGGGCGGGACCAGGGAGAAAGGCGTCCGCCCAGGGAGAAAGGCGTCCGCCCAGGAGGAAAGGCGTCCACCCAGGGGAAAGGTACCCGCCCAGAACCCGTGGGAAAGGCATCCGCCCAGGGTCCGGGAAGAAAGGCGTCCGCCAAGGGTCCAGGGAGAAAGGCGACCACCCATGGCCCAGGGAGAAAGGCGTCCGCCCAGTGCCCGGGGAGATATGTGTCCGCCCAGAGCTCAGGGAGAAACGTGTCCGCCCAGGGGGAAAGCGTCCGCCAAGAGACTAAGGAGAAAGTCGTTCGCCCAGGGCCCAGGGATGCATTTTGTCATTCTTGATCTGAGCAACTGGTGTATGATTAAGCATAAACGCAGCTATTGGTTTGCTATGAGTATGAAGTGGTGACCTAAGAAAAAGCGCATCCACTTGCATAGCCTTACGCAGTAGCACGGGCCTCCTGCATAGCCAAGCGCCCCTGGTCGCTGGCATTAAGTGACCTGGGAAAAGGCCACCGACCTGCCTGCCTGACTGAGAGTAGCTAAATGGCAACATTGGAAACATCCGTGTCCACTGAAGCAACATTGGAAACATCCGGGTATAATGGCAACAAACGAACCCATTTATCATGCTGACGCTTGATCTCTCAATCGCGATTTTCATCCTACGGAATTCCTGGCGTATGACAGCATTGATTCTGGTCTGATTCTGGTAGCTTTAAACCAATTAGGATCCTATCTATTTTGAGCAGTTTGTGTGAAATGGTTCCAGTTACCGTCATATCTCGTGAAAAATCGCATTCTACGCTACGATCGGCATGGGCTCCACCGGTCAGTTCGCGGAGGTGATCATGTCGGAAGCAGCACACTACCTCCTCTGCCAGTATGTATAATGGTCTCATGTCAGCAGTACTCGCAGCGGGCACCTCGCAAGCTTTCGACGGCGTCGAGCATGGCAGGTTCCTGGAGGCGCCCGATTGACACGGAGTGGATCCACGCTGTGTCCGTGATTGGCTGAGTGGCCACTGACAGAAGCTCCAGGGTAGCACCGCGGGGCACTCCAGTGACCGGCGCGGAGTGGTCAATGGCTCCACTCCTGGTCCAAAGCTATTCTTGATTTTCACAACTGACTTTATCTCACGTTTACTTTTACCTTTACCTTTACCCCATATGTACTCTCCCGGAAGGACACTATTACATGCATTTATTGCGACATGCATTACATACGCATGCAAATACATGGCAAACAATGCACCTAGCTCTGCGGTGGTTGACACAAAGCAAATGTAAAACAAATTCCGCCACATCGAACGATAGTTGTCACATCACAGCGGGGAGCACAAAATTCAAAATATCGCTTTGAAGTTGTGCACAATGCAGTTAAGCTATCAGTTCATGGAAACCCTGCTGGTATGTTTTTGTCCTCTCGCTCATGGACAAACAAAACACGCGTCGCAAGTTATTCGTCGCTGCTGCACGAATCCTGTCGGGCTGTCAAAAGTTAGGAACAAAACTTCGGGTGGAACAAAACAGCTTTATTCAACCATTTATCTTCAACCTAGTACTGCATCGTTGTCATCTATCACTATATCTTCACACACATATTGTGTTATCTCATCACACCAAGCAGCTGTAGCATAGCGCAACAGTGCAACATGCAAACAAGAACAACTTCGGCGCGAACATCGTCGCTGGCTTCAGTCGACATCAACACCTCACACCGGCTTTGGGGGCCGGCTGAGAGTCACGGGATGGTGTCCGGGCGCCGTGTGGCAATGATTCGAAGACCGGGGACATCTGCACCCGCTCCCGGTGTGGCAATGATTCGAAGACCGGCGACATCTGCCCGTTCCCGGTGGGGAAAAAAGAGAGACGACATCTGCACTCCCGGTGTGGCAATGATTCGAAGACCGACGACATCTGCACCCGCTCCCGGTGTGGCAATGATTCGAAGACCGGCGACATCTGCACCCGCTCCCGGTGTGGCAATGATTCGAAGACCGGGGACATCTGCGTTCACTCCGGTGTGGCAATGATTCGAAGACCGGCGACATCTGCACCCGCTCCCGGTGTGGCAATGACTCGAAGACCGGCGACATCAGGACCCACTCCCGGTGTGGCAATGATTCGAAGACCGGCGATATCTGCACCCGCTCCCCGTGTGGCAATGATTCGAAGACCGGCGACATCTGCACCCACTCCCGGTGTGGCAATGAGTCGAAGACCGGCGACATCTGCGTTCGCTCCTGTGTGGCAATGACTCGAAGACCGGCGACATCTGCACCCGCTCCCGGTGCGGCAATGCTTCATACAACTGGGAGTATGTTGTGATCGTAGATAGCGATCCCTCCTCTTGCCCGGTGTGACGCTTTGTGAGGTGCGAGTGGATAGTTTCAAGGTGATAAGATAAAGACTTGGGTGTACACTGTCGTCATGTTTCGTTTCTGACAACGCCATATTAATTTTACTCTCTACTTAGTTTTTATAAACTGATGAAGTTTGGGAAGCTTTGTTGCTGCCGTTAAGCTGTTAACACTCGCACGTCCGGCGGTCCGCGCCAACTTCGCATGTCCGGGGGGCAGATGCCTGCCCCCTAAGATCTCTAGAACTATGCCAGCTAGCGACAAACTGAAAGCGGCGTTGGCTAGCTGGTGACAGGCTCTATCGAAAGTGTTTGGACATTTTCGCAAGTTGATGCATTTTTTATGCATTTTTTGCTCATGCATGGTTTTGTTCAATGCATGCAATTATTAAAACAATACTACAATTTCAGTATATTTTCAATGTGATCGCGGATAATTATTGGCACGGGCCTGGGGAAGGTGGGCTTTGCGAAGCGGCGTAACCTATTTCATAACGCCCGTGGATTGAAGATGACATTCTTACGCTGGTGTTATATAATTAGGTTAGATGAAAGATGCACAAAGGAGGTAAGATAGCTAAGGTGAGTAAGTGAGTGAGTGAGTGACTGAGTGAGTGAGTGAGTGAGTGAGTGAGTGAGTGAGTGAGTGAGTGAGTAAGTGAGTGAGTGAGTGAGTGTGTGAGTGAGTAAGTAGGCGCTTTTATTTACATCTGCCACTGAAATGAAAATGAATTTGAACCCACTGAAGGAGAGTGGCGATCATCTTCTGTAGTCGTCCTGTACATGGTAGATAGGTGTTTGGTAGGTTGTCTTTATTTCAAAGGAAACTAAGTGGACATGATTTTCGCATTTGTAGATAGGTTTTAATAGGATGGCTTCATGGTGTGTGATATCACACAATAACCGGAGTGTTCTTACTCCACACATCATCAATATATGGTGTTGGCAGTCCCCTCCTTTGGTTCATGGAGACTACTGAAACTAGAAATGCAAAGCTTGGAGGCGGAATTACATCTGTACTCAACTCTCCACAGCCATTTGACGATCCTAGGTCGACCTCTCCAGGGCCAAATTGGGGTACCTATGCTAAATTTGGATGATTTCATGCTTGACAACTATCCTAGAATATACCTATGGAAAAAACATGGATAAATTGCACTCCGAGTGCCGAAATGTATATGGATTGCATGAGGTAGGATACACGAAAGGGAACAGAAGCGAACATGCGGACTGACTCTAGTGTTAACATATGAAACTAAGGTATGGGTGCTGGAACTCGTGATGATAGGCATAAGATGGGTAATAGTTTTATCGTGCACGTTAACGAAATCTTTCATAACTTCCTGAAAATTGACACATCCTACTTCTTCTAATACACCTTCGGTGTATCTGTGTTGGAAAACAAGTCACTTCCGACGCAAAACATTCCACCACTGCTAGCCGTCTACGTTCAGCCAATGGTGCACGTCTAAACGTTAGTGCATCATTACAAATATTGATGGTGATCGAACGCATTAGCCAGGAACACCTCCGCATCGACTGTTCGAACCAAAATGAATCGGTCCGACTTCAGTATTCAGTACACCCGCCGTGCTATTGACAAAGCCATAGCATCTTTTTTAAGTTGAATATCACAATTGTTTTCAATTGGTAGATAGAGGAAAGCTAGAAGAGGAGCAAAGCCAGTAAGAGCAGAGGACGGAATATTCAGTAGATACTCTATATCCAACAATTACTATTCATTCATGCCACTCAGTTATCTGGTAAACACAAACTGATACACAATTCTACGTGTCTCCAATGAGGGTGGTGGCTTCTGGTGGTGCAGCCCAGTGGCACCAAGCGAACCCACCGGAGAACAAATACACTTCTACCATTATTACCCTACGCAATAAACCTAACGACGTCGCAAGCTGTCGGACGTCAGCTGCCGAGCGTCAGCTGCCGGGCGTCAGCTGTCGGGCGTCAGCTGCCGGGCGTCAGCCGCCGAGCGTCAGCTTTCGGAGACTCGGCCGATACACTGTCTGGCGTCAGCTGCCGATTTGATTGGAAAATCCCTGCCTATGAATATCACCTGACTGACCAGGTGTTATTTTCTGCATCGTTATGTAAGCTTGATAGATATCTATGATCGAATATATGTGCTTATTATCTTTACTTTGCCAAAAAATAATGGATTTATTGAGGAAAGAGATCATTGCGTTTTAATTTCACATTAATTGCTCTCCTCACTTCAACTCTCAAGTGAATAAAATATCACATAAATTAAATAATTCATTCGTTGACTATTTATTGGCTTTTGATGTTCATTGGGCATTTCAATACGTTGTCTCGGCGCTCGCCAAATATGGCACCAATAAATGAATTCATATGAACCAGGGACGGATACCAGAAGGGTCTCTGGGATCGTGTGCTACCCCCTGCTACACCCTGGGCAGGTGGGGGCCTGTCCGGTTTGGAAAGGCTCCCTTCAGGAAGGCTGAGTGCATCCCACCCAGCCCTTCAGACCAACTACTCTCAAAGGAAAAGACGTCAATCCAGCTTGTGCTAGGATCGGAAATTTATCGACGGCACCACCATGGAGGAAGAATAGCCGGCCGAGTTCCCCGAACAGGCATGTAGCTAACTCGAAATATTTGGGTGTATCTCGACAACAATGCAATATATGGGTCTGCGAAGATGCCGCCCAGCGCGCCCAGTACCCAGCTCGACATTTTATTTTATTTTTTTTGTCTTGTAGGCTAGTAACGTCGCAATATTCACCAGTCTGTCAGCAATATCACAAGAATCGGGTCGAGTTCACTGGAGCTGCTGTCGCACAAACAAACGCCACGTTTTATACCGGCTCATATTGTCAAATGTGGGACGCAGTGTGTGACATTGGAGCTGTGTGGTGGGGTGGAAATACACAGCGATATTTCGAACTGGTTCTATGCAACCTGACGATAGAAACGATTGGTGCTATATTGCCAATCGTTTCTATCTCATCCAAATTATAGCGAGGTGTTTCGTAACTTAAGCTAAATATCACCAGTTGTATCTAGGCACATTTAAGTAGATTCAAATTTTATTTTAGTGCATTAATGAAGAGAGGGAGAGTCTTCGGCATAGAATGCAATACGGATGTAGACTTCAGTACGAGCGGGTTGATGTTTAGTTCGATGCTGAGTGTGAGAATGTCTTCGTCGTTGGTCGCGCCAAGCATAAAGGTCTGATGTGAAGTGCTGCACAAAGGGATGAATCTGCGCTCAAATTGAAATGTCTCACATGAGATGTAGTTAGGAAGGCAAGCGAATATCTGTATTGATTTATCAATTCGTTTTATGACCAGTATGAAATCCGGACACAGGAAACGTCTAGCTGAAAAAATACACACTCGAAGCAAACGCAAACACTACGGAATACAAGTGATGAAAGGAGTCCAACAGATATTGCAATAATGCAAACTTTAAACGAGTATTGCCAAAAATGCAACCTGTAAATGTCTGGGTGAAAACATGAAACAAAAAATTTGATACGACCATGTAAAGTTCTGCAAGAACATATGAATCCGTGTCAATGCCGTAACAATTAAAGGAAAGCGAAACGTGCGATTGAAAAGTGATAATCAGACGGTGAAACATGATCTAAAATATGCGCAATTGATACTCATATCAGACGCTCACTGCTTGCTGTTCTATTTAAGTTTTGCCATATAATATAACCCAGGATGTTTACACTGAAAGCAGCTGACTAAGCATGCGAATATTGTGATCGAGTTTAGGTGAGGCGTTTACTCGCTGGGTCAGCCTGCAAAACAGACCCGAGCTCTCATTTGCGCCGTGGGTACACACAAAATTGTTTGCGTGCGGATCGATCGACATGGAAAATATTATGTTATGGGAGTATTATGTCTTTGCCCAAGCATATTTAAAACAAATAAAAAGCAGCTCAGCGATGAAAAGGGTGCATGAAATTTTTACTCAATTTTTGGCGAGTCGGGCAGAATATTTCATCAACCCGGCCTGAGGTTGAAAATATTGGTATGATGAGCCACTTCAATTTACATTTGTTGTGGCAAGTGTCATAACTGTCTTATGGCTGTCTATATCCCTGTTGCCCACTACAAGAGGCGAATGAATGAATGAAGAGATGCAGGAGGAAGAACTAGCTGAATGAGAACTATTGCACCCAGTAGTGTGATGCAAATACCACGTGATAAATGTCTACCTCTCTACTTGGTCTACTCGGTCGACACGCACAGTGTAGGAGGTGGTGCTTATTGCCAGAACTGCATCTGTGTGCTATGTTACTAACCTTGTGTTAGCGTCGAATGTAGCCATCAAAGCTCCGTGATCGAATTTTCAGTTGTCTTGTATTTTTTCCTCTTAGTTTTACATTCTTGTTTCTTAAATAAGACTTTTTCATGAAACTGAAAAGTCTTATTCAAGACAAATTGATCTTAAATAAGACAAATTTTTGTCAAACATTTGTCTTATTTATAAGACGAATTAAGATATGTAAATATGAAAAATTTTGACAAAATTTGTCTTAAATAAGACAAATTGATCTTCGTGAAACTGGCCCCTTGTCTCTAGTGTGAAGGGATCTGATGAGCTATCTGGACACTGTACTGGCACTTGCCACACAGCTTACTCAGCATAAGAGATGAAAATATTCATGAATCCTGTGTCTAAAAGTACGGCCGATCACAGTATAAGTACGCTTCAAATGTGCATTCAAGTATTCACGAAAATGAGGGATGAGGATTATGTCGTTGTGATGCATTTCAAGCACGACCAACACCGTCTTGGGTTCCTTTTGAAATTAGCGGCAACTCCACGCAGATGCTAGAAATCTTCGTGTTGATGGCAATTAATTTATCCCTTCCGAGTTTCTACCAGAAGTCTGCTGCTGTCTCACGTCACTGGTTTCGATGGCAGCGCCAGCACGCCCTCACTAAGATCAGGAACGGCGCGCACCGCCATATCAAACGCGGGCAGGTCCGTGCGCCGCAGAGCTACGCTGGCTACATAACCGGCTGCCGCTGATCCTGAAATGTCGTAAAGCATGCCCACCGCGCCATCAATATGCAGGGCATCTAGCACAGTCCACGGAATCAGAGCTGAGCTCTGACGCAAACCATCAAAGTCGGCTCACGTGTGGGTGAACATGAAGTGACGCCTCGCCTCAGGTGGACGCAGTCTCTCTGTGGCGGGTGGTCATTGATCAGCCTCACCTCAGGTGGGCACAGTCTCTCTGTGACGGGTGGTCAGTGATCAGCCTCACCTCAGGTGGGCACAGTCTCTCTGTGACGGGTGGTCAGTGATCAGCCTCACCTCAGGTGGGCACAGTATCTCTCTAGTGGGTGATCAGTGATCAGCTTCACCTCAGGTGGGCACAGTCTCTCTGTAGCAGGTGGTCAGTGATCAGCCTCACCTCAGGTGGACACAGTCTCTCTGTGGCGGGTGGTCAGTGATCAGCCTCACCTCAGGTGTACACAGTCTCTCTGTGGCGGGTGGTCAGTGATCAGCCTCACCTCAGGTGGGTGCAGTCTCTCTGTGGCGGGTGATCAGCAGCAGATCAGGTCGCGTTTTTCCGCACTGGCCGGCGTCTGTGTTGGGAGAAGCAAGTCCAGCGTGGACTCGCCTCTAGTGGTCTCGCATGTTCACCGCTTGAGGTCTAACCCGTCGCACTCGTCTAAGAAACGAGCCGCACGAACGCGGAGGCTGTCCACAAGGACAGCCACCGCCTACGACTTTCCTTGATTCCTCGCTGCATAACTTTTGAAGGAGAAGAAAGAACAGAAATATGAATGATGAGAGCCGTGTAAAAATAATTTGGATGGCATTGGTCTATTCCAGATTTGCTTAGAAAACAATACCCTAGTGATGTAGGAAGCATCCTATTTGATTTAGTTCAAGACATAGGTGCTCTCAGTTCTAGTTCTACTTTAAAACATACATGTCACTAATTTTCATGTTACAAAACGACTGAAATTTGTTCCGATAGACAACTCCCTGTTCCTTCCGACTCTCGCCATCACCTGGAACACCATTGCCTGGGCTGTCTCGTGAGGGTGTAGGCGACTTTTGGCATCACCTCTAGCATCAATGCCTGGGGTGTAAAGTGAGGGTGAGCACTACTCTTGTTATCACCTCTAACATCAATGCCTGGCGTGTCTCGTGAAGGCGTGGTTGACTCGTGCGCGCCTTCATGTTTTCCTTTGGCGGGGGCAGTGTCTATCCGCAAAACTAAATACTCCAAATCAGTCTGACGGCTTGGTTGATTGAGCGCTGGCTCCGATCGTCCGCCACAGTCCTGGCAAGACATGGTTCGGGTCGCAGCGAGTCGCATTTAATCCTCGCCTGGAAGTGCCAGGATTGACCCGTTCACTTGTCGCTTGACACTTCCACTTGTCAGTACTGACACTTTCACTTGCCACCTGACACTTTCACTTATCAGCACTGACATGCTCTCTTGTCAGTAGTAACACTTTCACTTGTCAGTACTGACACTTGTTCCTTGACACCTGTCAGCTGACCCAATAGGACTGTCAGCGAAATAAGGGGAGAATATTATGGAGCACTGGTGACACGCTAGGTTCTCGGCTTAAGTTCTGCTGCTTAACTGAAATCCAAACTGGGGCGGGGGTCAGAACGTACGCAGTTAGCTCTGATTTGCTCAGGCAATGGCCCGCAATGGCACTCCATTGAGCGTTGACTCAGATTTGATTTGCAATGTACATGTAGAACGTCTTGACGAAGAGGCTCGATGTTGAACTCGGTGTTCTTATACGCATTAGACCATCCATAACATGCATATCAAATCCAATTTCATCAATTTTATCTTTTATCTTTTATCGGCATCCACCCCTTCACTCTTCGGCACTGAGTTCTCCTTCAACATGTGCAGCTGGCAATTTGTATTGCGCCGCTGCTGCCATACCGAATGGTCGCATGGGAGCCAGAAATCTGCTAGAGATATAGAGCACCTACCTTATTCTAGAAATATATGGTGGGGAGATGCTGCGTTGTATGATCCATTGCATTCTGGTGGAAGGGCTGTACTTGTTTCGGAAATAAGAAAAATGTAAATGCCGACGACAGCGGCAGCGAACTCCACGATTGTGGCAGCGATTGTGTCCTCGCCCGAACTCCACGCCGCCACATGCCGTCCAGGTAAGAGCTACAAGTCTGTTCTGATGTCAAGGGGAAGGGTAATCCGACAGCACCCCTTCGGCGACCAGTGCCTCCGTCTCATCTACCACAGCAGGGTGGGGGCAAGAGTACTGCTCACAATTGGCTGAACGTGCTGTCCTGCCATTCCAACGATACCAGGTAGGTCTCGAACTTGTTGAACAATGACGTAAAACAGTTGACGTTTCTCGGAATACGGGTGGCAAAGCACGCATACATACACAACAGGCACAGCGATAAATCTCCACACATTCGGAAGCGAAACAATTGCACAGTCTTAGCATGCAAAGATGCTGCGACACCCCCATGTGCTTCAGTGGGTGTCGTGGGATCAATAGAGAAAGGAGTAATAGCACGCTAGAGCAACGCGCTGCTGTTGCGTGCTATTGTGCTTCATCGCACCGCTGCAACGGTGCGATGAAGAATAGTAGCGGGCGGATTTTAACTGTAGCTTAGGGAGCATCAGCTGCAGAGATTTAGGGCGCGTTAGCTGCAAAGGTTTAGAGCGCGGCAGCTGCAGTGGTTTAGAGCGCTCCAGCTGCAGTAGTTTAGAGCGCGTCAGCTACAATGGTTTATGGCGCTCCAACTACAGTGGTTTAGAGTGTCAGTTGCAGTGGTTTAGTGTGTCAGCTGCAATGGTTTAAGGCGCGCCAGCTGCAATAGTTTAGGGCGCGCCAGCTGTAGTGGTTTAGGGCGCGTCAGTTGCAATGGTTTAGGGCTCGTAAGGGCGCATGGTCCAGGCTGGGAAAAAGTCCCAGTGCAAATTTCACACCGAGACCCGTCCCCCAACCACGACTTCGCTCAACAACTGCTTTGGATAAGCTAATGTGCGGCCGTTTCGACCCACATTCTGCTGCGACTTCGGAATGTTCGCGCCTACGCTAAGTTAGCGGCCCTATGTTTTCAGAGGTATCAATATCACCACATATGCCGGTAATGACCTCCGCCCTCGGCGTGCACGTGAGTCGTTTTAACTGGGCCGGCAGCGGTCATCCCGTGTCAGCCTCCACCTGTCACAGTTGGCGATGGTGGTTGACCGTCGTCTGCTTCAGCCGAGTGGTGGCTATCCTTCACCTGTCACAGCTGAGTGGTGGCTATCCTTCACCTGTCATAGTTGGTGATGGTGGTTATCCTTCACCTGTCACAGCCGCATGGTGGTTATCCTTCACCTGTCGCAGCCGAGTAGAGGTTATCCTTCACCTGCAACAGCCGCGTGGTGGCTATCCTTCACCTGCCATAGCCGAGTGGTGACTACCCTCGACCTCTCACAGCCGAGTGGTGGCCATCCTTGACCTCTCACAGCTGAGTGGTGGCTATCCTTGACCTCTCACAGCCGAGTGGAGGTCATCCTTCACCTGTCACAGCTGAATGGGGGCTCTACTCTTCACCTATCATAGCCGGGTGGTGAGCGGCCGTCAACTGCTACAGCCTGCTAGCAGCTGGATGGTATGGCGCCCCCTCCCCTCGGGGGTAGCGTCTCGCCGGCGTGGGAGCCTCCCCCACATGCGGGCTGGCTGGCTGACGTAACCTCGACCTCACGTCCAGTGCAGACGCTCGGCTCTTAGTTTCCTCGTCGGCGCCGCCGTCCAGCCCTGACACGAGCTGGGCGGCACTGTCGTCGTCCGCTCGTGTGTCGAGGCGTTGCCGGGGGTGGCGCGCGCACCACGAGCAGCTGACGAGCCCACTCAGAAGTGGTTGTTGAGCCGCCGACCACCCCAACACGGCTGCAGTGACCCCGCGCGTCAGGACACAGAGGGAGCGACTGATAGTGCTCTGCCAAGTGCGATTACTCCAGATCCAATTAACTGCCCGGCTACATATCATGCCCCCTCCCCGGCGCCTGTCCCACCAGTTCGCCACCGGATCACAGCTTGAGCGGCAGTAGGGAAGCTGCTGACGACCCAGAATCACTGTTGCTGGCGCGACTCTACTGCAAGGCGACGGCGTGGAGAGGGGTTAGGTGGTCACCAGTCCACATTATCCCGGAGCTGGGAGACGGCGGCGTGGAGAGACCATCAGTGTACGACAGCCGACGGCGTGGAGAGGGGTTAGGTGGTCGCCAGTCCACAGTATCCCGGAGCTGGGAGACGGCGGCGTGGAGAGACCATCAGTGTACAGCAGCCGACGGCGTGGAGAGGGGTTAGGTGGTCACCAGTCCACATTATCCCGGAGCTGGGAGACGGCGGCGTGGAGAGACCATCAGTGTACAGCAGCCGACGGCGTGGAGAGGGGTTAGGTGGTCACCAGTCCACATTATCCCGGAGCTGGGAGACGGCGGCGTGGAGAGACCGTCAATGTACAGCAGCCGACGGCGTGGAGAGGGGTTAGGTGGTCACCAGTCCACATTATCCCGGAGCTGGGAGACGGCGGCGTGGAGAGACCATCAGTGTACAGCAGCCGACGGCGTGGAGAGGGGTTAGGTGGTCGCCAGTCCACAGTATCCCGGAGCTGGGAGACGGCGGCGTGGAGAGACCATCAGTGTACAGCAGCCGACGGCGTGGAGAGGGGTTAGGTGGTCGCCAGTCCACATTATCCCGGAGCTGGGAGACGGCGGCGTGGAGAGACCATCAGTGTACGACAGCCGACGGCGTGGAGAGGGGTTAGGTGGTCGCCAGTCCACATTATCCCGGAGCTGGGAGACGGCGGCGTGGAGAGACCATCAGTGTACAGCAGCCGACGGCGTGGAATGGGGTTAGGTGGTCGCCAGTCCACATTACGAACGAAGAGGCCCAATCCCGGAGCTGGGAGACGGCGGCGTGGAGAGACCATTAGTGTACAGCAGCCGACGGCGTGGAATGGGGTTAGGTGGTCGCCAGTCCACAGTATCCCGGAGCTGGGAGACGGGTCACCAATGCGCATCAACCAACGGAATTTAAAGGACAACCAACAAAGGACGTGAGCTCCAGCTATGCTGACATAGCTGTACACAGGATGACCGCAGGCCTGTATACGCCACTGGCTGGATGAGGACGACGGTAACCATGATACAGCAAACAACTGGCATGGTGGGGACGTCGGTAGCCATGCACAGCAGAAACAACAGACAGCTGGTACAGCCATAAATAGTATGTGTCGAGTTCCTTTCAGCTGTCTGCCAATATGCTTCCTTTGATAACATATCCGCTATTGCAGAAAGCATCCGCGAATTTTACCTAATATTTTAAGACAATAATATAAAGTGGTGGGTTTATGGACCAGGGGCTATGTTACTAAGCAGAGCTTGTTGCGTGGGCCCTGGCCCCATCACCAGATCTGTGAATTCCAGTTCAACAGCAGAATGCTAGTCCGACTGATGCCAGTGTTAACCTAGTACCACTGGTGCCAGTGTTAAGTTACTCTCACTGGTACCAGTGCTAAGCTAGTACCACTGGTGCCGGTGTTAAGCTAGTTTCACTGGCGCCAGTGTTAAGCTAGTCCCACTGGTGCCAGTGTTAAGCTAATCCCACTGGTGCCAGTGTTAAGATATTCCCACTGGTGCCAGTGTTAAGCTAGTTTAACTGGCGCCAGTGTTAAGCTAGTCCCACCGGCGTCAGTGTTAAGCTAGTCCCACTGGTGTCAGTATTAAGCTGGCGATGCCTTGCTCCGCATGAAGCTCTCGTGGCGCCGTTCGTTGATAGCCTTGGTTGCTCGCCAGGTGACCGGCCGTCGAATCGATGCGGAGTTGATTAAGGGGAATCAATCTCTGCTGGAAATGTCCTGCGTCTCCAAGCAGGATCCGGCCAATGGCATAGCAATATTAACATCCTTCAGTGTATTTTTCATGTGATATTCAATTGTAATGTTTCACTTATGTCTGCAATGAACTTGTGTGACAATTTTTCTTTAGAACCACATTACATTTTATGCATGCTCAGGTACCCTCAACCTGATTTTTTTTAATGCATTGATTGAAAATAAATATACGTCACCGCTTCCAACTTTCACTTCGCTTTTCATTTCTTTTATTTTTAAACAACAGGATTAATTGAATTGAAACCGGCTTACGGCGGTTCCAATCAGAGTAAACCGGCCAAAACCGGCCGTTGGCAGACACTAGTGCCAGCCGGCTGACACGCTGCAGCGCTGCCTTCAGTGGACAGCGCTGTGCAGCTCCCGCCCGGGCGGGGGTCGGCTGACCTGTCAGCGGCACACGGAGGCTGACAGTGGTTGTAGGTCGTGTCAGCTCCCGCCCGGGGCCGCCCGGGCGGGTCGGCGGCCTGTCAGCGGCACACGGAGTGGGGGTTAGGGGGGGTCGGCTGACCTGTCAGCGGCACACGGAGGCTGACAGTGGTAGGTCGTGTCAGTCCGTCTGGTGTGTAGCTCCCGCCCGGGCGGGGGTCGGCTGACCTGTCAGCGGCACACGGAGGCTGACAGTGGTTGTAGGTCGTGTCAGCTCCCGCCCGGGCGGGGGTCGGCTGACCTGTCAGCGGCACACGGAGGCTGACAGTGGTAGGTCGTGTCAGCTCCCGCCCGGGCGGGGGTCGGCTGACCTGTCAGCGGCACACGGAGGCTGACAGTGGTAGGTCGTGTCAGCTCCCGCCCGGGCGGGGGTCGGCTGACCTGTCAGCGGCACACGCAGGCTGACAGTGGTAGGTCGTGTCAGCTCCCGCCCGGGCGGGGGTCGGCTGACCTGTCAGCGGCACACGCAGGCTGACAGTGGTAGGTCGTGTCAGCTCCCGCCCGGGCGGGGATCGATTGTCACCAGCTCAGGCGATCCACTCTGCTCGAGATCTTCCTCAGCAAGTCGGTTCTCCCAGACCAACTCCTGACGCCTGAAACATTGAAGGTGACGACATCGATCATTTTGTTTTCTACTTTGCTTCGAAATTACCAATTTCTCATCTACATCGCAGGCGGTCCCAGGAGCAAATAGACACCTCCTACATATTTTTTGTAAAAGGTCAGGAGCAGCACATACATATGATTTGTATATACTGTTTTGCTGTTCAGATGACTATAATGCAAAATTAAGCTGTTCATACTACGTTTCTTGACTTCGGAAATCTATCTCTTGAGCCTAGTCATATCTTAGAGAGGATCCAGAAGGCAAAATTTTGGAAAAAAGTAAATGCCTTTCTCATTTACTGTCGGATCGAGAAGTTTGCGACGATTGTAATATTATCGATCTGAAGCCACAAACGATTATAATAAATCATGCACAATGGCGGAGCTAGGCTATTTTCCCACTGGATCATAAGTGTAGCAGCTATGCCACACAGACCCCTCAGGATATTCCCCATCTTATTTTTTCGGCGGCTTCTCTAGAAAACGACCTCACGGAAATATAGATACGATTTACGAACAAGCTATAATAGGTATTTGTGGCATTGATTGCGAATAAGGACCAGCTACAAAGTCATCTCGTCTCCTTGGGCTCCTGGCTACGCTGTTGGCAGTTTTAGTTGTGCAAGTATGGGTGCCAAACGGCTGTTTTGAACATGAAGGATTATTTATGCTCAATCTTATGCACATTTATCCGTGTAAAACACAAGCACGTCTCCAAATGGTTTCGCATGAATTTCGCTCAGTGTTTTTCTTCATGACTTTGCCATTTTGACTACATTTATTCCATACATTCCTCATGACTGCGAATTTTGAGCTTTTTTGCTGTCCAAAGGTGTAGATTATACAACTAGAATTCGCATGAGGCATTCAGTTTTCACATCAGCAAATGGGGAGGAGAATCGAAACCTCGTCGATATAGGTCCAAAAGAGCCACACCCCAGTACGGTTAAGTTCGTATTAAATATCCTCTGTCATCCAGTCGAAAAGTATACCATTTATGTGCTGCCAATTCCAATTCAACAGGTGCTTATTCGTGCCTTTTTAACCCGCGCCGTCTTTCCGGTCAAATCCTCCCACCCCGTCTCGGGGGGGGATTGAAGACCCCCTCTAAAATCCAAACTAAGCATTGCACGTAAACGAAAGCAGTGTCATCGGAAAGCGCTCGACGAGTAGGGTTCGGGTCCACCCTCCAAAACAATTTCCCCCAAAAGTGACGTCACCAGGGGGGCTAGATTTTCACAACTTTTCACGACTTACATTATGTTTTGGACTCTGGGGTTTTCATTTTGGGGATAGATGAAAAAAATTTATTTGGAATGAGAAAAGGACAGCGAAATCGACCAGGGCTATGATATTTTTGGCCCCCACCCCCAATTTTTTTATTTCAAATTTTTGAGTTTTCAAGTTTTCTTTAATTTTCCTTTACCGATGGGTAGAGCAGGCCGATAAACGTTGTTGGAAGTCAACTTGCCGTAATAGAAAATGCTTACTTTAGCAAGAATCCTCTATTTGAACTGCAATTTGGCAAATACGCAAAATTTATATGTAGTCAAAAACGAAAAAAAGAGAAAAATTCAACTCGTACGTTTTGTTCCATCCCTGAAGATAAGCAAACGCTGAAAGTTTCATTAAAATATCTGTATCCGTTAAAGTGTGACAACTGGTTGAACTTTCTTGGAGGTGACCTCATTTGACCTTGACTAACTCGTTGACCCTAGATGACCTGACAAACTTTTTGAATAAACATGTCAAATTGATGTTGGAAAAGGTATGCCAAATTTGGGCGGGCTGTCGCGCGCCGTTCGTCCGCTATCCGCGAAAAAAACCTGAGGGGGGGGGGGCGATTGAAGACCCCCGAGACGGGACGGGTTAAGTTGCTTCCAATCTGTCTGTGGGTACAACTAGGGATACCGATGGCAATTATTAAGATCTACACGTATCTCAGATATACATCAACATTAAAATGGATGAAGTAGTCTTCAAATTTTGATTTGGTGTGCCAATGAAACCACTATTCGCGACCGACCTGCTGGCAGATGCGAATGGTATTGTCCACTCTTCTGTGCTTCGCAATTGCGCTTCTGCGCCTCACGAACAGGCAAAGATGAGACACTATTCTCAGCTTTCTATTTACTACCCGGCCAAATTTATCAAGTGACACATTTATCCTTCGCATCCTGCATTATGGAACTGGATGACATTTTCTATTGGATTTTTTCCAACAAATGATTTTCCATGCCAGGCATTCGGGATCTACCAAAATGCTATTGCCACATATGACATGCAAAATGGGCCCTTTCAGCTAGATGAAAGGCAAGAATTTGAAAGTCTGGTGGGTGCTGGTTGCACATAAACTCATGGAAGCATTTTCCTTCAATAAATTGCTCTTGAAATATGGAACATCTCAACTACTACACACCCTGATGCAGAAATCAATATTGGTTCGCATATATATTGATAGGCATTGGTGGGTTGCAATTAAGGTGGCAATAATATTATCTAACGGCTGAACAACTCGAAATATCGTTGAAAATTGAAGGACGATTTGCATGGGAAAATTGTTCCCAGTGACGTTGTCAAACGACTGCATCCATCACATTGAAGAGCAGAATATTTCGCCTTTTTGCCTGTCGCCGAACGCTATGCTGAAAATCGGACCATAAATCTGACCTTGCCGGATGGTGGAGGTAGAAGTACCCGACGACAGGCAAGGTGATCGGTGCCGGGTGTCATGGTCGTGAGCCGATGTAGGCTGGCTCCTGTCGACCGGAAAACCATGGCCAGCCAATTTAGTCAACTAGTCGGGAAGCCGCTCTCCAAATGCAGACAGAAATAATGCACAGGTGGCTCTAAAATCTGCACTTATATTCAATGGATTAAAAAATGTATTTTAATGCTTCAGAAGATACAATATAGCCCCCAAAGTTAGTATAGCCCCCGACACTTATGTTTTGTCTGTCGTGCTTAGTGTCATCAAAGGAATGCTTTTTGTAACCCTACATGGTGTTTGTCTACCAAAAAATGGTATCGGAGCAGTGTCAATTCTCCCTGACAACCCCATCATTGCCCTCTCCAAAGGCTGGGTCGGGCTTGGTCGTGGCACCTGGCAACATGAACACCGCGAAACATGAAATCGACCAAGCTTGATATACAAAACATGATGTAGATCGCTTTAGATGCGGAATAGATATTCTAAGCTTTCAAACCTACCATGCGATTACAGCAGTCTGAATCATTTTGCCATATCGCTTCCAGCTGCTGACCTTGTATAATCTCGATTTACCTACTCACAGTCGTTGATTCATTCTTGGTGTGTATGTACCCTATGATGACCTTGTTACCACACATTATTACCTACTTTGGTTAATCAGTTCGGTTATATGGCCGCATTCTCACCAGTGTACTTCGTTTGACGTAGATATACTTTGACTAGGGTAATGTTAAACTTTGTGAAGTTTGACGGGGACATGCCACCCTGTCCCTCCCACCGTCGAGACGCCCATGTTTGGCACCTTGCATTGAACTAATATAGGGTGTTGGAAAGGAAATGCACATCAATATCAGTGTATGAAAGGTAGAAAGGTTGATCCAAGTTGTCTACCCTAGATAGCTCTTGGGATATAAGTACTTAAAAACTCAGATATGTTAGTAGTTGGCGGTCAATATCGAGGCCATGTATGAAGAACCGACTCCTTGGCTACACACTAAAAGTGTGGTAGGCCATCTACAGGAGACGGGAGAAGATCACTACTTACTCAAATGTATTCACTGGATTAAATCGTAGGAAATTTGGGCAAGACATACCGAACCACGATACTCGGTCATGACGTGAAGTCGGATATCGTGAAAACTAGTTGGTGGTGTGCTAGTGTCGCAAGTATTGATACACATAATTCGACGCCCCACAACATCCTCCAAGAAAAAGTAAGGCACCCATGAGCCCACACCTCAGCCTCCACGCCACACAATCCTGAATGATCGACAGCCACGAATCATCGACTCTCACCACCACCCACCACGGAAAAATGCAAGGTGACATCCTGCATTGGCATCCATCCTTTCTGACAAAAGCTGTGGTTCTGCATTCCTGGCAACTCCTCTCAGTCGACCCGGCCGCCACTCTGTACACAAATCCCCGGCGAGACACCCTAAATCTGCCCCCACCAGTACAAATTCGCCTAAAACTTCTCCGGGCTATCCAAACTTGTCCTGATTCAAGCCAAATACTCTGTTCAAACACAACTTCGTGGTGACGTTCCAGCAATTCGCTACAAATCCGCTTGGAACTTCCACCAACTCATAAAAAAGAAATCATGAAGACGTTTAAAGGTGTAATCGTCCATACTTTTGAGAGGAGAGCTAAACGGTCAGATGGCGGCACGTGCGCTCCGTGGCGCCGACAGACTGCAGCAACGGCTACAGCAACACCAGTGTGCTCAATTAACATCTAGACTAGCACATTCCACAGATACCTCAACCAATATTTGTCCCTTGATACACTTCGTAGTCGCATATATTTGCAAGAAAGCTATGTGGATGATTCTCTATATGTTCTGTCATTATTTGTTGATTTTGCCCTAAATTATAGAGCAAGAGTTGCATTCAAAACTCGCTGCCTCCGTTGGCACTGTGCATGAAATCTTGAAGAAAAGTGAAATTATGTTTTTTTTTTGTCCAGTCAGCGAGGTAAACAAGGTGCAACAAGGTGTGTCTACATTTGCATTATTTTTATGAAGAAATATTGTGTCAAACTGAAAGAAGCTAGAATTTGTTCCGGACCTTTATACATTTTAGGGTTATTTAAAGCCATATTTATTCATTACAAAAATGTCTGTGAAGATTATGTTTGATGTGTGGGTAAAAGACATTCACCTCTTCTACTTTTGATATCCTCTCAGATATATATATATTATATATATATATATATATATATATATATATATATATATAATATATTATTATATATATATATATATATATATATATATATATATATCTGAGCTGGATTAATACAATTTGTCCCACTTATTGTGATGAATATCATCGGCCTTATGATGGAATATTGAACATCGTGAGGCACACGGTTGAGCGGACATCATCACCGGCGTCATCAGTAATCGCCTAGTTAGGGCACAGCTGAACAATCGCTGCTAATTAGATCTACCGCGTCTGTCTCCCTCGGTCCCGTCTCAAAGCCAGTCGCATATCTGCATTCTGCACCCACGCCGCTGCAGTTAAGGCCTGCTAATGGAATATTCAACCTGGCAGCGTTTCTCGTCGGTACGAACGGTCTGCGCTATTTGGTATCACCGCTGGTAATTCATTTCTGACAATTTGCGTTTACCGACAGTTGGAATCGTCCTAATTTGCCAATGACGCAAGGTCGGCGAACTCCAACTCAACTGTGGAAATATGATGTGGCTGTCGACACTGCTCACAGAGTTAACGCCAGGATTTATCGGGGCTTCAGATGAACTGTGCGCTGACAAATGGGGGCGGCAGGTGCCCCGCTAAACGGCCGACCCATCTCCAGATTAGCCATATGTGCTGCTGTCAGTGGCAATCCCACCAGCCGTGCTGAAAAATAGCCGTTCATGATGAATCGCACGGACCGAATCGTTCCGGCTGGATGGGTTATCGTAAACATCGCTCGCACGACTGAACTTGCTATCATAAATATCGCGCAGACGGCAGACTGGTTATCGTAAACATCTCGCAGAGGGCGGACTGGTTATCGTAAACACCGCGTGGACAGTGGACTGGTTATCATAAATGATGCCGGTGATGTTGTCCGCTCAACCATGCACCACACGATGTTCCATATTCCATCATAAGGCCGATGATATTCATCATAATATGTGGAACAAATTTTAGTAATCCAGCTCAATTATATATATATATACACACACACACAAATATTATATATATATATATATATATATATATATATATATATATATATATATCCGGAGCGGATTCAAAAAGTAGAAGAGGTAAATGTCTTTTACCCACACATCAATCAGAACCTTCACAGACATTTTTGTAATGAATAAATACGGCTTTAAATAACCCTAAAATGTATAAAGTTAGGCATAAAGTAGCATAAAGTAATTTATGACTGGTTATCATAAATACCGCGCGGCCGGTGGACTGGTTATCATAAATACCGCGCGGCCGGTGGACTGGTTATCATAAATACCGCGCGGCCGGTGGACTGGTTATCGTAAACACCGCGCAGACGCCGGACAGGGAATACAAACGCAGTGTTGCTGCAAGGGGAGTATAGATTATCTAGTGCACACACACATGCATAGCTCAGGAAGTTTTTTGGTGTGTTGTTTTGTTCAGAATATAAAACAAGTAGTTGCCTAAATGGAAAAGGCGGAGTCGGTGGGATTTGGGACAGGCATAGAGAGATAAAGGAGATGACAAAACTGCCATTTGTGTCCAAATTTATCAAGCATCCGACAGGCTGATCATTGATTGATTGGAAAGTAATTGGGTGCAACTAGTGCTTAAAAATATACTGGGGTTGAAACACAAACTGGGGATGAGTAGCGAGTAGACCCTATCAATAGAAATCTGACCGCATCTTCTACTCGGCGTAATTATGCCGATACAATGAGGGGTGCTCAATGAGCAAGACAGGTGTTGCAAGAGATATGCGGCTCCGTGCAGGTCAGCCATGGGGCATCTGCCAAACTTAAACCAGTGTAAGTTGGGCGAGAGCAATTTGAGCGGGTCCGTCTGAGCGAGTACAAATTGAGCCAGCTGACGAATTTGACAGCTGTGTCTTCTGAGCCAGTGTAAATGGAGCGAGCAAAATGCGACGGAGTATATTTACGACAGTTGTGAATATTTACAAGGGAAGAACGGCTTCACATAAATGATGAGTTCGGGGATGGCAACTCCTTTCCCAGTTTGAGGAAAGACGTCCCAAAAAGTTTCATTGGCCATTTATAACACTTTAATGCATTATTGAAGCAGATAAGCTGAAGTGTGTTGAGCAATTATAGCAGCATTTCTCACAAAACTTCGAATCCGTGTGTTTACAACAAGGAATATCAGAATTATGGCTTAAATGACCAGCATCTATAGTTTATTTATGTTTCTAGGTTTGCTAATTCAATTTTGTTTGCCATTTACTCATTTGGGATTAACTACGAAAACAATTCCTGTCCTATCTTTCACTAGTGTTTTACGCGGGCAAAGAGCTTTCAAAATTGGGTTAGATACCTTACTTGAAAAAAATTGCTGAAATAAGAACATGGAAGTAAAAGGCCGGTTGCCGAGGAAAGCGACCAAAAGGTCACGACTCGGGCAAATTAAGTGTAAAAATATAAGCTGTTACTGAGGTTACGGCTAACTAATGTCTGATAGTTAAAAATACATTTTCGTATGCATGCTCATAACACTTAACCCGACCCGACCGGACCACCTGCTTTGATAAACATTCATTCTTATGGCTTATAAATAGGAACAGTTTGCGCCAAAATGTGCAAAAAAAACTCCAGCATATTTAATCCGCTGCATGTGAAAGGATGCTTACATAGGCATGCTTAGGTACGATCGGCTAAGCTTGCCAGTCTACTACCGCAGACGATACTCCCGCATCGTTTTGTATTAGGCAGAAAAGAAAAGAAGAGCCGTGATCTCTAATATCGAGCATCGCCCGCTGCCTTTCCTTGAAAGCATGCTCTCAACATGCGTCTAACGTTTCAGGGCGGAATATCGCGCCCGCGTCTCGGGATGGCCGACTGAAAGCTGCATGGGCGGAGTGGCAGCTCGGGTCGGAGTGGTATGGGCGGCATGGGCGGAGTGGCAGCTCGGGTCGGAGTGGTATGGGCGGCATGGGCGGAGTGGCAGCTCGGGTCGGAGTGGTATGGGCGGCATGGGCGGAGTGGCAGCTCGGGTCGGAGTGGTATGGGCGGCATGGGCGGAGTGGCAGCTCGGGTCGGACACTCACATCGCACTGGTTAACCGCACAAAGCGTGGCCGTCGGCTTCTGTCCAGGAACGATGTCGAGCGCGTCGAGACCGATTATCGTCCGTGGCCGGGTCTGGAGAACGCGGCCGGATCTCCGGCTCTCGGTAGGATCTTGAGCATGCGGCAGGATCTCGACCACACCGCAGGATCTCGACCACGCCGTAGAATCTCGATCACACCGCAGGATCTCGACCACGCCGCAGGATCTCGACCACGCCGCAGGATCTCGGCCACGCCGCAGGATCTCGACCACGCCGCGGGATCTCGATCACACCGCAGGATCTCGACCACGCCGCAGGATCTCGACCACGCCGCGGGATCTCGGCCATGCGGCAGGATCTCGGACACGCGTTGGGATGTCGGACACGCGGCCGGATCTCGGGCACCAGACGCTCCGTCGACATCGACGCGGCCGGAGATGAAGTTCACTCACTCGGAAAGCTCCGGATGGGCCCGAAAGACAAATGTGACAGACCGCGAGGCGGCACGTCGCGATTGGCCGCCGGCGCCGACCGCCGCCGCTCCGAATGTCATTAAAGCTCATTCTGTTGCTACGGTGGCCGGCGGCGCGGAAAGTTCCCGCCCAGAACGAAACTTCGCACTTCTGCCGTTGCGAGTTTGGAGTGCGAAGGAAGGCGACGCTTTAGCTGAATGCGCTGCGTGGTGAAGGACGTCGCACTGCCTTAATACAGCGCAGTCGATGGGCAGCTTTGGCAACTCGGAAAATATGAGGCAAGGCACTGGTGACTGTGACATGCATGGTGGATTACCTGGGCTATTGACCAACGGCATTGGCGGTGAGAAACATGGTGGACGGCCACGGAACAATATTTGTATCAATTCGAGCTCTCCTTACAATTCCTAACTTGACCTAGCCTGGCCTAGTTTGACCTGACATGATCATTGAGTGATCTTGACCCATGCATAACTTGCTACAACTCATCTTTACGCGCGAAATCAGAATGAAACCCTTTTCGAAACTATTCGTGCAAAATTATAGGTTTTCGATCCTTTCAAAGCAAACTATGCTAACCAGTCAGATTTGGCCTATTTTGATCTCCTTTGGTGTCGCAGGTCACCGAATCGGATTAACCGGGATGTTTTGAGATGTGACGTGTGACAAGTGTCGGGCACGGACGTTCGGTGTTTGCTTTTATGAGGCCTATCAAGTGACTTGCACACAGATATGGTTTCCTTCACCTATATATTTTACAATATAACAGCACGAGCACATCACGTTCAAAATGCACTAGAGATATAACACGGAATGTAAAGAAAACAATCGCTATTCACTCATAGTCATTGCTCCTCATTCATCGTCGCTCCTCATTCATCGCTGCTCATTTATTGCTGCTACTTCTCCGTCGCGTATGCTGATGGACGCGCTTGTTGGCAGACTCGGCGACTTCCTCAGACAAAATGCCGATTGGGAGATGGGACGACTCGACGACTTGTGCTGAATGGGCTAGCACCCTGTGGAGGGTAGTGGACATGGGAAAGTACTAATACAGAGCCGCACGTAGCGCTCAGTTGTACGCCGCCAGAAGTCTGACATAACTGCCGTGTTGACCTTGCTTTAAGCAGATGGTGGTCTGCAATATGATGTTGATGTCTTTGACCCCAGTGCAGGCGGCGAAGTACGCCGGGGAGCGGAAAGAACGATGTGTTTCCGTCATTAGTTTCCGTTACCACCTGAATAGGGCTCGTCCATCTGGAGGCCCATCCTCTGACTGAACGTCACCTGAGAGGATATTCGGCTCAACCAGACGATCACTTATCAGACCTTCAACCATCTCTACTATTCACTGCCCAAGGCCATTATCTTTCTCATTCTTCGTCTCTGCATTGAGAACTACATGTGAGCGCCCGTCAGTCGATCGATGGCTTTGAAGATGACACCCTCTAAGCCGACTACCGACAATGCACCGTTGGAGATCTCCTGCCGTACCGCCACGTCACTCACAGGCAGATGCGCTGCTTGATGAAGCAGCTGGACTAGACGGATCACCAGGTGGACCAGTGGTGTCGGCTGTGAAGGCTGCAGGACTCTCTAAATAGGCTCCCTCGCTCCAGACGGACTGGCTGGCAATCAGCTCACTACCACACCACATTCTGGTATGGTCTGTATGCTCTTTGGGACAAAGCCTGGTTCTGGGAGATCTGCCCGTGCTTTCGCCGGTACTACATGCTCTCCTTGAGCTTCCACTGGTCGATGGGAGTGCAGCACTGCTTCTACATGAAGCGCAAGGACTTTGGGCGACGCCGCTGCACCAGGTGCTCATCATCTGCCTGCCGACGTTCTCCCGGGCCGCCAACTACGTCCGCGTCGGCACGTTCACACAGATCGTGCACGACGTGGCCGATATCCTTCTGCTGGCCGCCAAGCTGTTCAAATGAGTGTGCTGGCACGCGAGGTGCCGCGCCACTTTGGCCGCATTCGTGGTGGTGTGGGCGGCCAGGCGACAGGCGGTGTTCTGGATCATGTCCCCGGCTGGATCATGTGCGGCCTGTACCTGATGGACCAGCCGCCAACGGCTGCGGTGCTGCCTCGCGGCCCACCCACCGTCTCCCTGCCCGCACACGTCACAGACCGGGACGAGTAGGCTAGGGGTAAGTTGCCCGCCTCGCAATCGGAAGATTGTGGGTCAGAGTCTCACCTGGGCTACTCTTCGCCCGCGACCAATCGGCGTGAGATTGGCGACGCTACATGACCCAACGGTCGACGTGTCGTAAAGCTAATAATCAGCATGTCACAGACCGAGACTCGCCGCCAACCGTCCCGCTGTGCCTGGCGTACTGCATGTTCACCGGCATGCTGCTGGCGCTGCTGATGCTGTACGGTGTCGGGACATGCCACCTGCTGCTGCTGGCGTATCAGGCGCTGTGTGCTGGGCAGGTGAGATATTCTGCATGTTTCATACCAGCGTCGCTGGTTACCAGATGACCCGGGCAGGTTTCATCCCACATGCCAAATTATGGGCGGAAAAATTGTCAGTAGCTACCGCTAATCTTGAAAAATATTGACTGAATGAAAACTTTTTGTCTGCCGTAATGCAGACTTATATCCGATTATATCCGCCTTTGACGATGAACGTAATAGTCCTTTTCATATTCGGCACTGAATCAGGTGAAAGTTCTTCAACATACTGATAGCCTAGACTAATTTTCACATGACTTGAACGATCCTGCTTTCATCTTCCCGGACGCAGCAAAGCTGCCAATTGAGGAGGAGGAGGAGCAATCAGTCCCCCGTTAGGCTTGGCAAAAATAAAATACAGATGGCAAGACGCAATCTCCTTCAACACAAGTGCAAGTTTGCCAAGCTTGAACTGGCGTACCAAGACATTCCCTTTGGAAGCTACAATGATGATGCTGTGAAAACGTCTCTAATTTGTACATATCTTCTGGCGAACACATCTACTCATCTACCTTCCAACACAACACGTTCCATTAGAAATGCGGCATCAACCCCCTTGGAACCAACATGAACAATCAGCGCGAATTGCACAGTTTTGGTGGTGGTTGTCCGAGATGTTCAGACACCTACAATGAATGTTCTAGCTGCACGTCTGCCGAAAAATCCCATGCCTGAGCCATTTGGTAGTATCGCTAATCTACCTTACCAATATCGCAGGGAACAAAGTAGCCCAACGAGGTAATACTTCTCGTTTAATTTCACTCACCCGTGCGGTTACTATGCTCCAAGAAGTGCGATGCGGCTCCCTATTGTGCTAGAAGAGGCATATGCAGCACTTCATGCAGCGATATATTCACTCGTCTGCAATGCCAGCTGTCCGCTTACCACCATAAATGATTCCGTGAAAGTGCCATTGGTGATGGGAAACGAGGCAGTCGGGCACGGGCACCTGCACATGATGATGACGTATTTCCAGATTAAAATCGCCGCCCGCAGCGAATCGAGCGAAGAGCCGAGCAGCGCCGCCAGCAGCAGCAGCGAAGAAGGCCGTGCCACCAACCCGCCGGCGGCGGCCAAACCTCCCGGCGAGCGGCCACCGCAGGTGCGCGACAGTGGCGCGGCCGGTGGCGCGGCCGGTGGCGCGGCCGGTGGCGCGACAGTGGCGCGGCCGGTGGCGCGACAGTGGCGCGGCCGGTGGCGCGACAGTGGCGCGGCCGGTGGCGCGGCCGGTGGCGCGACAGTGGCGCGGCCGGTGGCGCGGCCGGTGGCGCGACAGTGGCGCGGCCGGTGGCGCGGCCGGTGGCGCGACAGTGACGCGGCCGGTGGCGCGGACAGTGACGCGGCCGGTGGCGCGCGGTGGCGCGGCCGGTGGCGCGACAGTGGCGCGGCCGGTGGCGCGGCCGGTGGCGCGGCCGGTGGCGCGACAGTGACGCGGCCGGTGGCGCGGCCGGTGGCGCGGCCGGTGGCGCGACAGTGACGCGGCCGGTGGCGCGGCCGGTGGCGCGACAGTGACGCGACAGTGACGCGGCCGGTGGCGCGGCCGGTGGCGCGACAGTGGCGCGGCCGGTGGCGCGACGGGGTGACGCGGCCGGTGGCGCGACAGTGACGCGGCCGGTGGCGTCGCGGCCGGGCGGCCGGTGGCGCGACAGTGGCGCGGCCGGTGGCGCGGCCGGTGGCGCGACAGTGGCGCGGCCCGGGCGGCCGGTGGCGCGGCGGGGCGGCGCGGCCGGTGGCGCGACAGCGGGTGGCGCGGCCGGTGGCGCGACAGTGGCGCGGCCGGGGCGCGGCCGGTGGCGCGGCGGTGGCGCGGCCGGTGGCGCGACAGTGCGCGGCCGGTGGCGCGACAGTGGCGCGGCCGGTGGCGCGACAGTGGCGCGGCCGGTGGCGCGACCGGTGGCGCGACAGTGGCGCGGCCGGTGGCGCGACGGTGGCGCGGCCGGTGGCGCGACAGTGACGCGGCCGGTGGCGCGACAGTGGCGCGGCCGGTGGCGCGACAGTGACGCGGCCGGTGGCGCGGCCGGTGGCGCGACAGTGGCGCGGCCGGTGGCGAGACGGCCGGTGGCGACAACGGCCACGAGTCTCCCGCCAAATCGCCGGCGCCCGCGGAACAGAACCGGGCCCGGCCCGTGAGTCCGGCTCCCACTGAAACTGGCGGCGATCCCCGCGGATGGTTTTTACGTGCGGTGTTGCAGCTGTTTGCTGTCCTGTGAAGAGGAATGCGACGACGGATTAGCTGAAAGGGTTGCTGGCGATGATGTTGATAACGTTCAATTTATGTTCGTGCTAGTTTCCTGGCCAGCGACCAACATTCCCGATTATCTGCAACTTAGTCCACTTGTTGCCGTCCAATGGCCATGGGTGGATGTGATAAGGCGACGATGGCAACTCGGCCGACACCTTTGCATTGACAAATTACTTGTTAGTGTCATTTGATGTTATTGACCCCACTTAGCCTGATACATCTTTTTCGGTTCATGAGTCATGCCAGGGTTTCAGACTTAGAAGTTGAATTTTGGGTCCATTTTACCTCTGTGTGTTAAGAAAAGCGTTTCTAAGTACTATTTCTGAAGTTTCAAAACGAGGTCAACAATTCGACCCCGTCTAGCCCTTAATATTTTGTTAAGACGCCACAACATACAGATCGTCAGTAGTCCCTCACACCAGGGGCGTTCGGCCCATGTAAGGCACTAAGGCAGTGCCTCACCTGAGTAGAGCTTGGAAGTATTGTTATATGCTATTTTCACAAATTTGATGCTTTTATCCATTGGATAATAGCAAACTTGAAAAACTGGAAACAAATATGCATTGGTAACTCATAATTATGGTGAAAATTGAAGCTCATTTACATTTGCACCATTCACATCTTAGCTTCCAAACAGCTCTATCACCGGTCGGCAGAGGCTAGCCTCTCGCACACATCGCCATATAGTAAGTTTTCGTTTCATAACAAGCGCAGGGTAGGCCGGGCCCTCCAATATTGTTTGACAATCAGTGACGTCAAACGGGCTGGGCAATTGCTCAGTCCCGTAGGCGCTCCAGCGAAACTTCCGTGTTTCCCACACGATATTTCCGACCTTAAATACTATCCAAATGGGACAAAATGGGATTCATTTGAACCCTTGAAGAATGTTGTCCACGAATATGAGCCGTATTTTACTTAACACTAGGATTCTTTTTTCGCTTGGATCCATGCTGACTGCATTCATGTCAAGCGCCGCAAGAGTCGCATGGTGCTATGGGTAGTAGCAGTACAATGAGACAGGGCAATTGAAGATCACGGCCCGGTAGGAGAGGTAGGAGCAAGTAAGAGATAACTGTTGCAACATAATTCCTGCCCACTCGGTGCAGAGGCATAAACAAGGGTGGGGGTACTGTGGGCATGTGCCTTCATGGGAAGGTGGTACCCTTCCGGCTAGGAAAAGGCGCCAACATTATATTTAGGATACCGACGGAGGCACCTATACTGGTTGGAAAAACACGCCCTTATCACCCATGTGCAGATACGGAACCTGCAGCTGGTTTTCAGGATTGTTTTACATTTTTATTCATATACGTCTAGACCAAGAGTGTTCTTTTTGTATGTTTTTGAAGGGCAAGTGCCCACTCAATGTTGCCTCTGTCCACTAATAATTTAAACTTTTAACATGGGGTACCATGGAGCATGTACTCCATCGATGTGGGGTTTGCCATTAACTTCATGTATTTTGCACTGAAATAATCAAAAATAGGAATATAATAATTAATATGTATATATATATAAATATATATAATAGTCATATGTGAGTGTGTGTATGCCAGCCATTTCGGGTTATGAAATGGAAATATATGAAAACCTCAATGATATGTTATATATGAAAACTTCCCGGCAATTTGTGAAGCATTTGAACACGAGGGATAGGGTTGAAATCCACTGACTTCGGAACAATGGTGACAGGCTTGGCACCGTGCAACGCCAAATTAAGTTGTTCATACTCATCTTAGCATAAAATAATAATGGGGACTTATGAAAAATACTGGTCAAAATCCTGCGATTTTTTTCTGCCTCATCTCACGTGGGGGCCACGGACCGCCCCTGCCTCATACGAGAGAACATTGTGCTGAAATATCCAGTGCTTGTTCGGCATTGTGCTCCACAGGTAAAGATGAAGCGTGACAATCAGGATTTCGTTGAGAAATTGAACGTTCAGCTAATATGAAGGACAGACAATAACTACAAGTATACAAACTGAGTGTTAATCGCCAGGCCGCGTGATGTGCAGCACACTGGCTGTGGCTCTACGTCGTCAGCGCACTCCGTTTGGAAACGTTGGGATGTTGTCGGCCCTCGCCGCTGCGCACTGTGGGCTGCCGGGCCACATCACTGCGCGGACAGCCGGCCGGGGCGGCGGCGGACGGGGCAGGGGCCTGTTCCACTCCTTGGCGCCCTAGTCGTCGTCGTCACTGTCGTCGTCGTCATCGTCGTCCCGGCGTCCTCCGCCGCGGCGCGAACACCGTCGTCCACCCGACGCCGCACACAGCGGACGTGCCAGGGGCGACCATCCACCTCGATCAGGGGGTCCGGCAGCAGCCGCGTCACGATGCCCTCGCGCGACCGCTCCGTGCAACGCGTGGGTGCGCCGCGCCGTCGCAGCCACACCAGATCTCTACGCTGGAGCGGGCGTCGAACAGCTCGGTACGCATCGCGTGGGGCCAGACGGTGGTGTTAATCGGCAGCTCACGACCAGAATATGCGTACAGGCGGGCGGCGGGGGCGGTGGCGGCGTTCGCGCCGTCCAATGGTATCGTGTTGTAACGATGCGCCGCCTCCGGGATGGAACAGTCCTGTCGAGCTGTTATCACCTCCACCGTCCGGTGGTGGCGCTTAACGATGCCGTTCCCGCCCGCCTCATACACCGCCCGGAATCGCAGCTGCAGGCCCCACTGCGCCGCGAGCGCTGCCATGCACCGGCTACGAAACGCGGTAACATTATCCAACAATATTTCATCGGGCGCGCCGCGCTCCAGAAACATCGTGTGGAGATGCCCAGCGATCTCGCCCGCTGTCACGTTGCGTAACTTGCGTCACAGGCAGAAACGTGACGTTCCACAGTCGATCACCGACATGTACGCCACGTTCCGGTAGTGTACCAGCCGATGGCCAGGCGCCGCCAACAGCCCGGCACGCTCAGGTGCCCATGGTCCCATCGAACCGGCGCCGGGTCAATCGATTGGCACACGTTGCAGGCCCGAACCACCGCTCGTACCGCTGGCCGCGACACCCGCATTTCACGGCACGGGCGCCACGCGTGCCACATGGTACGTCGCACCCCTTGATATCCACAGCCATCGTGAACTGCCCTGATCTACTCGGGCTTCGCGTCGGGCCGTGGGTCAATGTCGGCCAACACTGGCGGCGCATCGTCGCCATCCTCGTCGGCCGAGGCCGAGTCGCGCAGCCACTCTTTCGGCACACTGGCGAGGATGTGCGCCGTGTTGTCCGCCGGGCACCAGGCGAACACTGTTCGACGAGTGAGCACCGCCGGCGGGGCCGCCACCGGATTGTAGCGCCGCCAGTGGAGCGCGCCTCTTCATTCGGGCTCACGCGGAGCCCGAGAAAGGGCGCGCCCCGGCAGCCGCACGCTCCGGAAGCTTGCACGCCAGGCCGTACCTCGCGAAATGCGCCACTACGTAGTCTGCACTGACGACGCTCTCGTCCACCTGCAGATCATCTACGTATGGCAACATGCCGCGTGGCACGTCCCGGTCGCGGAGCAGCACAGCCTTCACGACGGCCTTCATCACGAGCGGGGCGATGTTGAGCCCGAAGCCGGTCCTTGTTAGACAGTACCGCTGTCCGCGAACCTCGACCGTCTGATACGGCCGCAGCCGTCTGTCCAGCCGGAGCTGCAGGTACGCCCTGCGCAGATCAACGACCGCGACACGGACGCCGTGTCGTCGCCAGCGTCGCAGCTGGTCGACACAGACGTCCGCGTCGGCGGTGTGCGCAAGGACGTGACCGTTCAACTCGCGGTAGTCCAGAACGGCGCGCACCTTGCTCTGGTTCGGCTGTTGGACCGCCATCAACGGTGTCAGGCCGCGCGCTGGCCCATCCGTCCCCTCGTTGTATGGCCGCAGCCAGCCCTCGGCGACCCATAAGTCGAGCTAAGCATCGTATGCCGCGCGAGCTGCCGCCGGCACCGCGTACTGCACGGTCCGGCTCCGCAGGTGCGCCGGTCCGATGCCCGTCGCCCACTTCCAGGCCACCGTACAGGCCGCAGCCCGCGCATCAAAGCGCGCCACGAAGACAGCGGCATCCACCTGCACATACTGTGCCGCCGCCCCGACCACCGCGACATTCACCTGCACGCTCCGTGCCGCCGCCGCCGCCGCCGTGCTGACCCCCACGTCTAACGCGGCCCGCACTACGACGCCTCCCAGCGCCGTCACCCTGTTCATGCCCATAATCATGTCCACGCCCAGCGGTCTGTCCGGCACCACCAGGGCCGCGAGCGTAACCCGCTTGCCCTGATAGGCCACCACCACACGCGTGACGTCGATGCACTTCAGCGTCCCCTCATTAACGGCGCGTAGCAGCATCGACCACGGCTCCCACGTCGAGCAGCACCCGACGTAGATGAGCACATCGGTACATCCCGTGTCTATCAGTGCCCGACGCGCCACGCCGTCCACAGACATTTCCACCACCGGGAGCGCGCTCACGCCTCCGGAGACGGCGCTTGCGCTGTCGCGCCCCCGGCGGAGTTTCCCACTCGTCGCGGGCAGGCGGCCGCGAAATGACCGACGACGCCGCAAGTCCAGCAGCGCCGCCGCAGGGCCGGGGTCAGACGTACAGCGGCGGCACCGACCGCGGCCGACGCAGCGGCAACAGCGACGATCGCGGCCTCCTAGGTCGCGCGACGCCTCTCCGCCTTCAACGCCGTGCGTGCGCGTGACAGCGTGCTGATCAGATCCGCTTCTCCTGACCGGGCTCCCGCCAGCACGACAACGCTAACGGCCACGGGGTCCGACACGCCGCCGAACAGGGCGGCGTACTTCTGCAGTCTCGTCAGGAACACATCGATGCCCTCGTTGTCCTGGAGTCGGAGCGTCGTGAACGCCGCGTGCGCCTCGCAGGCGTCCATCCCGAACACCACGAGCAGCGCGTCCCGGACCAGGTCGAGCAACCGGCGGTCCTCCGGCGATAGCTGCTGCCAGATGGCGAACAGGTCTTTCAGGCGCGGGTCAAAACTCTGACCGGCCTGCGACTCATCCGCCACTCGCACTGCCGTAACAGAGTCCTCACTCCCGGGCCCCGGCATCGCAACACAAAACAGGGCCGAAATAGCTTATAGTTCACGAAAAGCAACTTTGATGCCAGGACTGTGTATTCCGCAGCGCTCGGCGATAACCAGACTGACCCGGCACAGCCCACACCTTCCCAGCTCAACTCGACACCGATCACGCTTTTCCGACACCCCCGATCGCTGATTGGCCCATCCCGCACACGCCACGTATCCGGTCGGCCCGATCCGGTCACGAGGTCGCCGTACTGGCTGACTCATCTGCCGGCATGGGCCAGTGCCAGTGCCACCTCACATGCAATCTCACTACAAATGAATACTCCGAATGTTAAACAATACAGCAACCAAGAAATTTTCCTTCGATATCATCATATTAACACGCGCCCTGGAGGGCCTCTGAAAATTACGCGCACTGGAGGGGGGGGGGGGGGGCGGATTCCGCCCCCTAAGATCTCGGCTCATATGAAGGCTAGATCAACTAAATATACAGGGTGGGTGGATACGATAGTGAACTCCATTGTGTGCAAATTTCATGTCCTTAGGTAAATATCTTCAAGGTCAAATGAGGTAAAAATAGCAACATTTTCTGGTTTTGCGTGGTTTATCTTGTCATTGTTATGGATCGCTGTGATTTGTTTAAATGATCTAAAATTGGCATTAATGCAATTTTGGACATTACTAATAATGCGATGCAGATGTCAGATTCGCCATTTGACCTAAGGTCACCTATGTAGGACCACTTTATCAGGTCATAACCTGCTCCAGTTACCAGAACCGGGCTGCCCACCCGACTGCTCCGTCGGACGGCTGGGTACAATCGGCTTCGCAAAGAAAGGAGTGAAATGCATGAATAAAGTAGGGAAACGCTTAGGCACACAATGCTGAACAGTAGATTTCGGGATGTATAGGTAGTAACATGCAAAGTGACATCAGTCACATGACGGCCATTTGTATTTATGACAACATTCAAGTTGACCAGGTTTGGCTCCATTAGCCTGACATGAACCTGACCTGACTTGACCTCGGCATACTAACATGACTTTCAAACTATACAGCATAACAATATACATGAAACAAGTCGATAGTGTTATCAAGAACACTCCCATTTTGCCAATATACGGGAAACGCATCAGCGCCGATTTTTGTGGTCTAGCGCTGCGATTTTTTTTTAACTTTAACTCATCCCGTCTCGGGGGTCTTCAACCGCCCCTCGTCAGGATTTTCGCGGATAGCGGACGAACAGCGCATGGCAGTGCGCCCAAATTTGGCATACCTTTTCCCACATGAATTTGACATGCTGATTCAAAATTTTTAGGTCAGGTCATTTAGGGTCAACGAGTTAGTCAAGGTTAAGTGAATGTCACCTCCAAAAAAGTTAACCCAGTCCTCACGCTTTAACCGATACAGATATTTTAATGAAACTTTCAGCGTTTACTTATCTTTACGGATGCAACAAACCGTACGAGTGGATTTTTTTCGTTTTTGACTACATATAAATTTTGCGCATTTGCCAAATTGCAGTTCAAATAAAGGATACTGGCTCAAGTAAACATTTTTTTTTAATTAGGGCAAGTTGACCTCCAACAACGTGTCTCGGTCTGCTCTACCCATTGGAAGGGGAAAATTTAAGAAAACTTAAAATCTCTGGAAATTTGGGAATTTGGAAAATATCAAATTTATATTTTTGGAGGGCAAAAACAAATTGTAGCCCTGGTCGATTTCACGATCATTTTCTAACTCCAAATATCTTTTCTCATATATCCCCCAAAATAAAATCCCCAGAGTCAAACACATAATGCAAGTCGTGAAAAGTCGTGAAAATCTAGCCCCCTGGTGACGTAACATTTTGGGGGTTGGACCCGGACCGTACTCATCGAGCACTTTCCGATGACACCTCTTTCGTTTTCGTGCGATGCTTAGTTTGGATTTTAGAGGGGGTCTTCAACCGCCCTCCCCCCCCCCACCCAGAGACGTGATGTGAGGATTTGACCGGAAAGACGGCGCGGGTTAAGTAGAAAATTAAATTAGGTACTAAAAATCGGAGGGGTGGGCTGATTTCGCCCTCCACCCCCAAGGCGTGTGCTAACCTGTCATGAATTTGACCTGACTTGACCTCGGTGACCTGACATGACTTTGAAACAATATAGCATGACAATATCCATCAAACAAGTCGCTAGTGTTGCCAAGAACACTTCCTTTTTGCCAATATACGGGAAGCGCATCAGCGCCGATTTTTGTGGTCTGGCGCTGATTTTTTTTCTTGCTTTAACGACCCGACCCGTAACCATAAAAATTTCGGGAGATTTAATTTTTCTTACTTTAAGGAACGCGCCGGTCATCTTTAAACAGATACACAAACAATGGCGTATATCGGCAAGTAAAATCTGGAGTTATCTACGAAAAACCGGAGGGGTGGGCGGATTTCGCCCTCCCTCCAGGGCGCGTGTTAATCGTGGGCACTTCAATGTATATTGAGTATCGTCTACGCATTGGTATAAATGTTTCATTGGTCTTACAGTGGTTTCGTGAGAAGGTGTATCATGAGATAGGGAAACATTCCCTGGAAGGTGTGGGTGCTTTGAACGAATCATGAATTGGTTAAAATAATATAAACATGTCAGCCAAATGTTGCAAAGTTTCCAATTTTATAGCATGCATGACGGTGGTTGGGTATTTCATGCACGTGCGTTGCTACCTGACAACTAATGTATTCATCTGGCGTGAGTGGTGTTCGATAGAGCATTATGCCATTCGTCAAGATTACAACAGCAGCCAAATTTCAATGCATGCCTGCAGCATGTGCATCACTGCGCCTTCGCTGCTCTAGTGTTATTGTGCCAACGGAGTTTGCCCGTCAGTGATAACGTTGACAGCGTTGAGACCCGACGTCGTTCACGACCACATTCGGCTACCACTTCCACTTTGAAACTGCAAGATGCCACTGCCAGGTCCATTATCCGTGTGGACTTCTGCAGTTAGCGATCCCACTCGAGTATCCCACAATGGCGTCCACAACAAAATGGTCGGCAATTGATTCCAGCTGTACTGGAACGGATGTAGTGTTGGGGCAACACATTCCAGCTGTACTGGAGGGGTGTAGTGCGAGGGCGACACAGTCCAGCTGTACTGAAGCGGATGTAGTATGAGGGCGACACAGTCCAGCTGTACTGGAGCGGGTGTAGTGCGAGGGCGACACAGTCCAGCTGTACTGAAGCGGATGTAGTGCGAGGGCGACACAGTCCAGCTGTACTAGAGCGGATGTAGTGTGAGGATGCCACAGTCCAGCTGTACTGAAGCGGATGTAGTATGAGGGCGACACAGTCCAGCTGTACTGGAGCGGGTGTAGTGCGAGGGCGACACAGTCCAGCTGTACTGAAGCGGATGTAGTGTGAGGGCGACACAGTCCAGCTGTACTAGAGCGGATGTAGTGTGAGGATGCCACAGTCCAGCTGTACTAGAGCGGATGTAGTGTGAGGATGCCACAGTCCAGCTGTACTAGAGCGGATGCAATGTGAGGGCGACACAGTCCAGCTGTACTGGAGCGGATGTAGTGTGAGGATGCCACAGTCCAGCTGTACTAGAGCGGATGTAGTGTGAGGATGCCACAGTCCAGCTGTACTGGAGCGGGTGCAGTGAGGGCGACACAGTCCAGCTGTACTGGAGCGGATGTAGTGTGAGGGCGACACAGTCCAGCTGTACTGGAGCGGATGTAGTTCGAGGGAGACACAGTCCAGCTGTACTGGAGCGGATGTAGTGTGAGGACGCCACAGTCCAGCTGTACTGGCGCGGGTGTAGGATGAGGGCGACACAGTCCAGCTATACTAGAGCGGATGTAGTGTGAGGGCGACACAGTCCAGCTGTACTAGAGCGGATGTAGTGTGAGGGCGACACAGTCCAGCTGTACTGGAGCGGATGTAGTGTTAGGGCGACACAGTCCAGCTGTACTGGAGCGGATGTAGTGTGAGGGCGACACAGTCCAGCTCTACTAGAGCGGATGTAGTGTGAGGACGCCACAGTCCAGCTGTACTGAAGCGGATGTAGTGCGAGGGCGACACAGTCCAGCTCTACTGGAGCGGATGTAGTGCGAGGGCGACACAGTCCAGCTCTACTGGAGCGGGTGTAGTGTGAGGGCGACACAGTCCAGCTGTACTGGAGCGGATGTAGTGTGAGGGCGACACAGTCCAGCTGTACTGGAGCGGATGTAGTGTGAGGATGCCACAGTCCAGCTGTACTAGAGCGGATGCAATGTGAGGGCGACACAGTCCAGCTGTACTAGAGCGGATGTAGTGTGAGGGCGACACAGTCCAGCTGTACTGGAGCGGATGTAGTGTGAGGGCGACACAGTCCAGCTGTACTGGAGCGGATGTAGTGTGAGGGCGACACAGTCCAGCTGTACTAGAGCGGATGTAGTGTGAGGACGACACAGCCCAGCTGTACTGGAGCGGATGTAGTGTGAGGGCGACACAGTCCAGCTGTACTGGAGCGGATGTAGTGTGAGGGCGACACAGTCCAGCTGTACTGGGGCGGATGTAGTGTGAGGGCGACACAGTCCAGCTGTATTAGAGCGGATGTAGTGTGAGGGCGACACAGTCCAGCTCTACTAGAGCGGATGTAGTGTGAGGGCGACACAGTCCAGCTGTACTGGAGCGGATGTAGTGCGAGGGCGACACAGTCCAGCTGTACTGGAGCGGATGTAGTGTGAAGGCGACACAGTCCAGCTGTACTGGAGCGGATGTAGTGTGAGGGCGACACAGTCCAGCTGTACTGGAGCGGATGTAGGGTGCGTGCGACACAGTCCAGCTGTACTGGCGCGGGTGTAGGATGAGGGCGACACAGTCCAGCTGTACTAGAGCGGATGTAGTGTGAAGGCGACACAGTCCAGCTGTACTGGAGCGGATGTAGTGTTAAGGCGACACAGTCCAGCTGTACTGGAGCGGATGTAGTGTGAGGGCGACACAGTCCAGCTGTACTAGAGCGGATGTAGTGTGAAGGCGACACTGTCCAGCTGTACTAGAGCGGATGTAGTGTGAGGGCGACACAGTCCAGCTGTACTGGAGCGGATGTAGTGTAAAGGCGACACAGTCCAGCTGTACTAGAGCGGATGTAGTGCGAGGGCGACACAGTCCAGCTGTACTGGAGCGGATGTAGGGTGCGTGCGATACGATGCGCCACGTCTCGCCATGAGGCGACAGAACGGCTCGTCTTCGCCGTCACCAGGCGTCATAATTAGTTGGGAACATGTTTTCACGTCAAGCAACTCCACTTGGGTAATGAAGCTCGGTCGCGCTGGAACATAGGTAGGGTAAATTGCAAAAGTTTGTTCGGCAATGTATGTAGGCGACCGATAGGCATCACGGAAATCCAATTATGCAAATTACAGCTGGAGACTTCTCCATTGATTATTGTTTTTCCCAACAGAAAAACGTAGCATGTCTGTGTCTTGTTTGTTTATTGAGTGGTTCACGACGCAATTTATGCACATTGACGGCTAGTGGCGCCGCCCACACTGTTTCGCCGGTGGGCCGCGAGATTTGGAAATGTCCCGAGCGGCGCCAGTGTCGAACCCGGGACCTTTGATACTCATAGCCCAACACCTTAACACTCGCACGTCCGGCGGTTCGCACCAACTTCGCATGGCCGGGGGGGGGGGGCAGTTGTCTGCCCCCATAAAATCTCTAGAACTATGCTAGCTAGCGACAAACGGAAAACGGCAATGGGTAGCTGGTGACAGGCTCTATCGAAAGTGTTTGTGTCATTTTTCGCTCAGGTCAATATTCAGGTCACTGAGCCATCATAGGCTAAATTCGACCAGGTCGGGTGGGACTCTCAGATATTGACACATATCTCAGGACCTGTAACAGATAGAAACAAACGGCGAACGCTATTCGACAGTCCTTGACATGTGCTATCGATAATAGGCGGTGTGATTTAAGGTCAGATCAACTGAAACAATGACTTCAGGTCAAGATCATGAAATAGCCTAGGGAGGGCATGTAATGTATCGATCGACACGTATTGGCGATGCAAGCATAATGACGGTAACGTCAGCCTTATAGCTCAATGCAGTGCGATATAATGCGCAGAAATGTGCATTGATCTCAGGTGACCTCAGATGACCTTGCTGCGGTCACTGAGCAAAAATGTCAGCGGTAACATTGAGCATAGCTTCCAACTACATGTCACATCCGTTGTGAGATGATTCCGAGAGCAAATATATAACCAGGAGACATTTGTATATTTTACCATAGCCCTATAATGGGGAATCCATGGTCGCGACCTGACCTAAGGTCAATGCTACGAAAAAACCCGATATACATATTATGGTCCATGATGAGATCATGACGTGTTTTAAGTTTGAAATCAATCGCCCAATTATTGTGGAAGTTATGCCACCTAGAACTCCGAGTGTAACTGGGTCACTTCGCTTAACCTCGTGACTTAACCTAAGATGGCCCAGGGTTAAAAATGAATGAGGACATGCGGAGAAGAATAATGAGCAGCCATGCGAGGATTGGCCTGGCTAACTGGATTAGTATGGCGGCAAATTAGGAAAAACCGCAAGGGGCAGATATCTGCACCTCTGGACGTGCGCGGGTTAACCACGCGGCCATGCCTGCCCCCATACCTGTCTTCTTGGATGGAAGCTGTGATGGCCTGTTTCGTGCCATCTGCTTGAAATTGCATGTGCGACAGCAGGATTCTTCTTGCTCTCTAAATTAGATAATGATGGCTTATAAACGTGCCCTGTATTCGTTGGACCTTGCAACCACAACAATCAATATTGTACCAGAGTTCAACCACGACCACAGCCTTGCGTCACTACTGTCAGTCAACTGGGTGCACCTCGCCCAACACCGCCCGTTAACGGCACGGTCAACGCCAAAGACCAACATTCGTAACACCCGCGCCACACAAGGCGTGGGTGTTACGAGCGCCACCTACCGCTGTACGATACAACCAGTAGTTGGCAGGTCATCGCAAGGTGGTAATTTACAACATTCTCCCGCCGTTGCAGCAATAAATAAACAATTTACCTTCTGCAGCACAGTACGTCAGACAATGGTACAAGTAATAAATCAAATGATTGCAACTCACTAGCACTACAGACAATCTCAGCTTGCTAGCATTACAAACAATCTCAACTCGCTAGCACTACCGGCAATCGCAACTCCCTAGCAGTACAGACAACCTCTTCTCGCTAGCACTACCTGCAATCGCAACCCGCTAGCACTACCAACAACCTTAACATGTTACTTTGCATGTTACTCTTTACACATCATGAACACTACTGTTTGTCATTGTATACCTAGGGATTTCCATACTTTATTCCAGTACTTCACTCCTTTCTTTGCGATGCTGACTGCGCCGAGCCGCCAAACGGAGCAGCCGGGCGGGCGGCTCGGTTCCGGTGACTAGAGCAGGTAATGAGCTGATAAAGTGTTGCGTGACCTGAGGTGAAATGCCGGATCTAGCATCCGTATTGCATCACTATTAATGTCCAAAATATTATTGACGACTATTTTGGGGCATTTAAACACAATCAGAGTAATCCATAACAAAGACAACCAAAGCCACGCAAAACAATACAATTGTGAAATTTTGACCTCATTTGGCCTTGAAGATATTGACTTAAGGTCATGAAATTTCCCTACCGCAAAGTTTACTACCGTACTGATCCACGCTGTGAATTTCGTTGATCCAGCTTTAATAGGAGACGAGATCCTCTGGGGGGAAATCCGCTCCCCTCCAGTGCGCGCAACTTTCAGGGGGCCCTCCGGGGAGCGTGTTAAGTATTCCGAATATCTGGATAGCACCTAGATGCCAAAAATAATTCGCACCTGCGGCATCAAACATTTTGCTCGGGGGAGAGAAGGGGTAGGGTACCAAATCAGAGGCGTCATTTCCCAGGAAGAGTGCCATTTATTGGGATAGATACGAAGTGGGGTGGGTGGGAGTGCTATTGTATTGTCTGCTACAGCCGCCCATTTCGCCGACAATTTAGTTTTGGGATGCACTCAAGCAATTCGGAAGCGCGCCTACCGCTAACAGACTTCAGAGAGAATGTACAATTGGGCCTTCCCGGTGAACGGAGATGAACGTAGAACCTCGAATCGCCTCCGATCGTGCTGCAATCGCTAGCGGGCTCTGGAGCACACGCTCCAATGGATTCTTCTCAGCTTGACGATACCGCTTTGAATATACTCAGCTGTTCGAATATGTAGAGGGGGAATTTCAATGTAAAGCATACATATTCCACCTAAAAGTGATCTAAGTCAAACGGAACACATCCATTGTTTAAACAATCATATTCAACTCCCACATCCAACTATGAAATCCTTTTGAAACTAGTTTTAAGCTCCTTCCTCGTCAGTACCTGACTATTTAGTATAGGAAGCTGGCTAACCGTGTAATCGCCATAGTTGAGATGCTGAGATGCTATGCATATTCTATTTTACGCCTATGGGCCGGTAGCCGGAAAAATGTACGTAAAGCAAATGTCCATAGCTTGTCCACAAGCTTATCCAAGCTTATCCACATGCGTGGGCGGCGGACTGCATGGGGCGCTGGTGCTGCCCCTTCCTCCGCCCATTACGCGAAGCAGGGGACGTCGCACCCCTTGGTGAGCTCATTGAAACTGCTCACTTTCCCAAAGATACCATGTTTCACAACATGTTTCATGTTGCAAACAAATCACATCTGAGTGCTGCATCCTGACAGTGAAACTATGTAAATACTACTGGAACACATGTCCATAACTTTCCGGTCACTTCTTCAATACTTCCAATGAATGAAGTGATAATATTGCCCGGGTGCATAGCGCGTTTTTATCGGAGTCACTACCAAATTTAGTAGTAGTGGTCTCGTTCGCGATATTTGAAGCTGAAGTTACGACCACTTCATCTGGCTAACTTGAACCTTGTGGCGGATTAAGCGGAGCCTTTGTTGATATGCCAGCTGGGAACAATAGCTGAGCGGCAGAATTCCCCGCTGAGCATGCGTCGGAAAAAATAGGCGCGTGATTGACAGCAACTTGTAACCAACGCCAGTTACTGTGCAACCGAAAAAAATAGACTGAGTACAGTGATATGTTCCGCCTCTCCTGTCCCCATAACCTGATGTGAATCTACTGTAGTGCCCCCGCGGGGGATTGTACCCAAAAACTGTATTATATTGCTCACGACGCACGAAACGTTTCCCCAATGTGTAGTGTGTAGTGATCTCATTTATGTCAAATCAACATGAAGAATAACGGTGATGGGAAGGTTGACTCTCCCTCTCTGTGTATCTATCAATGCGCCTCCCCCATCTAATAGCCCGCATCGGGTCATCAGCTACCAGTAATATGTGTGGTTCAAAGGAAATAAAAAGTCAACAAGTGCATATGCAAACATATAAAATCTTCGGTACAACAATTGTTTATTACGCCAATGAAGCGAATACATGAAACGCACACACAAGATTAATTGGCGCTCGCTTGTCGGGTTTTCCCGACCGTAGACGGTGGTCACCATGCGTGGCGCGTCTGCGTTAGCTGTAGAGTCGTGCTCCAATCAGCTGCCACTGCCGCGACCCGTCGGCGGTGCTGTGTGCGCAGCATGCAGCACCGCGCTGCAACACTCCATTCAAGCCCTGCAGCTGCCGAGCTGATGAACGGCGATCGGGCGAGCTTGGTGCGCCGTCGCCAGGGGCGCTGTCGTCACCAGCGGAGGCAGCCGGAGAGCGGCCGTCGGCGGCGCCTCGTCGGTCAGTCGGTCCGCTCGGCTGTCGCGTGTGGTCGGTTGCCGTCGCGGACGACGCCGTCTGGCGAGCATGTGCACGACTGTCCTGGCGCGCGGGTGCCGGAGGTGCTGAGCGCGGGTCGCGCGGGGAGCGCCAGTCGGTGGTGGCACGTGGCGGTATGCACCGGTGGTCTCACGTTTCACCAATTGAACCGGCACCATGAGACTGACGTCGTACTGGCCTGCTGTCTTGCTGGCCGGCCTGGTCGTCGTCAAAGGTGCGTATCAAACAAATGAAAGACAATGCAGGTTTAAACCTCTTCAGCGAAGGTACCCTTTCTCCTTCGTAAGGGTAGCTCTGGTCACGGGGTTTCGTATGCTGTAAATATGGGCATCGCTTTGGGATTGGATATTGCTGGCAAGCATATCATGCTATTTTAAGGCTTCTTTTTTCCTTGATAAAATGTTGGTATCTAAGTTACCATAGTGGTGCACAATGCATAATCCAATGTACCATATGGGTTGGTAGAAAATATTTATTTCAGAGCTATTCAAATACAAGACACGGTTGGTGTCTTCAAGAAGAAGGAACAGCGTCAATGCTAAATTTCTGCTTCCGATGTCCAGACGAACTTGCATGGAACTCTCCTCTTGAAACATTCGAGATTGTCACAGAAATAAATGCAATGACCCTTACCTACCACACGGCAATTACCGACATTCGGCCGTTGATGGAGGGCAAGGGACCCTTCCTTCCAGAGACTTGTTCATTTTATTTTTGGTCGATCCGTGAAGTTGGAGCCAGGTTTGGGAAAACTAGGTTGCTCCTAGATTATCTTCACATCCGGCATATAATCTTTCTCCCAAAATTATCACCCATTCTTCTCACTTGGTGGTTGAATGGTGCTGTTGGACAATAAACGGCTCTATGATTGAGAGCTCAATATCCACCGGGAGGTACAAACTGGGATTCTGATGTCACATGCATGCACATCAAATACGAAATATCCTGTTCGTATTTGATTAACCAAAAATTGTCTTCTCCACATCCAGGATTGCAAAGAACAAATCCAACCCTGGTTGGGACTGGTCCTAAGTGGGCTGTGCTGTGCAAATTCACAAGACACAAGTTTTCAAGAATAACCGGTGTGGGTTTAGGTTTCCCAGTTGTCAAGTTTCTGAATCTTTGTGTTTGACGTGAGTGGAAAATGTATTCAACATGAAGGATACATATTTTTATTCCAGGATTACTTTGAATAATCCCAAAAGCGTTTAATTAATTTTGATTAATTATTCCACAAACTAGGGTATGGCTGGCCGGGGAAGATTAGTTATCTCAAACACGAAGGAACAACATCACCCTTATGCAAGTCCTGAATCTATCAGTCGATGGTACAGTTCCAAGTCAGCGGTAGTTTCTCAACCGATAGCGTTATCTGATCCGGCTAACCCACTAACTCATCTCTAGTCTCAGGGTGCCAGTTTCCAGCTGGCCCTCTTGGTTTTGAGTCCAAATAAGGACACGCATGGTGGCTGGTGCGTATGGCACTCGTCATTAATAAGATACATCACGGGAAGGGTGGGTGGTCGAGGAAATGCTGACCAATGTTTTGCCATAGGAGACGTAATCGTGTTCTGCAAATTTCGCAAACGCGTTATTTTTGTCCTTCACATATCGGATTAACCCCTTGCAGTGGCCAAAAGATAACAATGCATCCTTAAACTTGCCGGTCACGGCTGTAGAATATATGACCGATGGTGTCATTACGATTTGGATAATCTGTGTAATCGACAGGGTAGTTTGTATGAACCAGATACATCGGCGTCGCCTGAGTACTTGAAAAGAGGTGGGGCACAGCGTTAAGCTCATTATATTCCAGGAACGCCATTGGCGTAGTACTCAATTTTTGCAAGTATTGGCGGACTTGCTCCCTCTCCGTGTCCGGTAGTGGCGACCCCCACCACCAGATATCCTACCTTGAGACATATCCACGCAAGTGAAGCCTGACTCATCCAGAGTAGTACACCTCCGTAATGCCGACATGTGATCAGAAGTGCAGGTGAACAGTTCAGTCGCCACCAGGCACTGACATTGATCAGATCAGCTGCTCAAGTGTCCACATCAGGTACGGTGCGTACCCTCCGCCCGGCTGCAACGGCTCTGTCGCATTTATATGAAATCTGAAAATATATAGTGCAAGCTAGATCGGCCATAGGTGAGGATGACAATCGCAAGAGCGCCTGGGCTACCCTCGTTCCATGAATATGCACTCTAGTGATTCCCATAACAGCACACGGGCCACACACATTTCATGAACATGCGCAGTATACAGCACATATTGGTGGAATTACTGTAGAATTCCAACACTGCTATAGAACATCTGAAGCTGTAGTATTTCCTCCGAGCACTTGGTACGAATGTTGCAGATCGTTGGAACATTACCTGGCAAATACATCCTGGGACCGAACGCCTCCAAATCCTGGTGTAAGTTCGGTCATCAAATTTTCCCCATTGTCATCCTTTCTTGCAATATATGGACATCATAAATGTATGCACTATATTGAACTACCAACAACACATACCACCAAATCAGTAACTCTTGTCACAACGTAACATCGGCGGTAGATTCAGATATCTTTCACAATGCAACCATTCCGTCGACTTACATCCGGCGTTCGCCAAAGCTACACGATGAAACGTGTATCTACTTCTATCTGTTTCCACGAGAGAATTTCGGAGACTTTCAATAACTAATTTGGAGTATGCCAACGCGCATGGCAATGCCCAGTACTTGACTGCATGCTTCATACTGAATTAATTGCATTGTTCTTTTAATTGTTGAGCCATTGCACCCAACCCTTATGTCATTAGGTTGATTGTATCAACAATGTAACCCATAGCTTGTGTGAATACTATCTATAATCGCATGCAGCAGGCCACACTCCGCCCTGCGGCTACATTCCTGCATGGTAGGCAGCGTACCTCTGTGTGCTTATAATGAACATCCACTGAATTTTAATTTCACCCATTTCACTCGGCGATTCGAGCGGAGGGTATTATGAAGAGTTACGAAGGAGCGAGCGCGAATTTTAAGTGTTTACACACCACGGAGGTGTTTTTACTCATGTGCAGCATTCGAGCCACAGGTTTCTTGAAGTGCTACCTGAGAAACAAGTGTAAATGTGGAGTGTCCGCACCTTGTGGAGGTGTTTCTGCCGACCTGATGCAGACGTTTTTGAAGACCAGTCCTGAGGCGTCATTTCGCCGCAGATCAGCAACACCAGTGTGACGAGCTCACACCCGAGCCGGGTTCGGACACGTTTTCGGTGTGCAGCCGGACAGAACGTGCGGTGTTTGTGCGACACGGCCCGCTACTGTGGCTGTGACACGGCGGCACTGGGAACAAACCCACACAGGGTGGGAAATCAGTGGCGGACAAATTAATGGAAAACTTTCATATGGTATGCATTGATTGGTGGATATTGTTTAGCTCACATGGTGTGCAATATATGGTGGGTAAATGAATGTAACAACTGCATATGGGAGGCAACTAATGGTGGATAAATTAATGGAAAACTTTCATATGAAATGCAATGAATGGTGGATAAATCAATCGTTTTTTAACTTCACATGGTGTGCAATGAATGGTGGATACATTAATGAAACAACGTCATATGATGTGCTGTGAATGATGGAAAAACAAATGGAATACTTCCATATGGTACGCAATGAAAGGTGGTTAAATAATTTTAAAAACTCCACATGATGTGCAATGATTGGAAAATTAATGGATGCGAAAACACAATTATATGGTGCTCTATGAATGGCGAACAAATGAATAAAAACCTTCATATGGTTTACAATGAATGGTGGATAAGTGAATAAGAACCTTCATATGGTGCGCAATAATTAGTGGATAAATGAACAGAAAACCTTTATATGGTGTGCAATGGATGGCGGAAATGTGCATGAGAAACATTCGTATGGTATGGAATGAATGCCGAATAAATGAATGAGAAATCTTCATATGGTGTGCAATGAATAGCGGATAAATGAATGGAAAAGTGCAATATTGTTGTAAACCTGAATCCCCCATCTTCACCGACGCATGAAAGCTGTGCATTGGATGCACATTTACTTTCATATGTTGTCACACCAAACCTTAGACCCTGAGGAAATTCACAATTTAATGATGCTGGTATGTACCAATGGGTTCAACCTGGCTGAAATAACGCGACAAACCTGTTGAATCAACCCTCCATGCACTGTTTTGTGTTGGAAATAATATATTTACCACCAACGCACGCGCCGATCGGGCTATTTTTGCGACGCTGGCAGGTTTATATTCACTTAGGTTTGCGATGCACCTCGATCAGGTACGATACCAAACCAAAAGCACTCGATACCAATGCCGTGAAAAATGTGTACTGGGAATATCGAAGTAGCTTACTTGGTTGATGCACACCATCCGCTTAACATAATCATGTTTCGAGTAACCATGCATTTGATGAAACGATACCGCTCATGATCATTAGGATGTTAAGTTTCGCCGTAAATTACTCCCATTCGCCTACCTGCTCGAGCCTTTGAAGCCACCGAACGTATATATTTATTTCCGGAACATTGCAAAGTTTGTACGGATCACCATTTGTGTTGATGTTCTGGTGAAGCTAAGTTGGTCATATAAGTGGTATGCACCTTGGATAATGAAATACGCACTTTAGGATGAACAGGTTTAAAGAGGATACATTGCCATATAATCTGCTGCTATTTCGCGAAGGCTTAATTGTAAAAAAGTTTTCAGGGAAAATGAGCGTCGCTTTTCTCACGAGTTCGTGGTTTTTAGCACGTGAACTTGAAAAGCGCAGGCACGTTTATGCAGAATTTTATAGGATAATTTGACGAAACTTTTCCTAATATCTCTAGTGCGCACACGGACCTCGGATACTTCGAATCTCGAGAAAGAATCATTGCATTTATATAGTTGAAGATGAACACGATCGTCCAAAGCCGAATGAGAATGCAAACGAAACTTCGATTCTGCACGGTCTATATTGTTTCGTTTGCTATTATGTCTATATATGTATGTACGCGTGTCTGCAACCTCATCTTCTATTGACATCATATCCTTGCATCATGATCCTACTGATGGTTGTGGTGTGCGGTGCCACAAGCAGCTGTTGCATTCCATTCGGGGTAGCACATATTCTCCTGAACACTTCTTTCTTCCTATTATCGTTGCTTATTCCTTCGACAACATGTGTGCTTTCAATTCCTGGACCATTTCATGACGAAGGCACGCGAATAACCATTTTTCATGCGAATACTTTACAATATGCCACCACAATGTCGATAGCTTTCCTGCCATATCATTGATTTAGTGTGGGTCCTGACTAATTGTTGTTGCTAACAGAGGTGCAATGAGCGTCCAATGGCAGACAGTTAGTGCCTGCTATGGCTATTTATAGTCGAGAAGCTTTATCACCCCACTCGGACGATGCATCGGTGCAAAACTGGCGCAAGAATGACGTCTAAGCGAGGCGAAAATCATCAATGTTCTCTTTAAGGAAAAGTGATGTCACCAAGCCATATCAATTCCCAAACATGTAATAATCGTTTTCTGTAGACACAAACAGCTGCGAACTATCTTCCCATGTGGAATATACCGAGCTTTCTTCGACCATCCAAAAGAGCAAGAAATCTTCATCAAAACACTACAGACCCAGCGGGACCTGACTGCCCACCGATGTCGTAAATCCTGGTAACTTAGCTACGACGTGGGTGACAGAAGCTGCTCTTCCGTAAGATTCCTTGGTGACAAAATGAGCGAACCGTCTCCTCATAAGCAACTTGGTATATGTGATATCGAGCTTGTTTAATCTCACTGGCAACAACACTGAGTAGGCAGCATAGGGTAGTGTGATACTGCTACTTTTGCAAACGTCATCGTAGTATTGATCTTTATCTTGGTAACAATGAGCAAGAGCTGTTTTCTCGAGTCCCGGGGCCACCTACCCCATTGTTGGAGCCACGGTACCGTGTCAACTGACCAGTGCCGGCGCAAATGGTACCTCTTTTTCACGAGGGTGGCACCTCCAGTTAGACGATCGGTGGCGGCGCGCTGTTTCCCTAGCTCACGAATTTCTCGTTTGATGACTGAGCTCGATATACCTTTGGTACATCCTGCCGAGAACCTGCATTTCTCTTCACTAACCTTGGAAAAGATAGGCATCCTAATCAAGACAGAGCAGCAACTTTGCCACTAAAAGAACACGAGCTGCCAGTTCGATTATACTCTGCTTTGTTGCGATGCAAGGAGCTTGACGGTCAGATGACATCATGACATGTGATCAATATGACTGGGAAGAGGAATTTCTTCACGTCGTCAGAAGAACGAAGGAGAAAGGAAGGTTGGCAATATTCGGAGATCACCAAAAAGACGTTATTATATTTGCGAGCGAAGGCGAGGTACGGGGTTGTCCGCTCCCGAGCATACGCAGAGGTGTTCGTCTAATCAGCCCTGTCCGGCCCAACCAGCACGCTTTTGAAGTCGTACAATATTTGATTTATACAATTTATAATATCCCTGTATAGTCGGGAGTTCTTCCTGGAATGCAAAAGCCGACAGATATTTTCCATATCTTCAAGAAGGTCACAACAAGTGTGTTTTGAATTATCTTTCAACTTCGCTGTCGCCGCTTTTTGAGAAATATCTCGAGCGTATCTCCGAACTCGATCCATGATCTCTCACGTAGCCATACGCAATGTCCACTCAGGTGTCTCCGGTAATGTGAGCAGCAGCGCGGCTTTATGTTGCACCGCTTCGTGCCACTAGTCTGTGATATACACAGCAGCACTTAAATTGTCTTATCTCATGAAGAGTCGCGTTCACGGCAGCCCGAAACATGCTGGTACGGCTGTCGAGCAGCCAGATGTCAATGGGAAAGTGGGCGGAAGGAAGCCACCAGCTACGATTAGGAACCATCGCTCAGAAGGTGTGGTGAAGGCGTCACGTTTCGGCATCGTATTTCAAAGTGAAACGAGCGTGAAGCTCACCAGGTGATATAGTCGACTGTAAACATATTTTTCCTGACATGAAAATGACACTTGTCTTGTGACACCTGTGTACGTCTTGTTTACTTTTTTGAACGATTGGCGTGGCTCATACATTGCATGATTACCTCCAATGTTGTCTGCTGGGCAACTGGATACTGTAAGTAATGCATTCAAGTTGAGCTGATCAGGATTGTTTAGCGGTGGGGTTTTGGATTTTGATTGCGGGGACTTGGAAATTTAGCTATGCAATGCAGCTTCATTGAGGTGACCTTGGCATTCACTTACCGCTATTTTCCATTCAGGATCAGTCTTACCATGCGGAGAAAAGAGGCATCAACCAGAGACACACCAGGCCCACCGGCTAGAAAAGCAAACTCGGAAGATAATTTACGGCGAGAAGGATTGAGTCAACAGACGGTTGCTGTGCCAGCGGGGCTGACCTTACCCATGTTGAGATAGAGCCCCGGGCCTGGGAAAGTCAGCTGATTGGCACACATATGCACGGAAGTGAAGCAATTCCAGGGGCATTAACCGGACGTCACTGACTGTTTGACTTGATTGCGTGCCAAAGAATGACACAATCACCTCTGGCGATAGGCCGTGGTCCATCCCATCCGTTACGACCATGCCAATGCGGGCGTAACCAAGTGCACACGTGTCGCTGACTAGTGACAAAGAGCGCCCGTGCGAGGAGAAGGGGAGAAAGAGGGAGGAACGGGCATGGACCCGGACCCGGACACGGACATGGACACGGACACGGGTACGTACACGGACACGGGTACGTACACGGGTACGGGCACGGACACGGACACGGGCACGTACACCGTGAAGGTGACGGTGACGGTGACGGTGACGGTGACGGTGACGGTGACGGTGACGGTGACGGTGACAGACACAGACACAGACACAGACACAGATACACAGACACAGACACAGACACAGACACAGTCACAGACACAGACACAGACACAGACACAGACACAGACACAGACACAGACACAGACACAGACACAGACACAGACACAGACACAGACACAGACACAGACACAGACACAGACACAGACACAGACACAGACACGACCACAGCTAGGAAAGGAGGCAGTGAGGGAGGCAGGAAAAGAAGGAGGGAGAGCGAGCGAATGGGATTACTTTGCTGTGTGTCTAGCAACTCGAAGCAGAATTGGAATCCGTTTTGAACAGACGGCTTGTTTTCGAGAACTTAAGCCGCTTTGAATCCCGGGCTGATTGCGCTGAATGCATTATGCGACGATTACCAGCTCGGGATGAGTGATATTGCATGCATTGTTTACATCTTCGCAATATTGCGACGCGAAGATGACGCGGATATAAAGACACGGTGATAAATGAAAAGCGCTGGAGAACGAACGCTCCTGTGTTTTCTCGGAGGAGCTGACTGCTCTTCCAGCCCTCCATTTCGGAGAAGTGTCACATATTAGTGTCACATATTGTGTGACTGACCGTGCTGAGGGCATACATATTCCCGGATTAGAGTGCCGTCAAGGATCATGGTCAATCTTCAGAACAAGTACTCTAGCTTTCCGGACGGTTCCTATGCTTTGTGCTGCTGGAACTTTGTCCGTGAACATTCCAAAGATTATCATCTAACTTTCAATGTAGGTAACAAAACATATATTTTACTTCGAAATGCATTGACATAGTTTCCTTGACACTTGGCATTGCAGATCTTGAGCCATTGCTTCCCACAGCACAACCAGCTGAAATTAGTCTCAGACATATGTAACTGAACTGGATATAAAAAACATGGATAGGGCAGTTGACGTAGCCCACATAAGACGACTGGCCCGCAACAGTAGCGTCGATATACCTGACATAGCAATG
>JAOTOL010001184.1:320000-349487 GCA_034440575.1 Imbricaverruca yamaguchii
TCCATTTGTGGCTCCTCTAACACCTTCGTTAGGCTTCTTCCGTTTAGGAAGATTCTTCCCGCTTGTGGTTTTCCGTCTGTCGTTCCCTACCTTGGTGTGGTAAGAGCGTGAAATTCGATGAATATACCTGCCTTTCTTTACTCTACGTCGTGCCGACATTTTCATGTCTTAACCTTATCACAGGCGGCTCCAGAAATCAATTCTGGAGAGCACCTTTCATGCATTTGGAAAGCTTAGGAAGAGGACGTACATCTGAATATTTTCATGGTTCAGGTGACTATAACGTGAAATTCAACTGTTCATACTACCTTCTTTATCTATTGAAATGCTTATTTTGAGCCTAATATGTCAAGGGTGGATCAAAGGGAGGTAAAAATTTGTTCAACATGTTACTGGTTTTACCAAAGCAGTATCAATTACGCTATCATTGAAGGGATGGTTTTATTCTAGTACTTGACGACGTACTTTGCATGCCCTTATTCATATTATACCTCATAGCCAACGAGCTAACTTGTGTATTGCACCTCAGAGCCAACGAGCTAACTTGTGTATTATACCATGGGCGAACCCATAGAAATCCAATGGGTATGGTAAGTTCTCTTACCAAAGAATGCAAACGTTTGAATATGATAACTGTGTCGCCACAAGTACATATTGATTCTGAGTTTGTACTGAAAGTCAGTGGCATGTATCCATAGATATGGGAAAATAAAAAATGTATCTGGTAAATTTTCGCAGGTGGGTGGAGGAGATAATGGAGCTCGGAACAATGGCAGCCCGTGGAAGGTGACAAGACACTTGGCACCAAATTAACTTAACCCTTTTACGGTATGGTTCTGCCAGACCTGAATCTGTAGATTTGGAGAGGATATTCCAAACCTGTCCCCCCTGAGATCTCGGAATCTATTGGGCCAACTTCAAAACTGAATAGTTCAAGCTAATTTTACCGGTCTGAACTATATCTTTAAGATGTCAAGATTACATTTTTGGCAATAGCAAAGTGAGGGAGAAATACATGGATAAAAAATGACAACCATGTGAGTCTGTGGTCATGTATTGCGTCGCTAAAATTGTGCATGGGTGGATGGAATTCATTATTGATGGTTGAAAACACCATTTAATGTCCATAAACGTACATATAGATCAGTCGACGGCGCAGCCAGGAAGCTAAAACGGGATGACTTCTTTTGCTCACTGCTGGCACGCAGGCAATACCAAAAATGCCTATTGTGTTTCCTTTTACATGGGGGGGGCATTCCACGTCAAATCGCACAAGAATTGGCTATTTTGAACCCGACCCCCTCCGATTTTGATGAAAATTGATACACCTGTAGTGCCAAGTGAACGAACCTCACACGCCAACTTTCAGCCCTGGGTGACCTCTGGGGTCAGATTTAGAGGTCATCCTAGGTCGCCTATTTTTACCGACTTGACAACAATCAAATGCATATATCTTAAGATGTTAATTAACTTAGCGGAACGACATTGGTGTTAAAGTGCGCAGAAACTCGTGGCCATTCAGAAATATGGCAAAGTTGTACGTGACCTCTCCGTGACCCTTGACCTAACGAGGTCAAAGCATAAAAATGCATTTTTATATATGTTTGCCTGCCCCTAATTCGACTAAACGTGGCTGAATTAATGGTCGTGATATTATCTAAGAACGTGCAAAAAGAAAGGCGGAGACTCTAAAACTTTTGCGATATCGGCCTTTGAGTAGGTATTGTCATAGGACCAAATCAAAGCATGCCCCGAGGCTATTTACCATATCATCGATGATAACTCTGGTTTCCTTGGTCCTATTATCGTCAAATTTGGTGGACAAATCATCGGTGGCAAGCTGAACTAATTTCCAGATTTTCAAGTTGACCTGACCTTACATGACCTGGCAGTGACCTCTCCATTACAAGCCAACAGGGAAAACAAAAAATATTTTCCTGAACAAAAAACGCTGAATTTGGCTCGTACAGGCTATATTACCTAGTTTTAGGTTAAGCTACTCCAAACGAGCCAAGTTTGATTTTGAACAAGTGTCCTCTGCAAGGTCACGTGAGGTAACTATGAGGTCATGTCACACTTTCGTCAATAACTTTATATAGAATCAAGATAGAGAAATAATTTTAATGCCACCGAGATCCTCTGGTTAATCATGATGTATAATATGATCTAGCTAGGTCATCACTTGACCTCGGTTTAGAGTGACCTGGAGGTCAACTGGGGTCAGGATCAAATGTTCAGCTAGCTAAGTCATGTGATACATCAATCAACGCGGCCTGATGAGGAAAAAATACGATTGTAACAAAATTATATTTCTATCTTTATTTTGGCAAAAGTTATTCGCAAAAAAATATGTTTCCTCGGTTTTTATAGCCTGAATATATTGTTTTCAGCTCGCGTGCGTTTCGTACTAACATTTTATCGGGAGGGCCAGGAAATTTTTCTGAGATGCAAATAGCCGCGACCATAAAACAAGTTGAACAGCAGTACAGTATATTCACGAAGAACTACCAACCTTTTTTCGCCACACGTACCTCACGGCCCGTCTCGCTGCCGGAAAGCCATCTCACAACCACCATACCATTACGTGGAGACGGAGTAACATGATGGACATTCCTTGTTCCCGGTATTGTGCGAGCAGCTGCGAATCTGTCATTCAACGCTTTGGTTTCTTTGACCCACTCGGTTTTGGGAAAATACTCCAGCACGTGCCGGTGGCATGGTTTTTTACAAACTGATAACACTGGTTCGGGGTCTCAATCAGAGTTCCTTGCAGACTTGCCTTTTAGCTAACCTTTTCAACGTCCCACCAATGCCATCACACGGTCCCTTTCCGTGAGCGGTTTGGATTGGATTGTGGCTTTACGACGCACTCAGCAGCGAGGCCATACGGCGTCGCCTGCCTCTCACCCTGGCAGGAAGGGCGGGCACCGCGGGGAATCGAACCCAGTACCTCTGGCTTGCCAGACGCTCATCTTAACCACTGAGCTATCGACGCCCTCCGTGAGCGGTTGTGAAGAAATGCCACTCGGCGTCTATTCCAAAGTCGACGGAATGCTCTGCCAAATTTAGGAAATTCTTACAATTTTTGTATTGCGAGGCAGCCCCATCTGAAAAATAAAATATCTTCTTGGGGCGCTGGCCTAATTCTGCTTCCAGGCGCTCAATGAGTTTTCCTTCAAGCAGGTGGACAGCCACAGTATCATATGTCAGGCAGTCGGAAATGGCAGAGTAAGAAAAATGTTTGAGGTCCCCTGCGTTGTTTCGCCAATAAGCCGCAAATAAGTATCTCCGCAAATTTGGAAAAACCTATTTTTTGTTGCGGGTACAGATCCTTAAAACACCGATAGGCCTCTTTTTAGGTTGCAGAGGATAAGGCGTTTCTGTACTCGCTCCCTTTGCCTGTAATTTTGCTCCGGACAGAAACGAAGTCTTTAGTTCCAGGCATTGCACGACTCACGTCTTCGCTTCTGTAGAAGTCCCTCACTAGTTCTGCAGTCTCACTTTTAAGCACTTTTCCAGGCCTCGGATTCGGAACCGAGAGGCACCCTGACGCTTCTGCAAGCGTTTGGCGCATCTTGCTTGATGGTGTGACGCACCAAACTCTTCCATCAGCTTGCGAATTGTCCATGAACTTGGCGCTACCGTCAATATTTGTTTTTTTTTACTTGGTTTATCAGTGGTTCTGAATTTCTGTCGCAGCTGCTCCATCATTTCTTCAAAACTTTTTGCTTTCTGTTTTTCGTCTTCGTCGGTGCAAGGGACGGACTCTGTATCGATACTTGAAACTCGTTTCTGGAAAGCCGCTGTAATTTTGGACATCTTCGTCCGTCTGTACTTCTTTGAAGTTCGTAGCCGTTTCCGCTTGATTGGGGTCTCACCAAGTGCCTGTGCGGACTGGTCTATGGCATTTACTGTTTGGTCTACATCTGTAGAATCGGTATTTGAAGGTGCTGCCTCTGCTTGGAGAGATCCGTTACTGTCATCGGCCGTCTGAAGCACTGATGTTCCCGGTTCCGCTGGTGGCTGCTACGGCTCCCGCTGTTCGACTGGATCTGACGGTCTTCTTCGAAAGCGCCAGTCGGCAGGAAGTGCATAAGTATTTGCTCCGATCTAAGTCCAGATCCGGGTTTTGTTCGATCCATTTTGTAATCACCGGTCTACAGCCATGTTTTACAGTTTTACCACTGTGTCGAAGTAAGGGATCACAGCACTTCGTCCACCTTCACTTCGCCGCTCGTATCCAGACGCCTTGCCCATTTCGACCTCCGACTTCCAGGGAATCACAACAAACGCTGAGCATGGCCGACTTTGCCACAGACCACCACCCACACCTCCATTGTGTCGTTATCTTTCTAAAGGCTTATCTACTGTTGTCAATACACGCACCTCCACCTCCCCTCTCACGAGCGGCGCGTGTAATCTCTCCCCTCGCCGCCTGTTCCTTATCACGCCGCGAACGCATGACGCCCCCACCCCGCAACCGACGTTAGAGTGCAGCATTTTCATTTCTCGGTCACCGGTCCAGTGTCGGCCTCACCTGCAAAAATGCCACAAATATTCGAAAATTACTGGCGTGAATATTCACGTAAGTTGGAATATTGCATGTATTTAGGCAATACAAACTTCCCAAGGTCATATTAGTTCATGTGAGGTCATGTCAACCTGAAAATCTGGAACATAGTTCAGTTTGCCACCAATGACTTGCGCACCAAATTTGACGATAATCGGACGAAGGTAACCAGAGTTATCATCGATGATATGGTAAATAGCCTCGGGGCATGCATCCATTTGGTCCTATGACAATACTCGAAGGCCGATATCTCAAAAGTTTTCAAGTCTCCGCCTTTCTTTTTGCAGGTTCTTAGATAATATCACGACCATTAATATAGCACAGTTTCGTCGAATTAGGGGCAGGCAAACATATATAAGAATATATTTGTATACTTTGACCTGGTTAGGTCAAAGGTCACGGGAGGTCACGTGCAACCTTTGCCATATTTCTGAATGGACCAGGGCTTCTGCGCACTTTGACACCAATTTCATTCCGCTAAGTTAAATAACACCTGAGATATTTGCAATTTATTGATGTGAAGTCGGTAAAAAATCGTGAGCTAGGATGACCTCTAGATCTGACCCCAGAGGTCACTCTGGGCTAAAAGTTGGCGTGTGGAGTTCTTTCACTTGGTACTACAGGTGTACCAATTTTCATCAAAATCGGAGGGGGTCGGGGAATTTCTTGTCGGATTTGACGTGGAATGACCCATGGTATCAATGCTGACCGAGAGCTTCTTTGATTAGTGACGCAGAGGCGTTATATACCTATATCTTGGAGGGGACAAGTGCACTCTCAATGTTGGCTTTGTCCTTCCCCATAATATTCTCAACTTTTAACATAGGACGCTATGGAGTGTGCCATCTACCACTCCATTTCGGCACACCCATTCCCTTTGTGTATTTGCCCCACATCATTTTCAAAAATCAACACGCACGCAAAAAGTCACCAGGGAATCATATCATACAAGACGCTGATTATGGACGGATGCAGGAATTCTCAGGTGGGGACATATTTTCCTCGGAGGTGCTTAGTTCGATCTTTTCATTCGGCGGCAAAATTCGTTGTCCGGGCAGGTTGAGGTGAGGGTGGAGTTGATCTCGAGGATACCGGAGAGTGCCTTTTCGTTTCAATCAGGCGCCTTTTCCTGAAAGGAATGTATTTGGCTGGAAGATACGTTGAGCGTATCTGTGCATGTCCTGAACACTTCTCGTCATCAGCTGGATTTGCCATTGGGAACATTTATGGCTCCGTCATTGCTTGTGATGCACTATTACCATTTGTACTCCTCCCTCTTCCAAACTTTATAGCGTCAACGTAATGATGCCGCTTTGAGAAAACCGGTCGCCTGTTGCCAATTTTGTCTTCCCCTGGATTCGCCTCTGACATGATTTGGCTCAAAATGGAATTCCCGATCCATCTTTCTCTGACCAGCATTTTCAACGATGCCCGCAGCTTCTATATTTACGAAGGATCTCCAAATTTTTTTTCTTTTTTAGTAGGATGTTCTATGAATTTGCGAGGCATTCCGAAGACTTCATTGCAATATCCCTGTTCATGCATTGCATCGTCGAAACAGAACAGTAGAGTGCACAGATTCCGCTTTCTATCCGGTCATCGTGTTAAAGGGAGAAGAACCCCGTCCTGGACGAGCAATAAGTTTCAGGTCTTAGGATAATTGGAGGAGTGTCAGTGAGGAAGGGGCTTCGAGGGACTAGCAAGCTAGAGTTAGCAGTCAAAGGCTTATCCGATAGGGTGGGCAGGGCGGGGCCCACCTCCCACTACACCCTTAACACCGTAAAATACGATGGCTTGATAAATATTGAGATTTTAACCACGGAAAACCAGAAATTTTCGAAGCGCTTGGCGCGCCGGAAGCGTTCTATGTTTCATCACATTTTTCGGTGTCGCCCTCCACCGCCCCTTAAGACGTTTCTGGCCGCACCATTGCTAGCAGTTATTTCTTTCATTATGATCAGAAAAATAACTGATGTGACTCGAGGTTTAGGTATTTGCATGGTGGCTTTTGTAACAATAACCCAGCTAGTCAGTCTCGTGCATATTTCTCAAGAGCCTAAGCTAAGAAATTGATCGTCTAGGGTCGGATCCAGTGAGGCCAAAGTGAACATGTCCCTTCCCCAATTGGTAATTTTGACCAAAAATTTGCACTGAAATGAAATTTTCAGTAAATCTAAGGACATTTCCTGATATAGCAGGCCTAAAGCATCTGATATATCAGGAATTAAAAACAGGGCCGACGCATGTTCATATCCGACGAAGTTTTTTCCGAAATCGGAGATTATTTACTGGTCCCCAAGCCCGGTTTCTGGATGGACTCCTGTGAACGTTTAGCTAGAGGAGGTTCTGGAGTAGAGTAGTAGCGTTAGGCTAGAATGTTTGCAGATTGTAGAGTAGTAGTATTTGTGCTGTAACAGTATGATTCATTGCAGAGGTTAACGAGGTAGGCAGTGATATGTCGAAGGAAGCTGCAGAAGCATGCAATATCCTGAGAGGCAGAATAGTTAACACTCGGAGTAGAAGTATGGTGACATCAATCCTTCAATCCTTCAATTCTCCAATGTTGAGAGCGAGTACCGAGTGGGACTCAAGGGCCTGGGCTGTTTATGATTAGATAACGAGGCTTTGTCTAAAGGGGTTGACATTTGCATATTTGTGGGGGTGATTTTTGTGTCAAAGTAGACAGTATATTTATATCTTGATTTTATAGCATGCTGAGGTGAATGCCCGCTTTAGGTGGGTTTCCTTTGAACAGAAAGTGAGTAGAGCTGATAAGCAGGAATGCAGACGTAATTATATTAAGGGTGACCCAAAATAAAAAATAAAACATCTATGAAACAGAGGCTGCTTTCGGCGCGCAATATTCTGTTTTGGCCTTGTGAAATTATTGATATTGCTTGCATCTATTGTATTTGCTTGTTACTAAGGACGGGGTGGAGCCGGGCCTGCACTTGGCTGTGCGTTTACTGCTAAATAGTAGGTGTGAGGAGCTCATTCGAGGCTTTTCATGGTCAGAAGACTAGACAGATCATGGTGGTTGGTGGAGAGGGGGATGTAAGGATAAGAGAGAAAAGCATAGATTGTCATGCATTTACACAAATGTCAGAAGTTTTAGAAGCAAGATTAGGGAAATCAAATGCGTGACATCGGACGAGCCTTTCCCGATATAATGGAGACCTGTCGGATGGCGGGGCGGTACCAACCAATCTCCTTAACATACTTCCAGTTCCTATCAATTTGTTATTTCCGTCCGGTGGCGTATCATCCAAAGAGGCGGAGGTGCCAACCAGAATTTTCGAATTGAAGACCGTTGAGTGAGGTTACCATACACAAATTATGCTAAGGGTTAAAAAATCGCAACATTACCTAACGTAACCTAGCCTACCATCCCATGTAAGGATTTGTTTTATAAATGGTTAAGCCAATTTTTTTATCGTTATTAAAAATATGAAATAAAAACCCAATGCAATCAAATCTTTTTTGAAAAGTTCAAACAGAAATCATAATATTTCCCAACCACGAAAAAATATAACTTTACTTAGCATAACCAATCATAGCCCCTTTCTTTTCTTCACGGAGGATTAAGATGTATGAAAAACGCGTCTCGCGAGCACCCTAAAGCACAATAATACCAATTGCCTCCCAAAAGTATACAATGCTATACCCCTGAAGGGAACTTCTCCTTCATACTTCAAGGACATCTGGAAATTTGAAACAATAATAGTAGGCAAAAGTATGTAGATATTTAACAAGGGGTATTCTATTTTACATTCACCAATTCTCACCTCGAGAAGTCTTCTGGGCGACATCTGCATTCAAAATATGGAACCTTCCACATTTTCAGGAATTATTGCGAGGCTAACTTCACCCCTTACGCCCTACCCCATCCCTAGAAACGCCCTGTGCGCCGTGCATGCCCTTTCTGAACGCACTATATGCATGTCCTTGCCGTGACCGTTTCGGTGAATCGTCTCTTCTGGAAAAAAGAACAACAAACGTTCTGCCGCTCAAAATTCAGGCTTCCGCTACGTTCAGCCCACCCCCGACGTAGGCTATGGCCACTGACGGTGACACTAATACCTATATAGTAGCCCGACGCACTCTGGATTCGACAGACAACTAGCCAAGCCAATAATAATAGTAGTTGCTTTGTTGGCTCAGGCAGACCAGCATCCCCCTTCAGTTTCCCACAAGCAGCCCACTCGTCGCCCCACCGCTCGAGGCCATGGGTCAGGGCTCTGCAGACGACACCTAACACCTTAGCACTACCCGTGCAACCCTGTTCAGCCCGCGGCTGCCTGATGCGACACTCACGGCCGACGCCAGATGCCAGATCATCTTATCAAAGTATGAACCACGGGCTTCATATGTCAATGTTTCGCAGCACAGGGAGTCACTGAACTCAAAGACCCCACATTCAATTTTGAAAAAAGCGTACTTAATGGCATGATTATCTCATAAATACATGATTTTGCACTAGCTTCACAACGAAGGAAACAATTTCGTTAGTCAAGCATAAACACCTGGTTTCAAATATTCCACCGAAAATATAGATATGTAAATTACCAATCGCATTTGGTCAATACCAAACCAATTGGAAGAGAGAGCAGCGCTCGGACCGACCGAAAACCTGAAAATTAATGCAATCATGCAACCCTTAGCTTCTGAAAGCAGCTACAGACCTTGGGATCGTAGTGCAGATCCACGGCGCACACTTTCATACCTTTTTGCTTATTGGGTGGTTCACGACGCACTTTATGCTTTGTTGATGTTGATTTACTTAACTACCGAGACAACTGCTGTGACATCAGTCAAAACGAGCACGTCTGGTCAGTGTCGGGCGCGGTCAGTCCTCTGTTTTTATCCCACTTACCATGCATCGCCCAAAGGGCCGGCCTCGCCTTCATTTACGCCACCGCTACCTTCATCCGTCCAACTCTCTCATAGTTTGCAATGCACGGGCGTTGTTCTGCATACCTCTGAGGGGGAAAAATGAATCTGAATGTCAACTTTGTCACCCTATCCACAATAATTTTACCTTTTAACATGGAGTCCTGTAGACTGCATCCCTGAATATATTTTGACCCAGCCATTGCCTTCATGTATTATTGCCACCAATAATTTTCAGAAGTAAATGCACATGTTTCAATGCCAAGCATCAGTATGGCTACTGGTGGGCAGACATTTTGTTTCCAAACGCTTCTTGTGCTATTCGTGATAATTCTTACTCAAAAGGCAGAGAAATGAACTCAACCGCTATGTTGTCGAACTAAACACGAGAGCTAACAAAATGATTCCAGAACTACTAGGTGAACGCAAGCAGAAAGGGATGCATTTTCCATGGCAGTACACGTTCATTGTAAATGCCTGCACTACCATCATCGATACATAGCATGCATATTGCATATTCCTCGGCAACCATGCCGAAAAAAACTCCAATAAGCAAGCGCGTAGTTTGCATGCAGTAAGGGATGGTCAGCTAGGCTCACCACGACCCCCACCCCACCCCACCCGACCCCACACACACCTCAGACACCGGGACAAATAGCAGTTGGATAGTCTCAGTGCAGATGCAATTGCAGGCTTCTACATTTAGGGGACGATTCAACTCTTCAAATTTCTGTAAAGGTCTTCCGGTTGCCAGGGAAGCCCCCGCCACCTCACCGGCGGATCATGGCCTGTTGCCGCCCCCGATACGTTTGCCCTCATACATGAGCACAAAGGCAAAGCCAGATGCGAAAATGTTCATCCAAAACTGCAGGCAGATTGACATGACTGGGTATTTTCCGATGTGGTGGTGTAGTGGTACCTGTGGTCGTGTCGATGGTTTGCTGTCGAATAATGTTGGTTTTCTATTTGAACAGCCCCGGTTTTGCTCTGCATTTATATTCGGCGGAGACGTCAATGTTGTCGCCTGCAGCTTCTTCCAGCCCAGAAGTATCCACGCGTGCGTGGCGTCATCAGCTTCCTCCAGTTCAGAAGATTCGGCGTGTGCGGGTCAGCCGCTCGCCTCTTTTGCCTGATAAAATGTGCATCGGTGGGCGGCACTGCAGTGGTCGCCGTCCCACTGGGACATCATGTGGTACACCCTGGGACTTCAGTGCCAGCAGGTCCGCGACACTGAGGGCTCATCAGGCGCTTGGCTTTCAGATGTAATGTGATGCAAGGTAAATCAGCCAGATGCACCACTCAAATACTGACTTGTTGGGTGTTGCTGATGGGTGAGGTACATTTATTCCAAGAACATTTTTTTTGGCAACCCAGTAGTGGCTGCCAATCAGAGTTTGGTACCCGCAGCAACCTGGAGGCTGCTTTGCCAGTGCCTATCTCCAGAGCGAATTGTCGGATGCTATGAATTCCCAGTGCAATCAATGGCCCCGGATTGGACGACTTTGAACCACTATTGACCTGCGGAGCCGAATGAGCCCAGTCAGCGTCGGCGGACCGCGCCTGGTACGTGTCAGCAGGTCGGTACTTGGTGTACACTCACACCTCGGAACCTGGTACGTACTCACACGTCGGTACCTGGTGCATACCCACACGTCGGTACATGGTGCATACCCACACGTCGGTACCTGGTGCATACCCACACGTCGGTACATGGTACACACCCACACGTCGGTATCTGGTACCCACATGTCAGCGACTGGCACATACCGGCACATTGGCGGCCGGTACTCAGACGTCGGCGGCTGGTGCCCAGACGTCGGCTGCCGGTACCCAGACGTCGGGTGCCGGTACTCAGACGTCGGCGGTCAGTACCCAGACGTCGGTGGTTAGTACCTAGACGTCGGTGGTTAGTATCCAGACGTCAGTGGTTGGTACTCAGACGTCGGCGGTCAGTACCCAGACGTCGGCGGTCAGTGCCCAGACGTCGGTGGTTTGTACCCAGACGTCGGCGGTCAGTGCCCAGACGTCGGTGGTTTGTACCCAGACGTCGGTGGTTGGTACTCAGACGTCGGCGGTCAGTGCCCAGACGTCGGTGGTTTGTACCCAGACGTCGGTGGTTGGTACTCAGACGTCGGCGGTCAGTACCCAGACGTCGGCGGTCAGTATCCAGACGTCGGTGGTTGGTACTCAGACGTCGGCGGTCAGTACCCAGACGTCGGCGGTCAGTACCCAGACGTCGGTGGTTGGTACCCAGACGTCGGCGGTCAGTATCCAGACGTCAGTGGTTATTATCCAGACGTCGGTGGTTGGCACCCTAATGTCGGCGGTCAGTGCCCAGACGTCGGTGGTTTGTACCCAGACGTCGGTGGTTGGTACTCAGACGTCGGCGGTCAGTACCCAGACGTCGGTGGTTAGTACCTAGACGTCGGTGGTTGGTACTCAGACGTCGGTGGTTATTATCCAGACGTCGGTGGTTGGCACCCTAATGTCGGCGGTCAGTGCCCAGACGTCGGTGGTTTGTACCCAGACGTCGGTGGTTGGTACTCAGACGTCGGTGGTTGATACCGAGATGTCGGCGGTCAGTACCCAGACGTCGGTGGTTGGTACTCAGACGTCGGTGGTTGGTACCCAGACGTCGGTAGTTGGTACCCAGATGTCGGCGGTGGGAGTACCTACGCACTAGCGTCAACGTGGAATTGCTCTATATCGATCTCTCGTCAGAACTCGCGACAGAGCTGTCAACAAATAGGCTCTTTTTGTCAGATAGTTCTGTATTCTTTGTGGCACTCTTTGTGAAGGAGTTCTGGATGTTGCAGGAATGGGAAACTCAAGGATGAGCGAGCAAAAATGGCGATTTTTCCACTGAATATAAAGCGCTTTGAAACCAAACTGCACTTATCTTTCGTATGCTAGTAGAGACCTAAGGCTTCGCATGACGTTGCACACGAACGTCGCTGTATCACTGGTGACCCGATCAGAAATGTATGTACAACCGTAGACAATGTATGTACCACCGTAGATGTGTCATAGGTTGGACAACATCTCTGGCTGTCGGAGGTGTTGTGTCGGGCCGGTCGACGCCGGGAACGCTCTGACAAGCTGTCGGGGGTGTTGGGCCGGCCGACGCCGGGAACGCTCTGACCGGCTGTCGGGGGTGTTGGGCCGGTCGACGCCGGGAACGCTCTGACAGGCTGTCGGGGGTGTTGGACCGGCCGACGCCGGGAACGCTCTGACAGGCTGTCGGGGGTGTTGTGTCGGGCCGGTCGACGCCGGGAACGCTCTGACAGGCTGTCTCGGGGGTGTTGGACCGGCCGACGCCGGGAACGCTCTGACCGGCTGTCGGGGGTGTTGGGCCGGTCGACGCCGGGGACGCTCTGACGATGCCAGGTATTCCGGCCGGATGTGGCCACTTCACCTCTCGCCGACACTTTGTCCACCTGCCGGTGTGACGACCGGCGCCGCTCGTGCGGACAAAGCGAGACGTCGGCACGCACCGCAGCGCACGACGCTCCCCGCCCTGCCCCGCCCCTCCGCCATAACGCCCGTCCGCCCCGCCCAGCGTCTCCGTTGCCGCCGCTGCCGTCCCGCCGCCGTCCCGCCGCCGTCCCGCCGCCGTCCCGTCGCACGGAAGTCGCCACCCATTATCCATCGTCGGCGCCGGCTCCTTCTGATGCAAATGCCGCGATGCGACGATAGCCGGCGCAGGAAGCGCTGACGGCCGCTCGGAGACGGATGAGCGCAATACCGGCGGCTCGGCTGTCGGCGCCGACCGTTGGTGATGTACGAGAGCGCGGTCGGCGGCGGCCTCCGGTGCCGAGGCGGCCTCCGGTGCGATACACTCGCCGGTCGGCCGCGTTTGAGCAACGCGCCCGCCACCGATTTGAGATCGTTGTAGAGCGCGGCTGGCGGCCCCGGCTGGGGTTTGCAGGATGTGGTGTCGCGCGCGCGACGCGTAGCGTGTAGATGCTCGGTTGGGGATGTTACGCGTAGCGTGTAGATGCTCGGTTGGGGATGCTACGCGTAGCGTGTAGATGCTCGGTTGGGGATACTTCTTCGTCTGCCTATTTGCGTTCCACTGCGGAAGATGCTGCGCTGATGCGGGGCTGTTCGGCCGTTTCCGGTTTGCTCGTTGCTCGTGAAGCGGTCGCTGCAGCCGCTGCTCTGGGTCCGGTTGCTTACGAGGGACCTCACCGTTTCGTCCCTTAATAAGACCAATAACCAGCCGACATTGGACTTTGCTGTCCCGTCGTCTGCTACATGTGCTTTCACCCTGTTCCCCAATTGGCTCACGAAACCACTCGTGCAAGACTTCTCAATTAGAGCCCCTGACAAGGCGGTATCGATTACCAGTCCGGGCATGGATGCTCAGATCCGGTGAACTTCCTAGCGGTTAGGACAACAGAAGCCACCCAACTCCCCCTTTCTTGCATCGGAGGGGAGGACAAATTGAACCTTATCGGTACGCTAGCAGCTAGAGACCGCCCAGTTATCGGGGAGCTTGGAGCAGTTTTTGGTTTGTAGCCTAGATGAAACAAGCAAATATCGAAAGCCCGTTCAAGACCGATGGACTTTTGACCTGTCTTTGAGACGTCTACCGGGATTTTAGCTGGTCTTTTGCAAGATTTTTGTAACTTATGTATTGTGCAACGCCACAGAGAGCGTAGCTTTGTCCTCTGAATACGCATTCCTTTGGGTGCATAATATTTCAATGCGGAATGGTGGCATCGATAAATATGTTCAATGCATTCTAAGCCTAAGAAGATGCAACTTGCTGAGGATCGCTCATAACAAGGCATTTTGCTGATGCTACCAACTTGCTGGGCGTTGCTCGTGACTAGATCAACAAGGCGTTTTGCTGACGTTATCATTTGGACTCTTTGTACGATATCTGGTGTACTTGGTCTTGCACATTCCAACTTACATCACTGACTAATACACGAGATGTATGGAACAGAATAAACGTTTTCCAGCTGATTGGGTATAGTGATGTTCCGACCGGATGCTGGTGCAATGCTTGTCACAAACATTGGACACGCATTGCACTACTACATGTGAAACCTAGTACCGACGTATCAGGCGTGTATTATGCCGAACATGCTGATGCTCAAAGGACACACCAAGGTGGCAATTCATTATGGGAAGCCGGCGATTCTTCTCGGATCACGATAGTCTCTTGAACTTTTCCGTCAGAACTGTCTGGTGTGTGACAAAGCAATGCCCGAAGTTTGACAGGTCATCTATTTTGTGCTAAATTGAGCTGAGTAGGGGCGCCAGAATAATCGTCTCGTGAGGTACTCGTGGTTTTGCTTAGCACAGCTCTAATGCACTTCAGCACAGACAGCTCCGCACTTCATGAACGAAAGCGGCTCATGCGCTGGTGGATTTCATTCATCATCGCTGGCAGCCATTCAGGCTGTAGAGACTGGACCTGCTCCAGCGAGATTTAGGCTGCAGAGTTGGATGATTCTGCGTAGTGTTTTATTCCAACAGTGTCAGACGTGGCATTCCAACCGTCTCCATAGGCATTCGCTTAGATAATAGTTCAGATGTTCTCAACATGACGCAGTCGTGGATCAAAGCTGGAGGAGAGTACTTGCTCTCAGCAGACGGTGCCGGTGTTCGGAAATGGGAACCGTTTGAGTTTCATTCGAATTGTAGCAGCATGCGAGATGTGGCCGGAAGACCTGACTTCGTCCTGTGTATCTTGCGCCGATGAGCATGGTCTGAAAACCCCGCATGTATCACCTTCAGTACGGCTGACGGTCCAGGGCACCGCTGGGGGAAAAAGCGGTTCGATACCACGCGTGGGCTGACGGCGGGCCAAACCACTAACTCGCGAGAGAACTTACTCCGCGAGCATCACTCGACCTCCTTGGGTGCTGAGGGTGATTAGAACGTGCCGTACTTGGCATTTCCGGGAGCGTCGTCGCCCTTGCAGGTGATGTAGGACCGGCTTTCCGCTCTGACATGAAGTTCCATGGCCGGCGATATCACTTCGCTCCCCAACATTTTCTTAACAAGTAGTTTTGTTCGGTCCTATTAGCATTTGTATTCTCATCTCTGGCACATTTTGACGATTCCTGTACATAACGCATTCAGAATATCAGTACCCTGCACACACACACTTGTCAGCGACACTGCGTATTTATAATACGAACCTATTTTTCACACATACTCATACATAAGCAAGTTCTCGGGTCGACACACTCACTGTCTGTTTGACCCCTCTTGCGAGGACCTGGAGTGATCTTTTGCCCATTTTTCTGTCTTTTCGCCCAGAGCGACACTTCCTCTCATTCCAAACACTCTCATCCATTTCGCGCACCGCATTGTAGCATAAGAAATGCTTGAAGGTACCTAAGCTCAGAGGTGATTCACAGTATGCGTTTTTCCCCGTTTGCGATGGTTTTCGAAAGGAATCCGCAACACTGTTTTGCCGATGTACGTGATTCTTTATTGTCCCGAAATATGACCCTATGAATAGCCAGATATTGCATGAATTTTACTCATGTACTACTGGCAAGACCATTTCAATGGGTTTCACATCGTACAACGATAAACCGTCTATAATTCATGTTTCTCGAGATATAAAGATGCATGCACCCAGCATACACACAGCATAAAGCTGCTTTATGTGTTCGGATTTACCCGCTATGCTTTCTATTTTCGTGACGTAGCTGACGGATCAGTGCACCCCCGCTCATTCCTGCACCGTACTATACCGTACCATACCAGACCAGGGATGGCTTCCCTTCGATGGGGTTCAAGGCCATGCTTCACGGGCTCCCACAGGGTTGCGCTTGTCATGTGTTCTTGTTCCAAAAATAATAGCGTTAATTATGACGATTCTCCCGTGTATCTGCCTGTTTCGTTGCAGCAGAAATACACTGTGTACTGAAATGCTCAAGCCTACCTTCACACGTGCAGCGTTTGGCAGTTGGTGTACTTGCAATGGTGAGTGCTTTTGTCATCGAAAGCTGACGTGAGCTCGGAGGACGTAGAGCTTAGTCGCCTCAGCGCGCCTAAGGCGAGTGCGGGGGCTTCACCTCGCCCTGCATGTGTATACATAATGTTTGTGTATACACTTCCACCACACGCCAAGCCACCGAAGTGCGCGTACGTCCGCGCGGCCGGACAGCCCCGGCACCAGCCACGCCGTTGCCGAGATTGGTCGCCGAGCGGCGCCTCGGAGACTCTGGCCGGAGCGGCCGGACAGCCTCGGCACCAGCCACGCCGTTGCCGATATTGGTCGCCTAGCGGCGCCTCGGAGACTCTGGCCGGAGCGGCCGGACAGCCTCGGCACCAGCCACGCCGTTGCCGAGATTGGTCGCCGAGCGGCGCCTCGGAGACTCTGGCCGGAGCGGCCGGACAGCCTCGGCACCAGCCACGCCGTTGCCGAGATTGGTCGCCGAGCGGCGCCTCGGAGACTCTGGCCGGAGCGGCCGTCCAATCTCTGCGCGCCTGCGCCGGCACGTGCAGCCAGACCGCTGGCCAGCGGTAATTGGGCTCGGCCGACGGCGGTGGTGGCCGGGGCGGCGCTGGAGCCGATCACGATCTCGCCGACCTCGTTAGCGGCAGGCCGCCTTGACCCGTGGCCAAGACCGGGCGCCGCTCGCTGAAGCTGACTCCGAACGGCGCGCGTGGGACCTCATAGAGGGACCACACACCGCCGCACATTCAGTCCTGAGCCAGTGCCCCTCCAATGGGACTTCAACAAAGGAATCTCAGCTATATGGCCATAAAATATACCGTCCTGACCCGCGTCCCTCTCCCGTGCAACCCATCGAAGGACCCCACATGACCACACATCCAGTTCTGATCAGCGACCATACTATAAATGGACGAACAAAATGTGGATAGCGAGAAAGAAAGGCAAGTCGGTACGAGACAGGCCAGGGTTCGTGTCCGGAGACGCGATCGGTCGAGTGTACACGGTACACCCAAACAACAGACAATGTTTATACATGAGACTGCTGCTGCACACACTTCGCGGTCCTGCATGTTTCCGATCACTGAGGGAGTATGACGGAGAAGTGATGGACGCGTACAGAGAGGCGTATGCCCGTCACTGCATCCTTGAAAACTGCGAACACTGGAACAAGACACTGCAGGAAGCGGCTGCCATGCAAGCACCGCGACAGCTGAGGAAACTCTTTGCTATCTTGTCGCAAGTATGTGGCGTGTCCGATCCGATCCAGTTGTGGAACACACACAAAGAGGCGATGTCAGAGGACATTCACCATCGCTACTACTGTGAACTCATCAAAGCATCCGACGAGACACCCGTTTCGCACAACGACGCGATCTTTAACCAGGCATTGGTTGATATCGAAGACCGGACACTGACAGTGGGAGGACAGAAACTACCCGGCTACGGACTACCTGCAGCGGACAGGTCGGTAGCGGTGATGGTCTCTGCTGAATACCAGCGAGAGATCAGCTACGACGTAGCCGGGCTGGTCTCTTTCGTTGAAGAGAATGCACTGAAAATGGTCGCAGACCAGGCCGATGCATACAACACCATCAATGACCGTGTTGAAAGTGGACACGGCGGTGTCTTCTTTTTGGATGCGCCAGGCGGAACTGGCAAGACATTCGTCACAAACCTGCTACTGGCAGAACAGAGAAGTCAAAATCGAATGGCACTCGCGGCAGCATCCAACGGTATCGCAGCCACATTGCTGGATGGCGGTCATACGGCACACTCTGCTTTCAAGCTGCCATTTGATCTGGCTAAGCAAGAAAGTCTGATGTGCAACATCAATCGAGGAATGGCAAAAGCCAGGCCTTTGCAAGAGGTGAAACTCATATGGGATCATATGGAATCAACAATGAGTCACTGAGGTGCATTTGAAGCACTGGATGCCACACAGAGATCTGCGAAACAACGAACTGCTCATGGGCGTAGTTACGTTTGTGCTATCTGGCGATTTCCATGAAACGCTACCTGTCATCCAGCGTGGAACCAGATCAGACGAAGTGAACGCCTGTCTGAAAACGTCATATCTGTGGCCATATGTATGCAAACTACTGTGTCTGTCCACAAACATGCGAGTTAAATTGTTTGGCGATAGCACAATTGGAGAGTTCGCATCACAGTTACTCCAGGTGGGAGACGGGTCACTGAAAACAAACGGTGACAAGAGTAGCGAGGTTACTCTGCCGTTCGGACACGCCGTGACAACAGAAGATGAGCTGATCGCCAAAGTGCTCCCATCACTGATCACAAACTACCAAAATCCAAAGTGACTGAGCCAACGAGCTACACTGGCACCGAAAAATGACCGGGTAGCCAGCACCAACCTGAAACTGCTGAAACTCCAATCGGGAACACCGGTGGGATACAAGTCGGTAGACACCATAGTCGGTACCCGATCCAGACGAGGCGACCAACTACCCAACTGAGTTTCTCAACTCATTCGAACCACCCGGTCTGCCGCTACACAACTTAGTTCCGAAGGAGCACGCTCCGATCATGCTGCTTCGCAATCTCGATCCACCGAAATTGTGCAACGGCACAAGACTGACTGTCAAGAAGCTGCTCCCACATGTGTTGATGGCAACTGTGATGACTGACAAAGGGAATGATCAGGATGTGTTCATTCCACGCATCCCAATCATACAGTCTGACATGCCATTCGAGTTCAAACGACTACAGTTTCCCGTGAAATGCAGTTATGCCATGTCAATGAACAAAAGTCAGGGACAGTCACTGCATGTTGTCGGACTGAATCTCACTTCACCAGTGTTCAGCCATGGACAACTGTATGTCGGTTGCTCACGTGTTGGCAACCCCAACAGGCTGTACATACTGTCTGAGGAGAAAGACAAAACCCGAAACCTGGTCTACCAAGAGGCACTCAGAAAAACATAGGTCGCGCGTGTGTGTGTGCATATGAAACCAATGTATTGTTACTGTGTAACATGATTACTTGATGATGTACAATACGCGCTTACCAGTTTACATGAATTCGTTTTACAACCCGGGGGAAGCCGGGTACGGGCCACTAGTTTTAGATATATCGGTATGATCTAATTGGACTCTAAGCAATTCCTAGTATTTACTACTCTTTCCGTCATGGTCGATGCTCGATCCCCTTGAAAAAGTTGAACAAATAATTGGAAACATCACTCAAAGCCAGAAGTGAAGTGACAAATGCCACCATGTGTAAACAAACTGGTTGAAATTAACAAAAGAGTGACACCAACATAGTTGACATGTTTGCCTAGCAGCTTTGAGTGTACATTAGTGGTGGACATGACAGGAAGCTTATTTAAGTGCTTGCGCAATTTATGGCAGAGTAGGAAGTATCCAAAATATAATGTGAATTCTACTTGAGATTCTATCTCGCCGATCGATTCATGTCGGACCAAAAAGCAACCTAAACCTTTACTTGACTTCACATTTCTTTCAGTCGTGAATGCGTTTGAGCCGTCACATGTATGCAAATGTCACAGGTAGCTCATTTTCGGCATAGGGATCACGGTAAGACACAATTCGACTCAGGGTTAGGAAGCGCTTTTCATGTGTTCGTCACCTGCACCGCGCATGCATGCCTAATTTGTTCTCATGAATACGGCCAAGGCCATATGGCTCATTGGATATATAGTGGCAATGGCGGCATTGACGGATTTTGTGTTCATATCAGATGAGTAAGATTACGGTGGACATTTTTCAGAGGATTCCAACTGTTTGAACTCTGTGTGATGCAAGGTGTAAACTAGTCTTGCCCGTAGGGAGGTCCTTCCATTGCATTGGGTTGTCATGACAACGCTTCTGGCTTGTTATTGGCGATGGACGGTAAGCTTGTTTCGAGACCGGATAAATGATGTACTGGATACTGGGTTGTCTGGACATTCCCGACTTTTCTAGATTCGCTAGTTGTTCGGTTGTTTTTTCTTCACACGCCCTCCTGTTAATATTCACATCCACACTGATATGCCTATTTCGTTCCTTCGAAGCGCTCGAACGCAAAAGCGAGACATATGAAGAAAAATGCGTTTATATGTTGTGAATTCACAATGAATATGCAATTAGGCTATCGAACGCGTATGGCTAAGTTTCCTCCAACTCGTACTGTTACGCAATGTGCGGCTCTTGGCGCCGGTTCTTCAACGCAAGTCACTCGATGGATGCATTGCAGCTGAACTGGTGACATGGGCCGCAAACACGCGGCAATTTTCGGCAGTCCACCTTCAGACCTCACCTAACCTCGCCTTTAGCCGACACTTAATCTCGCCTTTAGCTGACAACCTCGCCTTTAGATCGCTGGGGTCCACTGTGACCGGGCCTCACCTGATATGTTTTTGATATGGTCCGACTCCACCTGGAAAACTGGTGAATTTAGGGATTCCATGACATCTTCCTGAATTTTCGCATTTTCTGCAGCGAGCGAGATCTGAATCGGGTGGATCTGCATCGGGTGAGTCTGCCCTGAATCTGGTGGATTGATTCGTTCGACGGCCAGGTCGAGTCCGCCAGGCCGGCCTCCGTCGAGTCAAATGACTCGCGGCGCGCTCGACGGGAGTTAAAGGTCGTGCAGCTATTGCATGGCATTGTGTATTTTAAAACAGCAAGCATGACTTGTTCCTGTTACTTCATGCTGAAACGATTATCTTCAGTGCAGCTTTGGTTTACAGCTGATGAATTCAATGCTTTCTGTCTACGAATAGCCAGCAATAGTAACATTTTTACGGCATGATGCCGAACCCGTAAGAGTAAGAAAGGACCCGAATAGGGAAGTACCATTTTATGTGCGTGTAAAAATGTTGTTTTGTTTTTTTTTCGACGGGGAACATGAGAACGGCAGAAGCAGAGATTTCGTCCATCTGAACTGGAAATTTTGGCATTAGGAATACAAACAATGAGATTAGGGGCTCTGTAGCCAAAGGTTCCCGAAATTGAGTTTTCTACGTTAAGTGATGCAAGGGAGGGTGAGAAGGCCGGAACGGGAACATACGAGAGTCGCCGTCTTACGCCTCTACCTTAAATTCATACCTGCGCCTCTGGGTTGAACCCAACCTGGAAACTGAAGGTGTTGTCAGTATTTATTTGTTCTATTACCACGATAGGATGCAAATTTCATCCCGTTTTCGTTAATCCCGATGACTGGAAAGAAACACACAATGTATGTTCACTGACATAGTGCGAATATTTTAAACGAAGCAAGGTGATTATTCACGAAGGAACCACCATTGCCTTGCCAGTGTGGACTGAATGTAGGATGTCCGCGTGCACCTATGCAGCAGCAGTATTGGTGGCTACCAAGGGTGCTGACAGGACACATTGGCGACGTCAGATGAACATTCGGCACCCATATTTGAATGTCCAAATATAATCGAAAGCGCTCGGCCAATCACATAATCTTGGTCAACACGGGCGTAAGGCGATCAATCAGGGAACTAACACTTCCGTGGAAAGACATGCGAGCCGGTTCATCTGTTCTGCATCAGATTTCTTCTTAGTTTTACATCTTGACGAAGTTAGGTGGCACAGGGCCTGGTCTCGGGAAGTTGTGATCTGTGCTGTGATGTGGTCCACGAATCAGCAACAGAGCTATATATGGTTAGGTTAAAAGGTCAGTAGAAAGGTCATTTAGTTGACGGTAACTTAGAAGGTGTCAGACATGGAAGCAATATACTGCAAGATGAACAAACGCCTTATGAATATTGTTCCCTATATGTAATACACAATTAGCATACAACACCAAAAAGCCACCATACGGCTTCCTGTTAACAGGAGCACTTACTATTGCACATCACCAGTTGACAATTACTGAGGGTTGAGGTGGGGGCATGGAACACTACCATCATGTGCTACAGTAAATTACAAGCAATTATAGATCAGACAAACGGCACACGATACCCCTGAATATTGATTGCAGTGAATCTGGTAGCATATGCGCTTACCTTTATGTGACCTGGAAGTTCACCGGTTACATTATGAACAATAATTAGCAGATTTGTGGTGCTCCACTTTGGTTTAATAATTGGTGTTTAGAAGCTTTTCCATCACTAAATCAATTTGTTGGAACAAGAATACAAAACAACAAACACGATTTTAGAACATGATCAATTGATGGACATAATGAAAGGCACTCAATTTTTATTTAGCGATGCATAAGCCCATAGTGTAGTCAATAACACGTGGCAAAGGGCAAGTGTGATATCCCAGTAAATCTACGTCAGTATTTGCTGTCATCGGATATTGCTCATCTCGTGGGGTATTCTAAATACTATGAAGAAATTCACGCTTTACCTGAAACTTGCACAACCTGCTTCTGAGCCTCACAATTATAAACGAAAACCATACATTCCATTAGCGAATACTTCGTTTCGCTCGCACGTGAAGCATTATATTTAGATGCAACATTTTCATCGGAAGATAAGTTCGGTGGATGAAATTGTGAATATTGACCCAGACAAGAAAGGCGATGTGTCAGACGTCGCAGGAATTATCGAGGAGGGAGGATATACTGCCATCGCCTGTGTCAGCGCGACGGTCAGCGCAGGCCCAGAATGACGAGTAGCGTTTCCGATGCTTCTTTCTCCATAGCCGGCGATATGGCGTTCCACAGTATGATTTGCAAGCTGATGCCATTCTGATTGCTTTGTTTGGTTTCAAAGTCTCTTTGTGATGCTCCTCTGAGCCAAGACACTCAGGCGACAGACTGAGGGGATCGAATAGGACGATCGCGTTGTGCTTGTGAAAAGAACGAACCAGCGGCCAACCGCCAGCATTCGGTGCAGAAAACTTCTCCATACTTCCTAGTGTGCTTTTTTCCCTGATCTGACGATCAATGTTTAGGACGGAAAGGTGTGCCGTGCCGATTCGCAAGCTTGGGAAGCGTGTTGTCCCTACCGAACAAAGTACGGACACAGAAGGAAGTGAATTATGAACATTAAATGGCTCCCGGATGGGATTCTTACGTGGGGTATCTAACCAAAAGGAAGAGTTCACAATGGACCAATAAGAAATTAGTTACATATTCATCACGCTAAATAATAATAATGCAATATTCAACATAATCTTAAATGTATGTCTGTAGTCTGATATGATCCGTAATACCTCTTTTGGGATATATTTTGTAGCTGTGATTTCAAATCGAATGGTTCTTTGATGCAGAATATATTGAAGCGCGGACGTATATGCACGCATTGAGCTATCAACATTTTAACATTGTTCTTGCGTTAACACATTAGAGCAAAGCTTCCCCAATCCCTTCGTCTTGATCATACATGAGACGCTGCAGTATTCATAATTTGAGCGCTTCGTTCAGGAGCTCGTTCAATATCCCGTCAAGTTACATCACTGTGAGTGACAACCATCTAACACCGAACTTCCCTGTGAGTGCTAACCATCTACTGCCACCAATTCCTGTGAACTCCCCAGTGCGTGCTCACCGCCGACACCCGGTATGCGACGCCGGCCATCACACAGTCCCGCATCACAACTTCAGCGTGACCGCTCCAGTGCCCAGCCTCCTCACTGACCCAGTACCCGGCGTCATCACCCCAGCATCCAGCGTCGTCACTTCTCGCCCCTCCCCGCAACGTCCAGCGTCGTCACTTCTCGCCCCTCACCGCAGCGTCCGGCGCCATCCCTTCTCGCCCCTCCCCGCAGCGTCCGGCGCCATCCCTTCTCGCCCCCTCCCCGCAGCGTCCCGCATCGTCCCTTCTCGCCCTTCCCGCAACGTCCGGCGCCATCACTTCTCGCCCCTCCCCGCAACGTCCGGCGCCATCCCTTCTCACCCCCCCCCGCAACGTCCGGCGCCATCACTTCTCACCCCTCCCCGCAACGTCCGGCGCCATCACTTCTCGCCCCTCCCCGCAGCGTCCGGCGCCATCACTTCTCGCCCCTCCCCGCAGCGTCCCGCATCGTCCCTTCTCGCCCCTCCCCGCAACGTCCGGCGCCATCACTTCTCGCCCCTCCCCGCAACGTCCGGCGCCATCACTTCTCGCCCCTCCCCGCAACGTCCGGCGCCATCACTTCTCGCCCCTCCCCGCAACGTCCGGCGCCATCACTTCTCGCCCCTCCCCGCAACGTCCGGCGTCATCACTTCTCGCCCCTCCCCGCAACGTCCAGCGTCGTCACTTCTCGCCCCTCACCGCAGCGTCCGGCGCCATCCCTTCTCGCCCCTCCCCGCAACGTCCGGCGCCATCACTTCTCGCTCCTTCCCGCAGCGTCCCGCATCGTCTCTTCTCGCCCCTTCCCGCAACGTCCGGCGCCATCCCTTCTCACCCCTCCCCGCAGTGTCCGGCGCCATCGCTGTAGTGCTCAGGGTTGTCGTCATTTCCCCAGCGGCTCATACATCAAGTTCACTGATTCAGTGTGCCTCAGCTCCGCCCAGTGTCCCAGCCCAAGCGTCCCAGCCATCAGCTCCACGGATCCAAGGTCCCAGCGCCCAACACTACCCATCCAGCGCCCGGCTGCACCACTACATCGCTCCAGCGCTCCAGCGTCCAGGCCCAATTCCCCCAGTGAGAAATTAGCAATAGCTGTCAGTTCCATGCCACACCTTCTGTGCCGTGTGTAGGCACGGTGTACTGCAATGCTTTCATTTTGTCTGGCGGGAATTGAAGAACATTCTAGTCTGTAGGACATTCCACTATGAGGAATATTCTACTCTGTGAGACATCCCACTCTGAGGGAAGTTCTACTCTGTAAGATACTACACTCTGAGGGACATTCTACTCTGTAAGACATTCCACTCTGAGGAACAATCTGCTCTGTAAGACATTCTATCTTCACAATCTTCATTCGGTGTGTCTTCCAAGCAAGCAGTTCATTGGGGCTCAAAACCATGCTCTTGCGCGACTGTTAAAGTGAAATTGCAATATAATTGTGAACTGATGAAATCGCTGGAGAGATCTGCTTGTATGGAGATCTTAGTGTTAATGGATGGACATTTGGTACCACTCCAGATTGGCTGAGCACCACCTAATTAATAAAACAGATCAACACTGGTGCCCATGACGATATGTAGAAAAGCACCACATAGACACAAAAGGCCATGCAAAAACATTACCTGAATGTCCCCCCTAAGAAATTGGGAAAAATTACACGGTTGGAGATTTGTATGCAGGAATGGTGACGGTAGATTTTCAGCTGCACCACACCAATATTTTAGTACTGGACCCAAACAGTTAGTTGCATTAATTTTTAAATGGCAAAGAACTATGAATGATTAAAATACTAATTATGCTGTTATACATTTACGGTCACAGAATAGGGAAAAATAAAATGAATTGGCTATCTACGAGACTGTTGTACCATTTCATAAAGCAGTATGCCCCATGCTCCTACCCCATAATAGCTGAACAATGGGGTGCAATGCACATCCAGTTTCATGCTGCTAGCATGTACATTACCCTATGTCGAAAATTTTCAAAGTGGTGTTATCGAAAACAGCTACTGTTTTTATTTTGCCTTGATATGTGCCTAACAATTCGTCATAAAATTAGATCACTGGGCAATCAGCATTTTATCTAAAAATGCGTTTGAAAAACAATGTTTTCGGCATTCGGCGGCGTATTGGCTGTGAAAACCAATCCAGATAAGTGAGTCAAATAGTATCTCTTTTTGATTGTCTCGACGAGCTGCGTCGATTGAAACAACGCAATATTGTCGACGAATCGATAGGTAAGAAAATATCGGCTATCTTATGCCTTTTAATACACCAGCAAGTGTCTATTTCGGGGCATACAAGGAACTCTAAGGCTTAACAAGTAAAAATCATGATACAGCCGCGGCTTCTACACTTACTCATTTGAAGACTTAAGCATCACTCACTGGGCCTAGAAATATAGACAAAGCTTCATATGTATTCGTTGTTTGAGCTACATAGCAGCATGATTAAAGGAGGCTGATTTTTACGCATGTGCATCACATACCAAATACAATGCTATCTAGAAAGACTATGTGAATGTCTCAACATGCAACGAATAGGCAGCTATTCGTTGCATGTTGAGACATTCAGATAGCCTTTCCACATCACGTTTAGACGAAAATCATATACGTTGTGATAAAAATGATTAAAATTCGCCGTGATTATTGAAATTCACCGTGACCACCATGGGACCATCGATGCCCATTTTTTCCCGAAGGGACACATGCCAGACATCAATCAATAAACACTGAAGATATCCAAGGCAAACCTCGCGCGAAGATGCGGAGCCCAATTGACTGGACAGCATAGAGCACCCCAGTTATATCTTTCATGGAACTCACAGTTGTTTTAGCATATTCTCCACTTCCTTCTTAGTTGTTAGCACGGGCAAAAGCTGCCGCTGCATGTACCTACACTGCACGTGCCAGAGCATGACCTGGGAGATACTGCATGCAAAAACCTCCGGCGTATCGTTAAATTAATTGTAGGGGTTTACTATCCGATGTGGTTTCGCGCGAAGGTGCAGCACAACTGGCTGGATGGGCCGCGCCATGTGCTGCGCCAGCTGCAGATCACTCGGCTGCAGCATGGGGAAGTCGTGAGCATCGTGATGCCGTACGTCCACTCCAATGCCTGGCATGCTCACAGCGAAATTGTGTTCCAGACAATCCCCTATAGCGTGACAGAGCAGAGCGCCAGTTTGCTGCTGAACGTATCAGGTGCATCCGCTTCAAAAATGAGCGGATGAGCCGCGGCATGTGCTGCGCCAACTGCAGCTTACTCGGCTGCAGCATGGGGAAGTCGTGAACATCATGATGCCGTACCTCCACTCCAGTGCCTGCTATGCTCACAGCGAAATTGTGCTCCAGACAATCCCCTATAGCAAGGACAGAGCAGAGCGCCAGTTCGCTGTTGAACGTATCAGGTGCATCCGCTTCAAAAATCAGCGTGGAGACCCCAGCGTCCGTCCCAGGATAATTCCAAGATTAAATGAGACCGCGAAGAGTCTGCTGGAGTCGATATCCTGGGATGACGCCTTCAAACCGGCCCTCACGTGCCACACGCAAAGCTTCGAACTTGATGGCTATGTGGACATGCCAAAGTCAGTTCCACAGTTTCCCGTGTACGGTCAGTCAGTTGAACGATGCGTGAAACAGGTGTCACTAGCTGCAAAACAATGCGTACGGGAAGGAGAGGAGGGACGGCTACATCCAGGCTGGCTACATGCGTCGGTATCTTTTGCCCGTGCTAACAACTAAGAGGGACGTGGAGAATATGCTAAAACGTCTGTGAGTTCCATGAAAGATAGAACTGGGGTGCTCTATGCCGTCCAGTAAGTTGTGCTCCGCACCTTCGCGCTATGTTTGCCTTGGATATATCAGTGTTCATTGATTGGTGTCTGACATGTGTTCTTTTGGGGAAAAATATGCATCGTTGGTGCCATGGTCATCATTGCGAACTTCAATAATCACGGAGAATTGTAATAATTTTATCACCAACGTATCTGATTTTCGTCTGAATGTGATATGGAAAGTACGAAATATCTGAATGTCTCAACATGCAGCAAATTGCTAGGTATTTGGTATGTGATGCACATGGGTACAAAGTAGTCTCCTCAGTCATACTGCTATGTAGTTCAAATAGCGAATAAATGTGAAGCTTTGTCTATATTTACATGCTCAGTGAGTGATGCTGAAGTCTTCAAATGAGTAAGTGCAGAAGCCGCGGCTGCATCATTTCTTTTTGACCTCAGAGTTCCTCGTATGCCCGAAATGGACATTTGCTGGTGCATTATAAGGCATAATATAACCGATATTTTCTTAGCTATCGATTTTTCGACAATATTACGTGGTTTCAATCGACTCAGCTCTTCGTGACGATCAAAAAGGATGCTATTTGACCCACTTATCTGGAGTGGTTCCCACAGCCAATATGGCGCCAAATTCCAAAAGCAGAATCGTATTCAAACGCATTTTGATAAAAAATGTCGATGGCCCAGCGATCTAATTTTATGCCAAATTGTTTGGCACATATCAAGACAAAATGAGAAAAAAAAACAGTAGCCGTGTCTGATAACACCAACTTGAAAATTATCGACACAGGCTAATGTACATCCAACTCAGCCTTACATTCACATTGCAAGTCAAGCATGCACTTCACTGCAATTAATTTCGTGAGGACCTGTCTTCCACTGCTATCTTAAGCAAATATTCCAATAAGGTTGGTTTTTGAGGCGGCATTGGATAAAACCTGGAATTGCATGTATCTGCGTTGAGCGAGTGAGATGCACGCTATTCTTCCGCGCGAACGTCAGCTGCAGTTGCGGTCGCCAAGGCTATTGCCCATCTAGCTGTCAGTGTGGACTCGATCTGACCTGCCCGTGTATTGCCACTCGATCAGGGCTCAATCCAGCGGCATTGCCGACCACACCCAGAACCAGACCCGAAGTTGGTCCACTGACCAGACCACGATCGGCAGCGGCGTCTCGTCCGTGCTGACAAATGAATCATCGGCACTTCCACCTCGCTGCCGTTGCTACCACGTACACGACGATAAATACTGATCGGTGGGCTCTCCTCGTAATAAATCCTCTTCCGTGGAATCCCATCAGAGGGATCCCTATACCGTCGCGCACTCAGTCCTTGTCGGTGTGCCTGTAAAGTGGGACCTCATAGAGGGACCACACACCGCCGCACATTCAGTCCTGAGCCAGTGCCCCTCCAATGGGACTTCAACAAAGGAATCCCAGCTATATGGCCATAAAATCTACCGTCCTGACCGTCGTCCCTCTCCCCGTGCAACCCATCGAAGGACCCCACATGACCACACATCCAGTTCTGATCAGCGTCCACATCTTGTGCAACCAACCCATCGGAGGACCCATGCTACCACCCATCCAGCCCCTATCCAGTTTACTTCCAGCAGGACAGCATCATAGGGGTCCTACATCACCGCACACCCGGTCCTGATCCAGTGTTCCTCACTAGTGGGACCTCATCAAAGGAACCCCACACCATCCACATATTCAGTCATGGTCAGTGTTCGCTCCAGTGGAACCCCATCAGAGGTACCACACACCACCAGTACACTCAGCTATGAACGTCCATTGCTTGTCCGACGTTGATGATGCGGAACTGG